>JASCZW010005300.1:0-261937 GCA_034211315.2 Aedes japonicus | reverse complement strand
GTACACAGTTCAGATTATATTGTTTTTTTTGCAATCTCTTTTCATGATCATGATGATCGAAAAACATGATTATCTAAATATGTAAGCCATGGGCGTCACGTGAGGAATCGTAAATAATGAACAATATCAATTTTAAAATTATTTGACATTCATTTCTTTAGAAAACTAAAACATCAAGGCTGTAGCTGCGGTTCGTTTGTAAAGTTTTATCAAATGCGATCCGAAAAGCTAGTAAGTTTCATTCAACATGATTTTACATTCATCTACATATCAGTAAACAAACAGAAAAAAAACGAATTTTAACAGGCGCGTATAAAAATCCCCTCGTTTAATTACACGCCAAAGGAAGCGTAAATAACGAAATTGTTTGCAATATTTCATGCGTCATACAACAATGTTTGCAAACTTTCAAACAACAAGCTAGATTCTGAAGTTATCTGGCTTTAACTTACATGTAATATCCCATTATTTTCTTTCAAATCTAGCATCTCCTTTATGGGGATTTTTAACGTGGGACTACGTCCTTCTTTTCTATACCGGGTGGCATTTCGATTTTTTTTTAAAAAGAAGAGCGTTACGCAAAAGTGAAAGGTTTTTGAACACTTATACCTCTCGTTAGACTAAACAGAATGACGCCATTTGGTCAGAAAAACTCACCAATTTTTCGCATTTAAATTTGAATGAAGTTCCAATAGTATAAGTAGTTGAATTTTTCAATTCAAAATTCATACAAATTTGCAAATCAACAGGTTGAAACATTGGTTTTCCCTAACACGGTCGTAGGAAACGGGTAACAAATGTCTTTTTCTTCTTCAAAATAACTTTGCTTTGTTGCCGGTGTCTGATTGTCTATTATTAAATTTGCTTCAACCTGCATTTTCGTAACTCCTTCTTTCCTGGCTATGCTACAACGCTGGATATAGTCGCGGCCGGACGAAATTGGTTCAGTATTCGCTAGCAGCTTCACGCTGCCGGTTTGAACGAGGCTTTACTCTTCCGCCACAGTCTGTCTGGTTGTGGTATGGGAGGCAAAGCAATGCCGGATATTTAACGGAGGAATTATCGGGGTTTTTTTTTTCATTAGAACGAATCTAACATTGAGAGATTTTTTCCGGTCTCGCTCTCTTTCATTTATTGCAGCGCCGTTATAAAACTTTCGTGGGATCCTTTAGTACAAATCGAAACACAACAGTGCTGGCTTTCATACAACACAAATAGTAGAATGAAAAACGATTACAAAAGTAGATACGCCTTAATCAAATGTTGGCGCTGAATTGTTTCATTGGATCTTCTTACTTTTCTAATGCTTTGATTTTCTGTGGGCAAAAAACAAGAGAGTGATAAGTTTCATTGTCCAGTTTGATTACTACGTTCTCAAAAAAATGTCTCAACAAAGGTAATCGAAGTAACGTTGCGGAGTCTCGCAAGCGAAAGCGCGTGGCTATTGAGAAACAGAAAAAAAAAACATAATAATTGCCAAGAGTTGGATTTTAAGACTTGATAGATTATACAACTTCAACTTCAACCCATCTCAAATGTTTCTGAGGGACGTCTCTATTTGATTTTATCTCGAGTAATTTATAATCTGGGCCTGTAAGCAATGGCTATGTACTACACAGATAAAAAGAAACACTGAATTTTCTGCGTTATCTAATTTTTGGCAGAACATAATGGGATATTTCATGTAAATTTAAGCCAGATAACGCCTGAATCGAGCCTGTTGCATGAAAGATTGTAAACAATATCGTTGTTTACGCTCCTTGGCTTGGAATTACACGAGGGAAATTTTACGCGCTTGTTAAAATTAATTATTTTTTTTCGTGTAGGTATGATTGAATAACCCGATTATCGCAGTTGGTATGGTATCTTCACAGACTTAGACCACACCATGATTAGGGCCTAAAAGCCAATTGTAAACAATGGCTTTGAACGTTGATTTCTTTCGAATCTCAAAAAACTCCCGCGAAATGAAAGGAGCATCTGGTTCCTGTTTGCTCTACCATACTGTGTAGTTGGATATCACTCATGAATTACTCGAGACATGTAGATTTTTTCCAACACTAAATTAAGTGACTTTTACATGAATATCACAAAGAAAAAGAAATCCTTTTTGCCATATCATTTACATTTTACTGTACACATAACATTGACCTGATTTTGCAAAGCATTTTTCACTTCCTGAATCACATGAAAAATAAGTGAATTTCTAGTGCATATTTTCCGCTGATTGTGATTTTTTTGTGTATGTGCCGAACGGCATCGCATCCGAAGAATGCGTCGTGCACATAGAATATTGAGAATGAGTGACCTTAGCTTGAAAATGTCAAGTTGTAACACAGCGAACGGCAAAGAAGATAGAAGAAACGAAATAACCGATGTTACTCCGTTTGCATGACCGATCGGGCTCGATGGTTTGAATTTGTGTTCACTGCTGCTTCGACTCTGTGCGAAATAATCGCAGCAAGCCGTGCCTTGAAACTGACGTGTTTTGTATTATCTTTTCTATACCGGGTGTCATTTCAGTTTGTACAGTTTGAAAATATGTTTTTCTCTATCCGGGTCCTCAAAAACGGGTTACAAATGGTTCAAATTGTCTTCTTCTTTTTATTAATTTTAGTTTCATTACATGATGAATACAGAAATAGCCACACCCCTCAGCTGCAAAATTATTTTGCTTTGGTGCCGGTGTCTGATTTTATAACTGAGGCCCGTCCGCTTTTTAGAATTTTGCTTCGTACTGTATTTTCGTGCCTCTCTTCATTCAGGACTATGGTATTAACACTAGTATAAAGCACGTGAGATGAACCGAAATGATTGTAGTTTTCGACACGAGCTTTCAGCTGTTGGTTCGGACAGGGCTTTATTCACCCGCCACAGTCCGCCCTGTTATGGTATAGGAGACAGAGTCATGCAAGACCGGCTAATCTGACAATTACCGGTATCCATGTCTACCCAATACAATAACATTTCGGGCCACTGGCAATTCGTCCCTTATGAAATCATTTCGGTTCGTCTAGCGAGCTATATACTAGCGTTGAATAGCATAGCTCAGAAAGATGAAGTTTATGAATGTGGAGTGTGAAGCAAAATTCATAAGAAGGGACGGGTCGATAGCAAAATGATAGAACTATTTCATTATCATTTTAGCCAACTAACTAATATCACTATAAACTAACGCGATCCTACGTGAACCTTGCGGTTATATTCCTGATAAAACCCACCACTATTTGTTTTTATTATCGTACAAATTGGGCCGAAGGGTCTCAGATTATTACGAAACATTGTCCGCGCGTAGGGTTTACGGATACATGAACGAAAAACAATATTAAAATAAAAAGAAATACAAATTATTAAAAAAAAAGAAAACCAAGATTACCTATTTTTCTACATAATTGTTCACAGTAAAGGAAAATTGCTTGGAAGCGCAGAAAAAAATCTTTTTTGAGTAATGAAAAAATTATAAAAAAATTTTTTTTGTGTATTAACTCATTAGTTAACATTTGTGAAATTTTGGCAATGATTTTTTTTTTTGTTTTTGAGTAATGCTCGAAAAACTATGGTCTCGTCACTCATTTTCATACAAAAAAAATTGCATAACCCAGAAAGTATTTATTCCGGCTTTTCCAACCTATTTTCCTTCACTGTAGACAATTTTGTACGTATTTTTTTAAGATTATATTTTTTTCCAAATTCTTTAGAAAAAATTCGATTATACTTTGGAAAAAAAAATTTCTACGATGAATCGTTCTTGAGTTATGAATTTTCGAAGTTAATGATGGTCGGGAAAATCAGAAAACTTCAGTTAGAGTTTTCCAGAAAAAACTGGCAACCCCGAATTTATCAAAAAAAATTTCTGTTCATATATTCATTAACCCTACGGATGGGCAAAGTTTCCTAACATTCTGAGAACCTTCGGCCCAATCTGTGATAATAACAAAAAAAAACCCTTATGTGCATTAGATAACGCAGTGAATTAAATGAAATCTGCTTAACAGGATTCGGCAATTGTTAATTTATATAATTACTATTTACTATTCAACAAGTAACCGAAAGTAAACTACTTTAGATGTTAAAAATGTGCTCTTTTGTCATCCGCTTATTCGAAGAAGAAAAATCAAATAAAATTTAAGAGTTTGTCGAATTGCGTTTTCTTTTTAGACATGACGATAAACAAGCTATTGAAAGCTCCTTTTCAACATCTTCGCGCACTATTTCATTCTTGGTGGTAGACATTTGTTTCGTCGTCGACACAAACGGGAGTTTGTAGACATTTTCACCCCAAAAGGCTTGTTTTTTGTTAACCGTGGATCCAACAAAACTGCCAGTGCAATTAGCTAATACCATAATATTGTTTCTACAATAATATGTGAATACCAAATTGAGGCAAGACAATACCAAGATAGTATCTCTAAGGTATTTACAGGTATCCAAAATAACAAGTTTTGTTATTCGAGAGATATTTTGCTTGCAATTCTTAGGTATTTTTCCTCTTAATCTGAGCCCTTTAATACCAAGGCCAGTTATCAAGATCAAAATTAGGTATTTATATGTTGTTGTCTCCAGCTCGGGTTCCTAGAAATCGTTTTTGAATGGCAGAATTGAAAGACTTTCATTTGAAAACAACCCCATGTAACACAAAACCGCCATAATTGGTTGCAGCAACTTGATTGTGACTCAACTGAGTCACAATGAAGTTAATTCAACCGATTTGCAACAAGTGTGCTGCTTGGGACGCCATCTTCTTAAGCATTATGTGGTATAACATACATGTTTTTCAATATAAAAATGCAATTTTTCAACGCCATTATATTTTTACTTTAAAACACGTTTAATTGTCTTGCATTTTGGTATTTTAACATTTGGTATCGGCCCAGTGATTCAAAAGATATGATCTCTTTAAAAAAAGTCATTTTCAGGGGAAAAAACGATTTTCGGAACCACCCTACACACGGAAATGGTCACTTAAATGAAAAAAATAAAGAAAAAATACGTGTCTAATCTTTTGCGATAAGGAAAAAAAACTAATTTTTACGAGACCCACTTTTTATGGAATGACTCACAGGTCAAAATGGTCAGGTCAAAAGAGAACCTTGACAACAAGGTTCAAGCGAGCATCTAGCGGAGTGACGAAGGCTGTCAAACAGAACGAGAAAGGAATTTCACATTACTCAAATCAACAGTCGCAGAACACATTCTGCACGGAAAATCACTGACATAACGACGAATGACATCACAATATTACGGACTACATCTACACACTTTGAAATTAGACGTCGCAGAAAAAAGTTCAGAAATAAACAAACAACAGAACACAAATCTACTAAACAAAATCCAAGGCAACGGTCACATCACGGCTCTTCAACTTACTGTACCCAAACGACATCAAACCCGACGAAGGGAGTACCCGCTCTTACACAACAAGCATGTTAGGTATAGATGAGAAAGAAGCGAGGTAGATATTAAGTACACTTGAGCTGACTCAGTATAGGTATGCTAAAAATAAAACTAATAACAAGATAGTGTATAAATGCAAACATAACGATAGGTAAACGATTTGTATTTAGAAAATAGTATATATACGGCAGGTGGCGAAGGTTTTCATTCAGTCGAGTTATTTGTACGAGACACTGAAGAAGTCTGCACATTGTAGACGAAATACGCGTATCTGTCGAAGATAAGCAAAGGTAGTTGGAATTAAATGGAGATTACTAATTTTTCTTCTAATTTATAGTTAGCCCTTCTGTACTACCAGAACGTAAAATACACAAACAGTTCGCTCGCCGAGTGTCAGTTGGCATGCAGTGACGCATGCTACGATGTTAACGTCTTCATGGAAATATGTCTACGCATTGATTGCAACATAGAAAACTATTGATTTTCAACATGCACCTATGGAAAACAACGAAATATAAGGTGATGTCTTATAATTTCGTTTTGTCGAGTAAATTTATAAAATGACCAGATATAAGAAGGATTCACCTTCACATAAAGCTTGATTCGCTCGGGAACCTTGAAGCTATTCAGAGTAGCAATGTGTCATTACTGAATTGGCAGCTGGCGGTGACAAGTACCCTAGAAGGTGCTCTGCAAACATAGGCCAGGTAGCTGATGAGTCTATCGCGTTCGGCTTGGCAACCGTTGCTAGGCAGCCATTGGTTATGCAGTCGGTTAACCAAAGCCAGTGGTGAACTTGTAGTCAGCCGGTTGGCACAACCACGAGTTGCTAGTAATTGGCAGATAATTGATTTCAATTTCTGCTAACAACTATTGCTGGCTAATGATAGTCGCACAATATTAAATCTGTAAAAAGTAAAGATCTGAATGTAGTCATACGACAAGTCCTAAGAAGATCGATCAAACATGGACCATTTAAGATCCTCCTTTTAAGGACCCCCAATTTGATTTTCCAAGCTAAAAAGTTTTTTTGATTTGAATATATCTAACATACCGGATCAAATTCTTGTCGATTGGAACCCTAAATAAGTTTCTGCTTTCCCTTTGCCGCATACCTTAAATCTTTTGTACATTTTCAAACACGGCTTGGAAATCTAAATGGTCTCTATATTATTCAAATATATAGCAAGCTTATACCAAAAGCAGCATGTCGAATAGATTTTTTAAATGGCGACCGTCACGAAATATTGAAACAAATGAGTATAACAATCATTACACATTGCAACGTCACCTGTGCGACTTACTAGCTGGTGGAAATTCCACAGCTAGCTAAGGCGGCTCATTCTGTTCTGTCACTTAACAACAGTTATTATGTAGAAGGAGATTTTCGCTCATCACTCATGAGGCACCGCGAGGTAGACAGTAATGTTTCGCTAGAATGAAAGATATGAAGAGAAAGTGTTGAAAGTTCCGTCAGTGTAGGGTAGGTTGGAAATAGGAACAGATGTAGTTGAAAATTGAGCAAAGGGGCATGGGTACAGTAGTACTCGAACCAAGGACGTCACCCTTTGCCTAAGATCCCACTGCGGGGTAGGTCGAGGCACGGACGAATCCACTACCTCAACAGGCAAAAGGTGCAACAACTTTGAACACTTCCAAACCAATTTAGACGTGATTTATCTTTATTTTAAAGCATTTAGTGCTGCTTAGCAATTTGAACAAATGCATATATTTGCATTTTATAATTTCTTTAATACAGATAACAAAGTGAGCATTGTAAGATGGCGTATATTTCTGCCTGAAATATAGTGGGCCATTTTTTCCATTGACACTGATAAGTTAATTCCAAGGCCAGTTATGCCAGCAACTACCATACTATCTTGCTTGCAGCCATCTGTATGAAAGACTACCGATCCGGGCCGAATATCATTCGGCCCGCTCCTGCAGTGCCAATCTAAACGAGTCACGTCATGAAATCGGAATCTATGGTTGAAGCAGCTTATTCTCTGCATAAATTTCTCATTCATCATCATTAGTGGACTAAATTGAAGCTCTTTTCTGATGCCTAGGTGTCAAATACGATCTCCATCCAAGGAATTCATGGACCGTTCGAGACTAAGAGCACTTTTCAATGCACCAGTTCAGTAAATTGATTTAGAGGATTAAGATTAAGTATAGATTCTAGAGCTTAAGATGAAGCGCTACGAATTGCTCCAGTAATGGAAGTAGTAGCAAGCCTTCAGTGTACATATCGAATGAATTTAGGTTTTCTTCAATTTTTAAGAATTGTTTACCGATCTTTTCAGCTGTTTGAAAATTTGCCGAACAGATGCCGAGTGTGTACTTTCTGAAAAACAGCAATACATAATTTCAACCATATTTAGCCTCAAACAAAACAGACGAAGACACTTCAGACAAGTTCCAACGGGACTTTAGACAAGTTCTAGGGGAACTTTAGACTAGTTTCAAGGAACCTTTAGAAAAATCCCATCGAAACTTGAGACAAGAAGAGAACTTCAAACAGAAAGGAAATTTAAACAGGTTTCAAGCGAACTCTAGACAAGTTCTAAGACAGTTTTAGATTACTTCCAAGGGAGCTTTAGGCAACGTTAGAATTTTAAGAAGCATGGGAATTTAGACAAATTTTAAGGGCATTTACGTTAAGTTCCACGAGAACTATTAGTTCCAAGGGAACGTTATACAAGATGCAAGGGAACTTTAGACGATTTACAGGCGAACTTCAGAAAAGTTCCAAGGGACATTTGACAAGTTCCAAGGAAACTTTAAACAAGGTCCAAGAGAACATTAGACAAGTCGTAAGATCTCCTACCTTTAGACAAATTCCAAGGATACTTTAGATAAGTTGACTCCACAGGACACTTTAGATAAGTTCCAAAGGAACTTCAGATACATTAGACATTAGACAAGTTTTCAGAGAATTGTAGACAAGTTCCAAGAAGACTTTAGACAAGTTCTAAGGAAACTTTAGAGTAGTTCCAAGGTAACTTGAAAAATCCCATTGAAACTTTAGACAAGAAGATAACTTCAATCAAAAAGGAAATTTAGACAGGTTTCAAGTGAACTCTAGACAAGTTCCGAGGGATCTGTAGACTAGTTCGAAGGAAGCATTAGGGAAGTTCTAAGAGAACTTTCGACTAATTTCAAGGAAACTTTAGGCAACATTATAACTTTAAACAGAAAGGGAACTAACATGTCATTTATGACAAGTTCCAAGAGATTAGATTAGTTCCAAGGGAACTTTAAGCAAGATGAAAGATGAACGTTAGACAATTTATAAGCGAACTTACCCAAACTTTACGAAAATACCCAAAAAGTGTTCGACGAGAGGCGAATTCGAAAATCTCTATAATAAAGGAAAAAAGAAATAAAAAATAAGATCTCTTACTTTCTAGACAAGCACAAGGACATTTCAGGTAAGTTTTAAGGGATTTTCAAAAAGTTCCAAGAGCCCATGAATCTACCCATCGATGAAATTCAGAACTGCATGGTAACCAAATGCAGCCCTTCTGTAAGTGAATTTAATCTTGAATTTTTTAAACAATTTATAGCTCGACTCAAATATGAACACCCACTGTACCTACTAATTAACCTCAACAGAAAAAATGCCAAACGAACAATAATCGCTTGTTTTACTGAATCGACTAATTGCAAATGACCACTTAAGGAGTGTATCGAAAAGTAGTTATAAACATTCGATGCGTTATTACGCATAAACTACTGTATATATTTTTAGCGTGTAAGCGCCATTTGCTTTGTTTACATTTCAAAAATGATTATTCGGTTCATTCATTTCCGTTGATAAAGTTGTATTCAAAATGTCGCGAATTGAATTTGAGACTAAAAAGAAAATTCTGCACACTTGGTGCACCGAAAAGGGTGTTACTTACAACCAGATTGCGAAAAGAGTAAATGTTCACCCGGCAAGTGTAAAACGCATCATCGAAAAGTTTGGTAAGGAGTGCTCCTCAAGCGATTTACCAAGAAGTGGCCGGAAACCCGGCTCCAGCAACCCCGATTTGGACCAAAAAGTTGTGGATTATATTCAACGGAACAAATCTGCCTCTACTCGCGATCTAGCCAAGAAGTTCAGGACCAGCATCGGAATGATTCAACGAATCAAGCGCAGGAATGACTTGAAGACGTACAAAAAGCAGAAAGTGCCCAAACAAACTCCGGAACAAAAGTCTCGTGCCAAAACCAGGGCTCGAAAGCTGTACAGCTGCATTTTTGGACAATGTCGACCAGTGCATTTTGATGGATGACGAAACATACGTTAAAGAAGATTCAAGAACGCTACCGGGGCCGCAGTTTTATACTAAATCTGTTGGGGAACGTGTGCCAACCGCAGATACGACTGTTGCGGATGGAGAAATTCGGTCAGAAGGTGCTCATTTGGCAAGCTATTTGCACATGTGGCTTGCGTTCTTCAATTTTCTATACAAAAGGAACTATAAATGCTGAGATTTATCAAAAGGAATGTTTGAAGAACAGGTTGCTACCATTGTATAGAAAGCACCAGTCCTCCTCCTCTTCTGGCCAGATTTGGCATCGGCACATTACGCCAAATCCACTCTACAGTGGCTGACGGAGAATAACATCAAGTTCGTAGAAAAAGACATCAACCCACCAAACTGTCCCCAGTTGCGACCGATCGAACGCTATTGGGCAATAGTCAAGCGTATATTTAAGAAGGATGGTACAGTGTCCCAAAACATGACCGATTTTAAGAAAAATTGGGCAGCGGTATCCAGGAAGTGCACAAAGGTCACTGTGCAGAATTTGATGGCAGGTGTCAAATCAAAGGTACGGGCATTCTACAGAAATGAACATGATGACTAGTTTTTCCGTTTGGATCTTTTGTAAACATGTTAAGCTATAATAAACTGAAATAGTATGTTAATTTTAACCATGTTTTCATGCCTATTTTATTATTTGGAAGTTTATAACTACTTTTCGATACACCCTTATCGAAACGAACAAAACACTAACCGATTAACGACTTCAAAAAAATCGACACCCCTTCCTCAGAACAGCACACACACCTAATTCAACACACTTCGAGCCCTTCCGTTTTCCCAAGCCCCCATATTCCCGAGCACGATTGTTTGTTTATGTGTAGGTACTGCTATTGGGCGGAGGGGGAGCCGATGTGCAGTACGTCATAAAGCACTCCTTCAGAACGCTTCCGTGTCAGCGCGTTATGAAAACATAATAAAAAGAGCAATATAAAAATTAACTTCTCCTTTACCGCCTCCTGCGATATGAAAAAACTCCCGCATCCTTCCTATCCCTCGCAAACGTTTCGTGGCGCAGTGCAGCAAGTGTGTCAGGTATGACGACAACGACGACCGCCGACGACGATAGCGATGATGATGATGATTCCTTTCCCCCGCCTGCTTTTCCAAGCCGGCGTTTTCGGTTGTTTGCCGCTGCGAGAGTTCGAGGGTTTGTGGGAAGAGGGTGGGAGAGTTCGCGCAAAAGTTGCCCTCTGGCTTTATGGCGAAAAAACATGAGCAAACGTGCCCGAACGAAAGCTGCTGCGAGGGAAGGAAGTTGTAATAATTGTGATTTTCACGAGAGCTCCACGCAAGGGACTCGTTGTGGCAATGAAAATTCATTGAAAAATATGGAACGTCCCCCAGTTTCGGAAGGCGGGGGGAAGTGAATTACTACTCACTTACGTTGAGTTGACCCGGAGGAAAAATTAAAGACTATATTCAAGCAATTTGCTGCGCCGGGATATTGGCGGTTGTGTTTTGATCAAGATTATGATTGTTACACGTGTAAAGTGCATTCTAACGTTTAAATGTGTGGCCGACGTGAGCGAAATCGACGCAGATTGAAAAATTGAAATTCCAACCAGCCAGCCAACTTCTTACAAAACCAATCTAGTAGCCTACACGTGAGCAGACTGCTGGATTTTTCCCGACGTCAGCAACGGCACTCTTCGATGCATTCACTCACTTTTCTCAAGGATCGTAAACTTTACTTGTATGTGTGCATAGTACAACCGGCACCATAAAACCAAGAGAGATGCAATCTTCAAGTGGTCCCTCCCACCTTTCCCAAGCGAAGGAACACGGCTGCTGTCACTAGTCCATCAACATCACCTCTCGGCTGCAGCCTGCACGGCAAGCATTCCGGAATGACAATTACTTCCTTCACATACAGAGCAAGCACAAAGCCAAGAGGAAACCCCGAGTGGCTGTTGTAACAAGATGAAATCACGATGTGACAATGACAGGAGTACTGTACTAACAGCAGGCATTGCAAGTTCAGCAAGCACAAAAGCATCATGTCATGTGTATGAAAGTAACTTCTTCACCCCTCCCTGCCCGAGCGTCGAGTCACCGCGTCCACCACCATCTGCAAGGCGGAAGTCGGTGGCATCTTTTCTGACGACATCAGACGGTCGTTGAGAGTTCGCCGCCTGCTTGGATGATGGTTTGAATTTGAGCTCTCCTCCTTCGCCCCGGGAAGCCATTAGTGTCATCCCGGATCGCGGCGCAGTGTTGCCGGGTGCGTGGAAATGAATGCGAGGGGGGCTAAGAGCAAATGACGAAAGTATGCTGGTTGCGCAGAGGGCGTTGCATTCACATAAAGTGTTTGTTATATTAACTTTCCGAGCTGAGCTGTGCTCGGCCACGAGGACTGGCGACAATGTCGGTGGCGAAAAGGGCAACTTTCTGGGACAGAGAGAGATATAGACGAGGGAAATGGCGACCATTCTCCTGTCGGTGAATGTGCTCACAGCAAATATTACGTACATATTTTATGTTTATTAAATGTGAATGGATGGCACAAAGACAAAATTAACATTGTTTGCCGTGCCACTCAGCTGTGATTGCTGATAAGGGGGAGGAATGGCCCGTGGCGGAATCTGTTGCGAGGAAAAGGACATAAAGTGGATGTTCGTTTTGGTACGAAGGGTTTTCTTCATAAAACAAGAACCTTTACAGAGTTAACCAACAATTTCGTGATTTATTTTGAGTTCTTTAATTGGACTTTCAGGGCATGCGACGCATAACTAGTTTTCTAAAATGACTCAACCAGTAGCTAGAAATGAGAAGAAAAATTGGTTTTTTTATTTAATTCCAACTACCTTTGCTTATCTTGACAGATACGCGTATCTCGTCTACAATGTGAAGAATTCTCCAGTGTCGTGTACTAAAGAGTGTTCCGATCAAAATTTGGTCGCCTTGAATTTCCACACCGAGTAGTTGGAACTGTTCAGCTTCACGATCGAAACCATGCTTCCTTCCATGGCGTTTCCAGAAACATCCGTCAGCAAAAAAAATCTTCGTTCTTCAAACAACTTCAAGCGTTGCTAGGCTACGGTTATCTTCGCCCATAACCTATTGAGGATTCGGAGAGCAAGACAAGTTCGACTGAACTGATTAGCGATTGACTAAAGACTAAATTTATTTGCATGTATCAATCATTACAATTATTCATAGGTTGCTTCGATTCGGAACCTTTAACAAAACTCTGTTTATCGTCGCTGTGGCTTCTGGCTTTCGATTTCCCCCCGATCTGATGGGTTGCTTCTCTTCCTTCGACGAAATTTCGATAACTGAAGTGCTAATCTCAAAATCAAAATAGAGGCATGATGCTACATGCACACATTTTTAAATTGAGGTGTGTGCAAATTGTTTTAATACACGACGAAAGGAAATGCCTCAAGTTTGAGTCGACCAAATTTTGACCAAAACACCCTTTAATAACTCGACTCGAGGAATACTCAACCAGGCTGAAATTGCTTCCAACCAAGAAAGAATATCCCGTTTGATCCGAACCCTATAATCTCGACAAAAATCACACAAGATAGACTTCGGAAACTCAAACAGTGTCGGAGTCGGAGATCTGCAAGTGGAAAGTTCTGCAGCTTGGAACTTTTAGCCTGCGCTACAACTTTTCCTACTGCCTGCAAGCTGTTTTTCTTCAACTTTATGAAAAACAAATATATCCACACCCAGACGTTGTTTGCCATGTGTGCAGTAATCTTCTTAAGCCTTTCTCCGAACTGCTCTTCCTGCATAGTTAGGAATGACTTTTCTTCACCCTCCGAAATCTTAAAGCCATGGCTACCACTTCTGCAAAGGGGGTCGAAATCTTCGTAACACGATCAACCTTAATTGTTTGTTAATTTTCATAAAATTTCTATTAAACCCACAACTTTCCGGTTCCGATAGAACTTCCTGAATCGTTTTTGTCGGAGTTGGGCGGGGACGGAAGCTGTCAAGAGTCAAATCCGAGCTCGAACTTCCTCTCGTTGTGATTCGAGCTAACCATTAGAAAAATAACGAACCGAACGTACAGATTTAACGCCTCCACATAAAGAGCTGTGCTCCACACAATCACACACAGCGCACGGTGAAAACAGCAAAGTGATCATTAATTCATGAAATAATAATACACTTGCCTACCTCAAATTGCTTCCACCCATTAGAAGCTCGTTTTTCCTCCCGGCAGCAGCAGTCAAGCCCCGGCAAGCAGAGCCGTTTAATGGGATTAAACGTGTGGCGGATTTTCCTCGCCCACCTGCCTTGGGCAAATAATCGTCATCATCATCGTCGTCATCGTCATCATCAGGATCCCGTCGACGTCGGCACTCATCATCGCGGAACAAGAGCCTAACAATCTTCGCAAGGAACGTTCCTACCTTTAGGAGCTTAAATAGATGTAGGAATATAGAACACGTGTTTTCCGGAACGGGCTGGAGGGGGGGGGGGGCGCACACACTCGGCAATGTCACTCCCGCGTGGGGTCGTCGAGATTTATGATTTATTTAGGAGAGATTAATGATGCCACCGGAACGAGGGGAGGGGGGAGGGTTCCGTAGGCGGTGGGAAAATCTGCTTACGGATTGTATTTCCACCGGCAAATGCCAACGGTTTTGATTCGTTTTGATGAGGCCGATGAGACGGATTTCGGAGGTTGTTGACGTACCTGATTTATGTTATTTGATATTCCCGAATGAGAGATGATTTTTTCCAGTTGAACAGCTTCACAACTAGAGGTTTTCTGGTTCTTGTTAAAAGAAGCAATAATATTGTATATCTAGACAGCGAATAGACAGTTATTGAAAGCATCCAGAAAATGATGGATATTGTTCATTATTGGTTAAATGCAATTCCCATAATCAAAACACCCAGTCCAATTGTGCAGCATTTGAAGGGATGATTATTCAGTTTAAATCGAAGATCACATCATCGCTCCCTCTCCATATCACAAACATAATTTCGAAATTTGAATGAGCGATTACGAAGAAGGATCGCAGCAAGCCGCGCATTTGAATTGACGTGTTTTTCCTATGCTCCGCCAATTCCACCAAAACAATCATTTCGTTCAGTATTCGTTACAAAATATTCCAATTCAAACATTGATTCATTGGTTGCAAGTGAACCGGAAGTGATTGTGCGAGGAGCGGTTGCAGCGAACCTGGTATTTCGTAGTGTGTGTGAACGTTGACCACCGCTCGGAAAGTTGTGTTGGGACGGAATTGCATTGGAAGTCAGTAAGCAATTTTGAAGCTGGTGACCAACCTGAGGACACCGAACATGGTGCCGACCATCTGAAACCCAAATGTATTTGTTGGAAGGCAATTTTTGACATCCAAGAAAATATGCTCAGCTACGTCTTTCGTTACATTTCAGCGGCTGTGATCTACAAATTCGGGTAAGCTCTTTCCGCTATGTCATCCTGCTGATAAAATTCAATTTCCTGATTCTTGAGATATAGCTTGATTGTTCGTTTTGGTCTGGTTTTGTGTGTTGTCGGAAGCGGTAATCACTCAATGATGTATTGAAATGCAGTAAAGTTTCGAAACTTTGTTTAGTTTTAAATGCTACGACGATAATTTTTCAGAGGGAAAATCCAGTCAGAGGGAAAAAAAACATTTTCAGAGAACGAGTAAATGGCGCTATAACCATAAGTCATATGGGGCTAGAACTATATTTAATGCTTAAGTACCAACTATTTAAAGCAAACTGGAGCATCAGTCCATAGACTAGATTCCCACAACGAGCATTTTAAAATCTATTTTTTAATTCTGAACACCAACCATAGCATTCTATGTAACTATTCTCTACGACTTTTCATTTCCCATTTCTTCTGATATCTACTGTACTGCCCTGGGATGCATACCACCATCGGCATGATTGTTGAGAAAACGCCCTTTTTTCGGATTTAAGCTGAAATGCAATGTATACCAACAATTATGGACAAATGTTCTGTCCATTTCATGAAGTTTAACTAATAAAAGTGGGCCAGCAAGATAATTAGAGTAGTTTCATTTTTTTTATCATCTTTAAAATGCATACGCCAGCTTATGCGAATAAACAGGCAATTACTGAACGTTTATTCTCACGGTTTGGCGTAAAAACAAGGCTGCTATGTTCTGAATAATATGTCGTACATTAGGTTCTCGCCGATTGGCATCACGAATACCAATGAAGAGCAAAGCTCCCATTTGGATTTGCCGTGGAAGCTTTCATGGGTTGTGGCTGGGCAATTGTTCAGCACAAAACAAAAATTGGGATTTGATGGTGCTGTTGGCTTTACTCATCAACTCGCCTATCATTGAAACTGCTCAAATTAATTTAAATTACCTTAAGCCTGGGTATATTTATATGTCAGCGGATTCATTCCATGCATCGGTTGAGCGCAGCGTTCCTCGAAAAGAAATTCCCAATTTTCCAGATTTTGTCAACTGTATGAGAAACTCAGGGGACGGCATTAAGCCACTGGTTTTCAAAATGGAGCCGTCAGATTTTTTTGAATGTTCTTTCAAATTCAAATCGTCTCCAGGTGAACGATCGAGGAGTGTCTTTCGGAAGATTATAGCGTGAAAAACCGTGTCAGTAACCGGTTTCATTTCATGGTGACATCCAGAGTCTTCAACGAATTATTTCGCATTGTAGCTCCATCTACGAAGTGTGCTACCGTCAATGCAGATGCTTATGCTAATAAACCACTGAGCGACCTCTGCCCTGCATAATTCATAGAACCAAATCAGAATCAACCTCAGCTCAATCGGTGGCTGGGTTCGATTCCCAATCTGGTCTAGGAATTTTTCGTTAAGGAAAATTCTCGACTCCCTGGTCATAGCGTATGATTGTTCTTGCCACACAATCATACTAATGCAAATATGGTGCCTATCACCGAAAGCTTTCAATTAATAACTGTTGAAGTGCATTTAGAAAACTAAATTGAGAGCAAGCAATAAGCTTGAAAACGCTACGAAAGAAGAAGAAGAGCAGAATCAACTCCATCAATCTATGACTAGAGTATTATATGTACTACCATTCATTACCCAAGTAGCACACTACGATCATAGTTAGTTGTAGTAATTTGATTATGACTTAGGAAGTCATATTTAAAGTTATCTCAACCGAATGGCTATTCGTCAGCAATGGGCTTTTCTCTCTATTTGTCTTAATCCGGCTTCAATAACCACTGATTGTCGCTAAAATGTCATTGTTTGAAAGGCAACAAACGGATTGCGATAGCCAACATCAGCTATATGTATCCACGGAATTTCGAAAAGTCACCTTCCAACAACAATATTGAACAATTGGTCAAAAATGTAAGCTAACAAGAGGTTGCCTCAATGAGCGGAGAAAAAAGCCTGCCGTTAATTCACAATTGGTTAACAACAGGGAGTTGGCCTAGCCACTCTCTCCATCCAATTTGCTTCAATCGGGTGCCCAAATGGTCCGTCTCGTATTCCAATATTTAAGCTCTATATAACAGAGCAGGCATGTATAAAATCAATTTGCGTCGGTCAACTACAGAAAGGAGAATAAATATGCTTATGTTGATATATATAAATATAACTAGTCCTGCAGCCGAATTCCAGTCAAAAATTGTCTTGAGATATAAAAAGTGTATGAAGAGATAGTTGAAATTTTCTCATTTTGGAATTCCCGTGACATTCCAAAAGATTATTTTTGACAAAGATATCTTAGATCTCTTCGAGATTTTTGCGGTAGAAATTCAAAAACAAATTTTTTTTTAGCAGACTCCTATGCGTTAAATCGTTACTCCGCGTTACTCCTCGCACGGAGAATATATAAAATAACAATTAATGTAGATAAAATCATTTAAAATCAATCAATCTTGATAATCTGAGCAATGGAGGAATTTATTTCATTTTCTATTTCAGAAAATTTCTTCCAATAACTTCAGGGAAGTTCTTCCAAAAACTTTAAGAAAGTTCTTTCAAGAATTTCAAGGAAGTTCTCCCAAGAACTTCAAGGAAGTTCTTCCAAGAACTTCAAACAAGTTCTTCCAAGTACTTCATGGAAGTTCATCCGAGAACTTCAAGGATGTTCTTCCAAGAACTTCAGGGAACTTCATCCAAGAACTACAGGAAAGTTCTTCCTAGAAATTATATGAAGTTCTTCAGTGATCTTGGACGTCCTTCCAAGAACTTAAATAAAGTTTTGTCAGAATTTCAGGGCAATTCTTTCGAGAACTTAAGGGAGGATCTTTAAAAAACTCTAAGGAAGATCTTCACAGAACTTCAGGTAAAAACTTCATAGAACATCAGGACAAATCATCCGAGAATTTTAGGGAAGTTCTTACTAAAATTTCAATGAAATTCTTCCGAGGACTGCACATTCTCGGAAAAATTTCCTGAAGTTCTCGGAAGAACTTTCCTGAAATTCTCAGAAAAACTTTCCTGACTCTCTCGGAAGAACTTCCCCGTTGTTCTACGAAAAACTTTCCCGAGCATAGATCCTCATACGCCCTCTCTGCTTGTGTTGATGATAGTGCGGAGCTCGTTGGGATCTCATCCAGCCACGCCTGTAATTCCAGTACTGCTAACTGGAATATTCCCATACTCCTCATCAAGGAATTCGAGGGCTGCAAAATGGTGAGTCGACTACTGTGATGGAACGTGCGTCCCCGCCACATAGCTCTGGTCCTCACAAGTTCCTACCTCATGCTTCCACGGGTCAACAGATGACAAAGACCGCCAGCTAAGGGTTGCGTACTTAGCTGGTAGTGCAGCCTCGAGCACTGTTGTCCTTCTGACTTCAGCTAGATTGAGGAGGTGCGTGCCGAGCGTCTGTCCACCAAGGAGGTGCGGCTCAAACAGCGGCTGGAGTAAGAAACGCTGTATCTCGTCAGCTATACCTTAGGAGGCAGTCCCACCAACGCAATGTAGCCAGCGCGGTAAGATAGCATGCTGAAGTCTTACCCTACCACGAAAATGTAAGTATTCTTTATCTTTATTTTGTGAGATTTTTCCCTCATTTTATTGCCCACAACTATTTTATTAGGAACAGTAGAAATTTGCAATATCCCAGTACATTTACTAATGCAAATAAAAAACAAAAATAAATGTGTTAATTGAATCTAAAGTTCAGTATAGCCGTGAAATTTTCACTTTGTCTTAACTTTTTATAAATCATTTATGATAAAAATGACCTACTGTTCCTTTAACAACTATATAACGGGGATTCCCTGGGGAGGTAGCCAAGGTAGTCGAAGGATTTGTTGACTGGACAGAGGGTTCGATGGAGTCGCCAGTCCCTTGTCATGAAGACACGCGACCTTCTGGCCGTAGTCTTCCGCAGGTCCTCACTGAGATCGGCTGACCCTACTACAAGAAGCCATCACGTAGGCTATTCTCTCAGAACAACCGGCTGAGAATAGTCCTGCAGCCATATGGTAATCCCTTGCACTGATGGTGGGTTCTTATTACACATCATCACATCACATCAAAACCTGACTTGAGCTCATAATTTAAGATATACGGTAGTAATCGTAGTTTTTTGGACTATGCAAAACTACGATAATTATTCAAACAGAATGAATGCATAACCATGTTAGTTTTAGGTCATTCAAAACTTAGGGTCTAAAATTGTATCAGTCGCTTTATGGGTTGTATAAAGTTAAGTTAGTTTGTTTGGCATGAATATCCCAAGATTATTTCATAATGTCTGTTTGTCTTAATAGCATTCATTGAATATGTTTGAATATAAATCGTAACATTGTAAAGCGAATAAAGCTATTTTTACACCTGTAGATCATAAGTTCTGAACTCCAGGACAGTTTAAACTACCTATATCATCTAAAAAACTTCATCCTCTTTGGTTCAGTCATTTCTATGTTATTGAGTACCAACTTAATCAGAACGCACCAAATTGCCTGAATAATAACGCTAATTTTCGGCCAGAAAGGGTTCAATCAAAGAATATAATATTCACCAGACTATACAATGCAATATAATCAGAATGGCTTACATTTAATTGCGTAGTCATCATTCGCGTCAAAAATCCAATCGGGTTGCACATTGTAGTTTTTATTCTAAAACCAATCAGAGAATTCTATGTAACTATTCACTCCAACTTTTCATTTCCCATTTCTTTTGATATCTACTGAACGCTACGTGAGTTTCCCGTGGTTTCTTAAGATATATACCAAATCATGGAGTGTCTTCGGGAAGATTTTAGCGTGAAAAAACGTATCAGTAGCTGGTTTCGATTCATGGTGACATCCAGAGTCTTCAACAAATTATTCCGCACCGTAGCTCCATCCACGAGGTGTGCAACCATCAATGCTAATGCTTATTCTAAAACGCCATTGAGCGATTTCGACCTCTGCACTGCCTAATTTACAGAACCAGAACAGAATCAACTCCATCAATCTATGACTACAGGGTGCGGCAGAAAAAAATGCAAAAATTTGTTCTATTTCTTTCAAATCCCATTTTCAACTAATTCAAGCAATAATATCAACATTTTCGAGTGCAGTTATCTTTATAAAGTCCTTGCAATGTGCGTGTTATGGTTGACTTCAGGATGTGATGTTTTGCGGGCTCGTGCTTCAACATATGCCCAAATCGAATAATCCAACGGATTAAGATCTGGACTGCTAGGGGGCCGCAAATCCTTCTAAAGTCACTAAATTTTCTGCCGCACCCTGTACAGTACATTATATGTACTAACATTCATTATGTCATTGAAACTAAGTCCGACAGCAATGTGCTCTTCTCTCTGTTTGACTTGATCAGGCTTCAATAACCACTGATTGTTGGCATCATATCATTGTATTAATGGCCAATAACGGCTGACTAGATCGATAGGTAACATCCTCGGAATTTCGAAAAGTCTCCTACGAACAACAATATTGAACAATATTGGTCAAAAATGTAAGCTATATAACAAGAGGTTGCCCCAATGAGCGGAGAGAAGAGCCTACCCTTAATTCACAAACGGTTAACAACGGGGAGTTGGCATTTCCACTCTGTTCATCCAATCCACTTCAAGCGGGTGCCCAAATGGTCCCTCTCGTATTCCGATATTAATTTCTATATAAGAGAGCATGCATGCATAAAATCAATCTGACATTTGCATCGGTCCACTACTGAAAGGAGACAAAACTATATTTATATGGATACATAAATAGTCCTGGTGGGGCTAAAAATGATATTTTGATTTATAAGGTAGCAACAAACTGTTCTATTACATGAATTTTCAAAAGTATAAACATTATAAACGTACTATTTCTTAAATTTCAGAAAAACAGCAATTTGAGTGGTGGAAGGGTTCGTTTCGATCATTTCTGACCTCAATTGTGAGTTGAGTATAGAAGCGCAATTTGAACATGAATATTAAGAAATTAATAACCATATTTTCGGTCAGGTGATTTCTGTAAAAATGACATAAAACTATAGTGAAACTTTCCTATTTTGTTCTTAATGGAAAAAATACAACTCAAAATGTTCAGATACAACTTGTCTTCTGAACGATTGAATTTCAGAATAGGATGAATGCATGACAATTCGTCGATTAATGAAAATCGAGATAGCTCATCTCGGTAGATGCTCGATTTTGCAAAGCAAGCTTTGTTCACAATGCATTCCAGTGAATCGAAAGCTTCAAAACACTTCAGTTGAAAGGAATGCCATGGATAAACACTTTTCGATGGTCAAATTTTGGCAATCCAGAAGCTCGAAAAGCCCACTTCGGACCAAATTTGTATCGTCCTATTGCGATGGTATCTTGTCTACGGAAGCTGTTGGAAAAGATGATCCTGTCAAACAAACTTCACCCGTATGGCAATGTTGAACCATTTTTTTGTACAACTTGTTGTCAGAGAAACAAATGGGGTTTTCTCACCCAACTACTTCTCGGATACAGACAGTTTGCGGATGACTTTATATTTAAGAACTTATCTGCAAGGTCCACAACAGAGTACCCTGGAAAATTTGACAATTTGTGCTCCTAAACCTTACTATTGGATTGTTGTTTTTTCCGAAGAATTATCATCCAGCTTGTTCATCCTGTTCTGCACGGAAGGGTCGAAAACAAACGATTCCTTAATTTCAGCTGAATTTGAAGAAGTGAACAAGTAAGAATGATAATTTTACAGATAAAAAGAAACATTGAAATTTCTGCGTTGTTTAATACACCTAAAGAAAATAATAGGATATTTCATGTAAATTGAAGCCAGGTAACGCCTGAATCTAGCCTGTTGTATGAAAGATTGCAAACATTGTTGTATGGCGCATGAAAGATTGCAAACAATTTCGTTGTTTACGCCTCCTCTGGCTTGGAATTTAACGAGGAGAAATTTTACGCACCTGTTAAAATTCATTATTTGTTTCTAAGTTGTTGATGTCTGTCAATTTATGGTCAGTTATGGTCGTTGTGGTCAACTGGTTCGTAACTAAATAGAAATAAATTTTAACTGTGAGATTTTCTTTGGCTAGATTTGGCTGTACGCATACCTTAGCAAAGATGTCAATAGGCCATAAGACAACAAAGCAACCGGAATGCCAGCTGTGGGTTTTCATCCTGCCAATAAGGTGCAATGATCAGAAGTTAAATAAACTGCTTCTATAGAAGAACGAGAAGGCTTATCAGTTCTTTATCAGTTGACAGCCAGCTAGGGGCGGAACGACGAGTTGTTGAAAATCTGCTTTCCGGTGTGAGCAAGTTGGCAGCCAAAGAGCGTAGCCAATGGTGTAATCACGCAGAATTAAATAACTGCTTTCACAGATGACCAAGAAAATGGCTTAGATTCCAGTTCCCCATCTAAAAGCGTACTTTTCAGGATGATCAATTCAATTTATACAACTCAAAAGTGTTTAATCGTAATTGCTCTATCCTCATCTAGCCGTTGCATATTCCCGTCAGGTGGTATCCAGTGGTGGCAAAACAATGGTTTCAGATTATCCTACTATTCATCGCATCCCGAGCAGGACCGAATAGCTGATAACTGGCCATGATATTTAAGAGCTCAGATTAAGAGGCAAAACACCTGAGGATAATACCACAAAATTGTTCCCACAATGTTATGCGAATACTAAACTGAGGTAAGACAATACCAAAATAGTACCTCTTAAGTATCCCCAGGTATCCGAAATAATAAAATTTATGTTCGAGAGATATTTTGCTTGCAGTTCTTAGGTATTTTACTTAGGTATTTTTACCTCTTAATCTGAGCTCTTTAGTACCAAGGCCAGTTATCAAGATGTTATACAATTGCAAACACGGGTGGGGAAATGAAACGGTACCTACATTATTCCAAAGCGCCTATTTCATCAAATTGCAAGTTTACGACAGTCAAAAAGGCAGACCTTCAAGAAAAATTGAAACACTGAATGAACGAAAACATACACAAACTGCTGTCAAAAGGATCTATTCTATCGCGAACCACATTGAAAACTTTTAGGTTATTTGTGGGATAACAAACCATTTTTTACGAAGATCGCAGCAAATCGTGCTTTGAGACTGACATGTTTTGATTTTTGCTGCGTCGTTTTTGCGAAAAAGATATCGAACAATAAATCTTAATTTAACTTGAACTAACAGTGATATCACAAAATTTCCGCGTGCTTTGTGTAATCCATAGTGAATACAACCGATTCCCTGCCGGAATGTGTGAGCGTCGGTAATATAATATTTTTTGTGTGATTCGCTCCCGCACCCGGAAGAAGAGTTACATCAGCTTAATATTGTTTATTAGTGGTAGTATTGTGGCACCCGGACATAAATTGTTAAGGAAGAATGTTTTTTCGCTTTGTTGAGATGATTATTAGCAGTTTTGAAGTTCGGTATAGAGTCGCCTCATAGCGGAGGTTTTGATTATTGGAAAAGTAGGGAATGAAAAAAGAAGACCAGTGCAATGTAGAAAACGGCCATTTGCTGGTCAGAAGCGCAGAGTTTTGTTATGATTGCTGCGTATCTAATGGGTGGTTTAGCCATGTTTGCCCTTTCTTGTCGCGAGTGCATGAAATTAATTACGAACCAACTTCAAAAATTTATATTTTTACCAATGAACAAGATAATCATTAAAGAGGCGGCCACGGGTGAGATCTACCTTATTATAACTATATAACAATGATTTTTTTTTTTTGAAATAATACCAAATACGTGCCTGGTTTGGAAGTTCTACAATCAACAAATCTGGCAGTATGTTGCATTGCCCTTATCTAAATGATATCGGTTATGTTTTATACGCAAGGCTTATTGCACGTGAAAGTAAACTCGAAATGGGCGTGACTCTGTAGACATTCTGCAATGGATTGCTGGATCTGCGGTAGATCTATGACTTATTAGCTCCTGGCTCAAAGCTGCTTCCAATGGTCACATGAAGGATTGTTGTAAACAGATTTCGCCCATAATACCATTGCCGGCCAATGAGTGTAAGATTGTATACACACATTATAAATTTGAAAATGTAGATAATTTAAAAAGCATCAATTTAAACCAACAGTAAGAATGCTATAGAGGTCAATCAAAAAGTGTGGTAGTGGTTCATATAATTAGGAAAACAAACATTTTTTTTTGAAAAACATTCGATAATCGATATCGACCGATATAAACCAACAGTAAAGATACCGTTTGGGCAACTAACAACTTATAATGGTGGTTTACTTCATTAGAAAAACAAATAGTTTTTAAACTACACTTGAGAGTCATTTTGAACCGATTTAAACTGAAAGTATCGAAGCTATTTTAAAGAATATTAAATAGAAACTAGAAAATGCGAAGAAAGATTAGTAATTTTTCTTTTATTCACTATAAAATAAAAAGAAAAATTAATCCTAGAGGGTTTGAGCTGTTTAGTGGAAGACCTGTTACTAGAAATGAGAAGAAAAATTAGTATTTTCCAACTACCTCTCATAGTCGAGACACTGAAGAAGTCTGCACATTGTAGACGAAATACGCGTATCTGTCAAGATAAGAAATAAAAGTTGTTGGTATTGAATAGAAAAAAATACTAATCTTTCTCTTCATTTAATACACACTACCAAAATCTCGTGTAAATTTCTGCCCCTGAGACCGACACATGCAAGCGTCCTTTAGCGCATAAGAATGTGTTAAAAGAGATGAGAAAATAAATTCAACCGAACACATCTTTTGTCAAATTGCGTATGTGTCAGTTCCAAGAGACATAATTTCACACGAAATCTTTCTTTACGTCCTCCAACTATTACATAATTTCTAAGTGTGTAGTTGCAGATATTTCACTTAAAAGCTCACACTCACCAGGATTCATGAAATAGAACCTTTTTTCGAAATTCAATCCGATGATTTTGAAACAACATTATCCCAAGCATATCGAAAATAATTAATTACAGTTCAGTCTGTAATATCCAAAATTTGTTCATATGATTGCTTACGTTTTCAAATTCCGGCTCTTTACGTCCTATTTTAAATTTTCTTTGACCCTTTCAATTAAGTTAAATAAGGCTTGTTTGACACAAAATCTGAACACCTCTAAATACGTATATACAAATAGCAAGAAGTTTTCAGATAACAGTAGGCAAATCTAATTTGGAATCATCGCCTACTGCGAAACAACTCGGAAAATTTAGCCTTTGATGCTCGTTACCGCACTCCCTATTAACTCTCCTTAAAAGTTAAAATATGCATTCTTTACCAATTTTCGCATCTAAACTTATTACTTAGAAAGCATATCCAAGAAACACCCTCTCCAAGAAAAAAATGAACAATAAGAGCATTTTCTTCACCCCGCTCAGAACGAAGCAGGCGTCATTGCGTTCAGAAAGTTTGAGCTTCGAGACACCCACAAGCACCGCGCTTTGAACTGCACTAGAAGAGTTGCACATTCCTCAATGCCACACCAGGAATTCCATTGAAGAACGAAGGTACGTACCTACTCTCTCAAACCGACAGTCGTCGCCTCGTTCACTTGGGCGCGCGATACAAAGAGAAATAGCATCCGACGAGGTGTTGAAAAGTGAATATAATCATCACTTAGCGTTTTATAAAGTTTATCGTTTGAAAATTATTGTTATGTGAGTGCAGGCAGAGGAGCTCCATCGCAGCATCGGAACTTTGGAAGAAGGATCCGTTCGGTTTGCCTTCTATGTATTTCCGTTGAGCCCATCCGACCCATCCGTTCATACAGACGGAAGCATCCGCACAAAAGTCTTCGCCGTCTTATTTTCCCCGTATTTTTCCGCTCAGCAGTTAGGCAGCTTTGGCAGTTGCGTCTGATATAAAAGAGGTTTAATTTGCCTTTTACGACGAGGGCCCCGTCTCTCGTTTTGCTATATGGCATCAGTTTTACTGTGCCGGCACCCAACATTGCCCGTATTCCTTGAACAAGATGAAGACGTACCTTCAGCTCGTTTGGCGGAACTCTTCAGAAAAGAAGGAGTATCATCACCTTCGGGTTGGATTCAGCGGGCGCACGAAAGGGCTTTTATTTTACGAGTGTTGAGTGTTTTATGAGCTATCTTGGCCGACCGAAGCGTTGATCCACGTTTCAACAGAGTAGCTTTAATATTAATTCATACAAACGCAATAGAGACGATATTCACTGATCCGATATGCTTCGGTAGAAGTTTAATCCCGATTAATCCGAGGGATTCATTCCTATTCATGAGAGTTAATTTTCCTAGCAGCTACGTACTAGTTAGAAGTTGGAATAAGCGGGGCCTTTTGTTCCAGAAATAACTGCGCTTTTTATCAAACAAATGAATGTGTACTGGGCAATTCTCCCGCATACTGTGTATGAATGGGCCCCATTTAAAACCGGATAGAGTTGTCTCCTAAACAATGAGCATCATCTCCTAGCGCCGAACCGCCATCCTAGCAAGCCAGTTTCCAGTGAAAACAAACGTTTTGTAGCCATGGTTGCAGGTCCGTTGGTTATTTTTTCGGAGTTTGCACAGCCTGCAGCTAGACAGTGCTAATGGTGTTCATATGAGAACAATAGTTTTCATAATGCAGAGGGAATGTTTCACCCACTTTCCTCCCTCGCTGACGACCCTCGTCCCTTTCGTCCCTCGCTGGTTATTCTTAAATCAGTGTTTGTTCATACGCCTCAAAAATTGCATTGCGTAGTGGAGTTGTTAACTTGAGACATTATCAATTCGATTATTATTATGAATTATATATTTTGATGACTCAAAATATCAATTATCAATTCGATATTTTGATGACTTCATAGATTGATATTTGGAGATTTGTGCCGATTTTCATAAGATGATTTACTACACTTATTCTTCTTCTTAGCATTTCAAGTTTATTGCTTTCACAGTTCGCTTATTGCTTGCTCTCAACTTAGTGCTCTAAATGCACTTCCACAGTTTTTAATTGAGAGCTTTCGATGCCAGGTTTTTGCGTTAGTATGATTGTGTAGCAAGTACAATCATATTATGTGCCCTGGGAGTCGAGAAATTTTCCCTAACGAAAAATTCCTAGAGCAGACCGGGAATCAAACCCAGTCACCTCCAGCATGGTATTGCTTTGTAGCTGCGCCTTTACCGACTGAGATAAGGGAGAACAATGAAGCTCAGGTGGTGGATTCGTTCCTGGCCAGGGGTGGATTCGTTCCTGCCTTTACCTACTCCGCATGGGGATGCTTGGCATAAGATTGTGTGCTTGTTTCGAAATACTACCTCACAATGCCCTCCGCTCAATTTCAAAAACTACTTCTATTCAATTTTCACAGCCTGCGGTGCGCTAACGGAACTATCAATACTTTCTCTTAACAACTTTGTTCTAGCAAAAAAAAATTCTGTTTACTCCTAGAGCCTCATGGTGATGAGAAATTATTTCCTTCTCTAACAACATCATCATAGATCGTTACTCCGCGTATGGGAGAATACAGAGAAAGACTATATAAGTGTAGAAATCCGTAATGCTCATCTTACGACTTGCAACCTTATTTTTCATTCCTTTCTTGCATTGGAATAGAAGCTGTTTCGTTACGCTCCTCCACATCAGAGAAATCTTCTACCCATTTCCTCGACAAATGCTGAATCCTCCTCAGCTCTCGAGTTCGTCGAAACAGATGTGTCCTGAATTTCACGGCCAGCCTCCATATTCCACAAATCGAACTCAGCAACGTCTTATAGAGCTTCCGGATGATTTCTCCCTCTTCAGAGTTAACAGAGCAACGGCTGAATTCGTTGATGCAATCCCTGCCGATGCAATTGTAGAGTATGGAATAAATATAATTCAAAGCCAGGAAAATTATTGTACTACTTACTTTTCATTTGACGAAACTGTGATACCATCACAGTCAATTGATTCTTGTGCACTTGTTAACTTTACAAGTACACGGACAGGAATCAAAACAAACGGCCAGAGATAAAGCCTCAACACATTCGTAGAAAGTGTTGCTAAGATAAGGTAAAATGTCGTTTCTCCCGCAACTGAAAAATTGAGTAAAAGACTTTTCACAGCGGTTGCTAAGTTTTTGATTTGCGGAAAATCTGTATTTATTCGATGAATTGAAATGGCCAAGCGATGGAATCTGCGTTAAAAATGAGTGAAAGGAAAATAGTTGGAAAATGAGAATGCATTCCACTGATCTGAAAGAGATAGTACAAACAGGTACAGTTAGGGTTATTTCGAAATCAAGAGATTCCGGCATTCTTGTGACGATTTTTGAGACGAACGGTTTGGTTTTATTTACTTCCCAAAATTTAAACTATGTCGGGAGAAGAAAACTCTGGCCGCAGACACTACAGCAATCTATTGCCGCTTCGATTGTTGATGTCGGAATAATTACAGATTCTCCAAGAACAACGCCTTGCTACTCTTACCCGTAATTGCAACAAAAATTATCAAGAACATTTTTTGTTTACAATTTTTCTATGACTGTCACTTGTTCAAATTTGAATGTAACCACTATGGGAACATACGTGTTTTAAAGCCCATAATGGCACAGCGGGAAATGTCAAGAAAAATCATAAAAAGAATTTTTTTATGGTTCTGTTTTGTTAAAAGAAATAGTTTTTTAGGTAATGACGAGCAAAATAACGGAACTCGTGAAATAATATCAATTTAAACCGTAATAAAAAAATGGATGTGGCGTATGAAAACATAAGAAATTTAGTAGATTATATTCACTTCACACTTATTTTAAATACGATATTTTAAAGTTATTTGAACACTAAAACAAATATGATTTTAACTCAAATGTTCCGTACAATCTAGTTGAACTTGTGAGCATAACTGCAGAATTATTTTAATCCAATACAACCACTTTCAATTTGAATTTAAAATACTTATTAGAATCCATCTCCAACTTCAAGAGAAGAATCTGCTTACGAATTTGTATATCCTATAGTTTGGCAAATTTGCATTTCAAGGCTTTCTTTACATCTTTTGTTTCATTTGATAATACACGTCAGTAGCGATAAGATCATCAACCAACAGTAGACAGGCAATAAAACGGAAATAAATCGGTGTTTTTATACTATCCATACGCTTCGTGTTCTGTGAAGTGATTTCTTCCTAAATTAAGCTCGTGATACGATATCCTGATATAACATTTGGTACCGTGACCAGGATCACGGGTGTTGAATTTTCTTTTGGAATCATCACGACGATCGGACTCAAGCTAACCTTACATTCACCCATCGGAAGGATTGTTCCTGATAGCAGTACCTGCTCAAAAAGTACAAGGCCTGTTGAAGATAGACTCCATGTGAGTATCTGTACAAATATTAAAATTACTTTGAGAGGTACTTTCGGGGTCTTTTTTCGACCAATTTAGGACTTCAAACTAATTACCTTCTTAATCGATTGCCTCAGCTAGTTCGAGAGTTTCTGCAACGTTCTTAAAAACAAGACCTTTATTTGAATGGACACAGGTGAGTGTCAGTCCAAACATTTCCCACCATCCAAAAGGTACTTTCTGGGACTTCTGTCCTTTCTAGTATTCCGTGACCACACTATTATCTTACCATCATGGCGGAGAAAAAATTTCAACGAGGAGCGAGATAAACAGGAGATTTCGATTCGATTGGGAAGATTTGATACTCTAATGGAAGCTGTTGAATCCATTCAGGGGCGAATACGAGACATTTGACGATTCTGCAAAATTTGTGGTGGAACAATTCGGAATGAAAAACTATGAACTAATTTACAAAAGAAGGCAGGAGAGATTTGGAGGAGTACAAGGGGTGAGACAGCTCCTTATCACGAGCAATTTCTGCATTGCTTTTGAAGTACACCGAGTTACTCAAATTGCTCAATATTTCTCAGTGCCATCTGCTTCTTTTTGTGATTACTCAAAACCGTGCATCAGAGCAAGCTGATTTCGATCAATATGTCAACCCTTCTATCTGTTGTTTTAATTGCTTTTCTTTTGGGAGCTAACTGATGATCGGAACAATTTTGAAGTCTGACGGCCAGAATTGAGCAAGGTGATTTCAGTTGTTGAGTTAGTTATTTCGAATATTATTCCAGTAGCATCACGATTATTTCTTTAGATAGGGCATGTATCTGGTCTTCTACGCTGAATGAAAAGCTAGAAGTCTCTATAGTTCTGCATCTGGCAGTTAGTTAACGCGCTAGAAGAAATGGTTTCGATGCCTGATCTGATCCGTGTTCTAGCCGAGGATTCTATGGTTGAAAATAATATCAAGAGCTACTCCTCAGTACACAAGTGTACTAAGTTGGTATTTAATACGAAGTTATCTTCATAAATAGTACTGTTCAGTTTTGTTTCATATAACAAAGAAAATTTTCGAAAGCCCTAAGTTTAGTTGCGTAATATAAAGTACATTTAATTTCCAGTTGAATTAGGAATATAATTAAAAATTAGAGGATGGGAGATAAGTTGGCCGAAGACAATGCTGACGAAGCGGTTCCAGAGAAAACTACTCGAGTTAAAAGCGGACCTGCTCATTCTTTAGTAGATGGAAGAAATAAAACGGTAGCTACTCATTCACTGTAAATCCGATTATGTAACTTTTTTTTTCTTTTTAAAATTGTATTATTTGTTAAAAACAAACAATAAGAAAAAAATACTCTAGAAATATGGCAGGTGTTTGATTTGGTTTTAAAACATTTAAACATACTATAGATTCATTGCCTCCTAAATGGAGACACTCAACAGATTACGTTGAACACATTGAATCTTCATGCAGCCTTTGCATCTTTGCATCATAAGCGCAAGCAACAAAGCAAGTTGACTCCGAATAAATATTACAACAGTTAGCAAAAGGGTTCTTCTTTAACGCAGCGATATATTAAGGAATAGAACAACGATTTCCCGAAATTGATCGTCTTCCACAATAGATATCGCAATTCCTAAGCCCTTTTCCAACGCCCGTTTTGAGCAACGTCCCGGTACACTTCAAAACGTTTCGTGAAGTACTTGTGACTTCTTTACCTGTTGAATCCCAGTGGATATCATTTTCCAGAACGCAACAAATTATTTTTTCACTGAATGACACAACGATTTTTGTTCACAAGCGGGTTTTAACTCCCAGGACGTCGAAATAATGTTGAAGTGAAGTGAGTTTCTCTGGTATCATTTCAATTCATCTACAACCCTCACTGTACGTACAACCCGTGAATACTACAAAATCACCACTTTCCTGTCCCTCGTTGGGCATATGTCCGTATTTTCCATACATAAATGACATCAGCACTGCAATTTTTTGTTACTTTGATAACAAAAATAAAACCTCAGGCCCTTGGATGCGTTCGTTGATGGAAACAGACAACGTAGGTTACACTTACAAATCAAATTGAGTTACTCGCGAGTAAAATCGATGCATAAATGCAGACCTGAGCACGCCTGTCTAACCCCTAAGTGGACTAGGTATTTTAATAGAGAATAGGGTCGAGGTTACGGAACCGAGTCTGCCCTATTTAAAAGTTCTGGAAGCTGTAGAATTTAAAATAGCAGGATATCTTTGATGAGTAACTGAAGGAAGCATCGTATATCGTCAGCAACAACTTTTTGAAGAGATGATGGAACAAGAACATCAACGAATTATACAACGATAAGAGAGAGGTTTTCCGTACGTAAAACCCGATTCAAAGTAAAGGACGCATTCAAGTGATCATAACTCAAGAATTAAACAACATACACGGTTGATCAAAACGTCAAACAAAAGGGTATTTATTCAGCTTTCAAACGATTTATAACAAATAATTACATTTAACCGTTTCAAACGAACTGCCGCACTTTACTTGTGATCGATGCCATCATGATCTGCACAGTCACTGGTGACACTGTACCGGCGAACTTATTCCACTATAAACGCATTTATCACTTCTTTACCGCATCCTCGAAGTTTTCGCTTGACAATTGCCCAATAGTTTTTGATCGGTCTGAACTCAGGGCAATTTGGAGGATTAATCTTTTTGGCGACGAAATTAACATTGTTTGCAGCATACCATTCTAGTACCTCCTTAGAGTAATGGCCGCTGGCTAGATCCGCCCAAACACAATGATAACGGAAACGGAACGGAAAACGGCAATTTTGACAGTTGCTACAAATGTCTTCGAAATTTCTAATTAGAATCGGCTTGGATCTAGCCTGTTTTCTTTCCGACAAGCAAGCATACTCAGATCGGGCTTTGCCGTTTTCCGTTGCCGTTGTCATTGTGTTTGGGCCATAACGTTGGTCTTGTGTTGCCGAATGGAGGTTAAAATCCGCCATTTCAGACACTCTTGCCAAATCATTAGTTTACGAGCAAACTTATCAGCTAAAACAAATTTATACCTGGAAGAGACTTTCCCACGACCAGTTTCCAGGTGAAATTTTCGTCCGGGATTTGTTTATAATCCATTTCGGCATCCATTAAAATACGATTAAAATATATACTGGCACTAATCAATGGACATTTAGCATTGAAAATTCACAAAATTGCCACTAAATTATTAAACACTGTGCCAACGAAAAAATAACAATCCGCACTAGTAAAAAACTTAAAATAGCAATAAAAAATGGATGATTTTCTTTCAATAATTCAAAAGCGCCCGGAAAAACATTCAAAAAAAGCAATGGAAATGAGTATAAACGCAATAATAAGCTGATAGTTTTCCTTCATAATAATAAATTCTAGCGCTATAAATGTGACAAATGTCTTCAAATTTTTCGAATCGTTCCAATTGAAACCAAACAAATTCTTCTTATTTTTTATTAATCATGTTTTGATTTTTTATTGCGATTTGTTGCTGCGTTGCTTGGGTGTACGTATGATTTTGGCTTCCCAACTTTTCCAGCCACATTTCGCACAGAAAGATTGGGATTTTTCTCGAAAATGGCTACCACCTTCTTGTCCTTTTTTCGGGAGCATACTTTTCAATTTGTTCCACTTCCAATGTGCCGATCTACAGTCAAACGCTGATCAAATGATTTGCAAACACAACACACAAAACAAGTTTCAGTATCTTGGCAATATCGCGTACCGCTAAATTCGGATTTTGCTTCCGCTCGTAAAAAATGCGTTGGCGCACTTCCACTTGATTCGACGCCATTTCATTGAATGAACAGTCACATGTTGTACCATGAAATAAAGTGGAGAGTTATATAAGTTAAATGTGAAATAATTCAAAATCTTCAATGGAAGAAAAGCATCCGAAATTTAACGTGGACAGGCTTTAATTCTATAGGACCAAGGAGTTCCGGGAAACCTGATATTATGGATGCTTTGTTACATGATAAACAATGTACTCGGTTTGCAGACAAAGTAGGGGGAGATTACGGAAACAGTTATCGGCGGATTGGTTCAGGGGCGCGTTTACTAGTGATGGTTCGAAAAAGTGTCAATTTAAGAAAAGGTTGCGCAGTGCGTTTAAACAAATTTTTCATAATCAAACATTATTTTCGGTTGAAAATTGGAAATATCCTTCTTATCAACATACAACCCTAGGAGTGGACAGCAATTTCTGTTAGAATCAAAGATGAGAAGAGGAAGTATTGATAGGTCCGTAAGAGCACGGCAGGTTGTGAAATTGAATAGAAGTAGCAGAAATTGAGTGTAGGGCATGTATGGGGGTCTGAGATTCTCATGAGTCTTCGTGGTTTATGAACAGGCCCATAGCAACACTCTTTGATCCACTTGGATGAACTCTTCGAATATCCACCGAATATTTATTTTGAAGTTAAAGATAGCTGTGCACTTGTTAACCAATGGCTAACATATATTGAATGTATGTTCAAGTCAAAAATGTTTTACTATTCTAAGAAAATCAAGCTTTCCACATTTTTCTGGATGAATAGTTTCAGAAACTGTGAATTTTTCTGTAGGTTGGCTCCAGTTTTTGCTGCTCTAAGGGATCGGCATTTTGTGGATATGAAGTGGAACTCACATCACTACTTCCGCGTGATCTATTCTTCGTACCTTTCAGGCATTCAGAAAATGATAAAGAAAATATCCCCTTTTTTTCTCCACCGATTTCACCAATCATACCCCAAAATAACCGATCATGTGTCCAATTTGCGACAACTGAGTAGCGTCACTATCTTGAACAAACCCCCCGGAATGGCTTCCAATAAACTCTTTTCAAACCATAAAGTTTGACACGTTGCTTCTGAATCTATCAAAAAGTGATAATTTCCTCGGAAAAAAAAACAGATTTTCGAAATACCTCGGAAGGTGGCCAGAGTGATCAAGAATTCTGTCTCCAATGAACTCGATCCACAAAATCCTGAAGTTCCAGTTGCCCCAAGCTAGTTTTTAGAATCGTTAACAAAGCGGCCATTTCCTCAGTGAAATCAGATCTCTAAAAAGCCTCGGGCTGTGACCAAAGTATCAGGAATCCTCGAAATGTCTTTCAATGAACTGGTTTTGCAAAATCAGGAAGTTAAAGACGTAGTAGTCTATATCCGGTATATAAGCAAAGTGATCAAGAAGCCTTCAAATGTCCTCCAATGAACATGTGTAATGTTGTATGTGTGTGTGTGTGTGTGTGTGTGTGTGTGTGTGTGTGTGTGTGTGTGTGTGTGTGTGTGTGTGTGTGTGTGTGTGTGTGTGTGTGTGTGTGTGTGTGTGTGTGTGTGTGTGTGTGTGTGTGTGTGTGTGTGTGTGTGTGTGTGTGTGTGTGTGTGTGAGTGCACTCCAACCCGCATTGGCCGGCAATGGTTTTAGAGAAGAGATCTATTTACAGCAATCCCTCAAGTGTTCTTTGGAGTAGCGTTAATCCGAGAGCTAGAAAGTGATAGTTCTACAGTCATACCTCGATATAACGTAGCCCTCAATACAACGTAACCTCGATATAACGTAACTCGATACAACGTAACTTTTACCTCGATATAACGTTACTTTTTTACACCCCTTTTTTTGGCAGTTTAAATTATAAACGTAATCTGTCTATATACACCCTGTATATAGATATATTAATCAAGTTTATAATTTAGTGTGTGCGTATTTTATGCAAAAAAATATGAAATAAAACCTTTTGAAAAAACAGATGTTTTACACCCCGACGCTAAATGATGATGAGTCAGAGTTTAAGTGAAACTGTTATGCAGGAAGTTTTCTTAGCTTTTGGATGAAGGAAAAAAATCAGCTAAGTAACATAATTTTTGAATGACAGCCAATTTAAGACTAACATGTACCAAAACATTTAAACTTCAATAACTCTGTAAATTTTGAGATCTGACCATAATCGTAGAACAATTTTTTTCTTCAAATATCATACCCTATCGCCCTGAAAATATTTGCTCTAAGGAACCGAAAACCCTATATATACAAATAAATTTCTATCTGTCTGTTTGTCTGACCCTTATAGAATCGGAAAATCGAGAAATTTGTATGCAGGAGTTGTTAAGGCCAGGGAAGGTTCTTATGATGGTTCAAAACCCTCTCCCTCTCATGCAAATGAAACACAAATTCTGCATAACTGGAGAACTAATCAAGCAAATGGAACCAAATTTGGCTTGTTTTGGCAGAGTATTTAGGGTATATCATACTGACTGGACTCTGGATCCGCTTTTGTCCGGTAATTGCGGTCGGTAATGGGGTCGGTTGTCCGGTAATCGTCCGGTAATTGCAAGTCAGACTCAGAACTGACCCAGGATTAAAACCGGAAACGACATATGTAAAAGATTGCTGCAACCCAGATAGGCTTCGTTCTCCATCACGATTTGAAAATCGATCAACTGTAATTCTCTCAGATGTCAGATTTTGTCTTCATTTTTTTAAATTTTAATGTATTGGTTTTCTTTTCAACCCGTTCAGCGTTTGACGCATCCGCACCAATGACATCTAACGAAATGGACGCAGAAGACGAATATTGTCGCTCGCAAAATTCCAGGTTATCGATCTGAATGAAGTAATAAAAAAAATGGCGCGAAGTGGATGTCTTATGTATTTGTCTTATGTTTTATGTATTTGTTGGTCTTATTTTTCAACGAATCCATTTGACCCAGTCCATTTGAAATAAACAGTCCTAGTACAATTCTAGTTCAAAGATAGACTTCAAGTGTCCTTCAACCTGTTGCCAAAATTTAAAATGACATTTCAAGGCCATCGGTTGTATTGTAACATCTATAGTGCAATTGATGTACGATTGTACGAAAATGGGAAGTACGATTGAAGTAGGAAAAGGGACTTGGCTAATTCAATTGTACTAGGCTCCGCTATCTGGGAAGGTTTTTTGAAAAATCGCTTGTGATGTTGCGTGCAATGCTTCAACATGGTTTATATATGCTGCATAGGTGTAGCCAGGATTTCAAATAGGGTGGGCAAGATACATTTTTCAAGAGAGAGAGAGAGAGAGAGAGAGAGAGAGAGAAGAGATGAGAGGGAGAATAACACCGTCTTCAACCAGTGGTTGCACACACTGAACTCATAACATTATACAACGGACAACCCATCACACTAGTTGCAAACCAGTATAAGTAACTTCAATGTGACTCCCATAGTCACAATCTTGTTAAGCTGCAACTAATTATGACGGTTTGGTGTTGCTTGGGAACACAACGCTCGGTGAACCAGTAGAGAAGGGACATTTTCAAGTTCCATCTGTCATGTGTCGAATTATTCACTTTACAGTCGTGTTGGATTTTTGTACAGGATAACCACCGAGTTTGTTCACAGTTTGTACTGAAAATGTACTTTTCCTCCACGACCCACTCACCCACACTGAAAATTAAATTTCGTTTTTATTACGAAATCGAAGGTAGCACTAACGAATCTATTCGTTGTAACGGGTGTCCACTAAAAAATGAGAATGGTTTCAATACTTTTCCATCAGAACAAAAACGGCCGCATAGAAATGTCACTTTAGATGAATGAATCGTTGCACTCTCCAGAAAATTTTCATACACTCTTATTTCACTCTAACATGTTCAGACGTGTTCAGCATGCCGTCGAAACAGGAAGAACTGCGCGCGCGCGTTGTACAATTCTTTCAAGCGAACGAAGATCGTGGAAAAAAATACACGGTGGACCATTTTTGTCGTGAAAAAGTTCCGGTATCCACCGTATACCGTACCGTATCCTGGCATGCATGAGAGTAACCCGGAAGAAGGTTGCGGCCGTCCAGCGAAAATAATGAATGAGAAAACGCTCCGCTCGCTGCGCAGCATGTTCAACAACAAGGATTCGGTAAGTCAACGGGAAGCAGCCCGAAAGTTCCATTGTTCGAAGTCACTCATCTGCAAGACGCTAAAGAAAGAAGGAATAGTGTGTAGAAAGAAAACCAGATCCCCAGAGTACACAGATGAGCAGATTCAAACCGTGAAATCCCAATGCCGCTGAATGACTCGGAATTACGGCGGAAAATCTTTCGTTCTGGACGACGAAAGCTACTTTCCTCTTTCGAAGTCTCAGATACAGGGAAACGACCAATTCTACACTAAGGACAAATCTACTACTCCTCCAAAAGTAATGTATAAGTTCAAGCACAAATTTGAATCGAAGGTTATGTTATACATCGTAATATCCGATAAGGGTATTTCGAAGCCGTGGTTCAAACCAAGCGGTTTGGCCATCAACCAGGAGGTGTACCAAAGAAAATACTCATCCCATTTCTTAAACAACATCACTCGGATGGCAAATACGTGTTTTGGCCGGACAAGGCATCATCGCACTACGCAAAAAAAACGCTAACGTTTTTGGAGAGCCAAAATATACCATATGTCCCAAAAGACCGGAATCCGACAAATTTGCCACAGTGCCGTCCTATCGAGGATTTCTTCGGTCTTTTGAGCTCCATGGTATACAAGGATAATTGGAAGGCCAAGAACACCAAGCAACTTACCAACAGGATCAAAAGCTGCATCCGAAAAATCGATGTGGCTGCCGTCCAACGGTCATGTTCCAGCATAACGACTAAGCTGCGCCGCACAGCGGACCACGGACCATATGACAATATTCACTAAACTTAGTTTGAAGATTTAAGTTGACCCTTTTAATAAAATAAATCAGTTTGAACAAAACTTCACTGGTATTTTTTTCCTGACCCATTCTTTTCGTTCTCATTATTTAGTGGACACCCGTTATTCGTTGTATATCGATTTGTACTTTTCAAGAAGCAACCATTGTAATCAATGCCACACGCGTAACTGTCTAAAACACGAAGCATTTATTACAGAAAGAACACTCGTGCATTGTACAAAAACAATATAAACTACTAGGAATATGTTGTTATCAATAAAAAACAAACATTTCTCTGGTGGTAGCATGATTGACTGACAGACCTTTTATATCGACTTTTATATCGACTATGTAATTGAAAAAAAAAATCAATGATTCCAGCGCACCCGAGCAAATAATATTAGTCCATCCAATATATCACAAAACATAGCGATTGATTGAGCGGTTTGGAGATAATGGTATCATTGAGTATAGGACCAAGTTTCCCCTGGTTGGTGCTAAACCAATGAGCCTGAACGTCAATAGAAGCATACAGTTGCCAGAAGGCACGAAATACATCTACGCACTCTTACTTTTACCAAATTCCTCAATCGCAATTTTAAATGGATTCGCATAGATTGTTCTTTAGAAGCTTCTACAGGATTGCCTCGAGCATCGACTGTCAAAGGTTGATGTTTATTACGCACTTTTTTGCTATCGGTCATGGCGCGTTTCTTATTGTTCTTGTTATCTATTATTCGGCGATGTGAGTGATCGAGTGAGCACAGAAAAATAAACAACAAAAATGCTTCTTGGTGAGTTGTGGAGGTTTGCCGGGCTGGTGGTCCGGTAGTGGGGATCACAATTAATTGTGATCCATAATATTGGTATGCCTTTGTCGCCGTTCCCTACCCTATGTAGTAGGAAGCTAATTCAAGATGGTTGACTCAATAGTGTTACGTCATCACTCGTTGGCTCAACAATGTTTACATTATTTTTGCTTCCAATACAAGCAAGCAGTGCGTTGCCACAGACCTTATATAGACGTCATTGGACTAAGTCGGAGGTTTTTTGAAAAATGGATCGTGTGTAAACAATGGATCGTGTGTAAACAAGACGAAAAACGACTACATAATGTAGAAGAACAAAGTTTACAACATTTTCAATAAAATTGGCCAACAAGGAGGAATGTGTAAGAAACTTAAATGATATTCCGTGTAAACAATTCAACATGTTTTGTTTTTATTTCATTTTATAGCAAAACGAAAGCGTTCTAAGAATCTTCGATACCCACAGGTTGACGAAGCTCTCTACAGCTGGTTTTTGTAGAAACGACAGCACCAATGACCGGTAAGCCAAGAAATGCTACAAGCTCAAGTAATAAAAAACGAAATGGCTGGAATAGGGGAATTCGGAAACCGGGGTTCCGTAGAAACAATCACAAAACGCAACGGTAGCTTATTGAAAATTAGTGCCGAAAAATTGTTCAGCAATATTTTTGTTGTCGAACAATATAAAAAGGCTATGCTGCACAGATTCGGGAGGAAAATTTGTCTCCTTGTCAAATGCTGACGAAAGTGGGCTGTTTTTCAAGAGACGTCAAATCAACAAAGATTGAATCACATTCATGCAACATGGATTCAACATGGATGGGTCGCTCCAATTAACATTAGTGTTGATTGAAAAGTCTCACAGACCTCAAGCACTCAAAAATCTTAAGGATTTGCCTGCATACTGCAGGGCTTCCAAAAGCGCTTGGATGGCAATGGAGCCCTTTAAAGAGTTTTTTGGGGAATTCGTCCCGAAAGTGACCACCTTTCTCAAGTCAAATGGACTTCCCCTAAGAGCCACCCTTGTGTTGGACAATTGAAACAGCTCATTAAAATGCAGATGAGTTGAAAACGACCGATGGATCAATTTTTACCATCCATTTATGCTTACTGGCAACCATGGACCATTTTGACTTTTAATCTACGCACATTCATACATCATCTGAAGCACATCAGACAAACATACAATTAATTCCAGTATGTGATGCCAGATATAAATATAATCTTTCATGCGGTTATGAGTGTGTTTGAAGTGTGTCGGATTGTATTGTGGATGCTAACACATGGTGGCCGAGAGACTTACCAGAAATCAAAAGTAGGTTCATTTTTATGTATACAACATTAAAATAATATTACTAAAAGGAGTATTCTAGGATAAAAAGATAATATGAGGAAAACATATTTAAAAAATTAAAGAATTTGAAGAATCAATAAGCAAAAATTCAAATAAAAAAATATAAAAAGAAATTGAATGACTGGAATGGAGGGAATGACTGTACTGCTGATCCAGCAACCCATTTCTGAATGTCTGGAGAGTCACGCCCATTCTGAGGTTACTTTCGCATACATCAAGCCCCGCATGTAAAGGGCACTGCAACACACTTCCAGATTTGGAAATGTTAAATTTCCAAACCAGGCACACAACTACGTGTGAACGCATCTGAAATTTTGTGGTAGCCTTCACGCACGCATGCGCATTGCCTTCGTTTGCTGCTTCTGACAAGCAAATGGCCGTTTTCTACATGCACTGGTCTTCTTTTATTTTCACTCCACACTGCCAATATCAAATCCCCGCTATGAGGCGACTCTATAACGAACTTCAAAACTGCAAATAATTATCGATTCACTTGCTACAAAGCGAACAAACACTCAAACTTAATCATTTATGTCCGGATGTCGCAATACTACCACTAATAAAAAAACTAAGCTGATGTAACTCTTCTTCCGGGTGCGGGGGCGAAGAACGAAAACCAAAAAATGTGGAAATACTACCGACACTCACACATTTCGGGAATCGATTGTATTCACTATGTCTTTCCCACAGCACGTCTATATTTAATGATTTCACTGTTAGTTAAATTACGAATTATTGTTAGATTTTTGTTCGCGAAAAACGACGCAGCAAAAACAAAACACGTCAAGTAGTAGAAGCACGGCTGCTGCGATTTCAAATGTCCTCCAATGAACATGTTTCGTAAAATGATGAATTTTGAAATGTCATAAGCTTGGTTGCAGAAGTAATCGAAATGTGGCCATTACTTCTGTACGTTTCAACGATTCTGATTCCGAATTTTCCTCACTGTAGCCCATTATCAATAGTTCTCTAATGATTCGCCTTCGTATCTAAAGGTCTTTGTCAGTATTTCCAAATGTTTTCACTTTTGTAGTCTCGAAGGCTTCCCATTATCCGATTTCCAAATTTCCAGGCTTTCGAAGTATCGAAGCAGGCGGACTTGGAAACTTGCGTATGAGTTTTTGCTGCTGCGTCATTTGTGTGGAAAATTTCAAACGCCATTTCGATTATTAATTCAGGTGAAGTTCCTTGTGAGAAACGAAGTGTAGATGCCAAGTTTCGTTTGTGAGTGAGTTTTTCAATAGTTTCTTCATTGTGCTTATCAGTTAATATTGTTTCTTAGTGCTGTTATTCTGCCCTTCAGGACATGGACCGAAACTTAGCTATTTGTGACGCGAATGCAGAACCATAGCACTGATTGTCAACCACACCACGATTGTCATAATAGATTTCATCCGCATAAGTAGATCCTGACGACGTATCTTTCACAATGCTTCAGAACTCCATTCAGGAAGAAACCGAACCGACCGGATAGCCAATAAAATCAGGTACAATTTTATTTCTTATTACCCATCAATGAGATATGTATATTGTATTCTATTCTTCGCATCCCCCACCAGCACGAACTGAAATCCAAACTGACACTCGTTAGAAAGTGTGAAAACATATATTTGCCAACGAAACAATGACAACATTAGAATCTATGTCGCACACATGTCGGAACTGCTTGTGACAACAACTCAGCTCCAGGTTTCCAATACGAGAAAGTGTGTAATCGGATGGAACTATTTTATCTCCTGTACAGCAAACCGTATCCCAGCCCTGTCTTTGTATTATATCTCGTTCTTGTTCGTTCTTTATTATGTCAATTGGTAAATACAACCCATCCGTCATGCATCCCCTTCATCTACTGATTCACCGCAAAGCCACCCACAGTTCCCCAGGGAATCTACCACTGGTCCCGCCCCCAGTCCGGATCTCCGTACACTATCGTCCAACATTGTTGTATCGAAATGAATAAATTATATGCATATCTTTCCTCGGGCAGATTGTCGTTCTCCGTCCGGCTGAAGGCAACAAGAAAGGAGCATCTTCTTTTCACAGGAATCGAACAATCGAATACGCCCCCGCCCTCCGCTCCTAAAACCCGATCCAAGCAAGCCAGGTGACAACTAGCAACGACGACCGGGATATTCAAATAGAAATTCTTGCATATTGAATCGAGTAACAGGGTTTCGTGTTTGCATACAACTTTGTACCAATCATCGTGCTTCCTTTTTGTGTGCGGGGCTCCGGCACTCGGTTCTCAGTGGCAGTGTATCTGACAGATTGTTCCCAATCCTGGGTGGTAGACCTCAATCACAAACCCGGAATTGATGCTATAGCGATTGAAAATGATACGCTGCTAAATCCTGATGGCGGTGATGAGGGGTTTGAGGGGGGGCTTGAGCTTGAAGCCCAGAACGGAAAACGGAAATGCAAACGATAGAGATATGGAGAGATTTGCCTGGGATGTTGACTTACCTGCTCCTGCTGCTGCTGCTGCGGTGGAGTCGTCTGACAGGATGGCAAAGTTTGAACAGGAAAATTAGTATACGAAGTTTTTGGGGTAGAGGTGTTTCCAACTCGAGATTGATGGGGGTAGAGGGGAATTTTGAGTAATTGTTTGGTTCCCTAGTTTTCACAAGAGTAATATAAAACCCAAAAAACTGGCAACACTTTACTCGAGCAAATAGAGTCATATCAATGACCGCACCGAAATAGCTATAGAATGGGAGAACTGGACGACCGACCGACCGCCCGGGACAAGGATCGTTCAACCAAAGACCAAGACACTTTCTACCCCCTTCCGATTACCTTATGCAAATCGACGAACAGATACGAGCTTAAATTCAATTTTCAATTGTCTTTGCTGACACCGTGGACCGTACCGGGCCAACGAACCGGCCTCAGTACGAGTTAAATTGAAGTGAAGTTCCCTCGTATCCGGTGCCGATTCCAGCACCGGTCGGTTCTCTCCTCTTTGTTTTTGCTGCACTTGGCTGGGGAAACCGAACACTTCGACTTGAGGCCGGGACAAGACTGTGTGTGACCAACCGCATGAAACGCTTCCCCGAGAACACACATCACTTCTCCTAATGTGCCATTTCCGATTCCGATTCCTAATCCGGCCGGCCGAACAGATTCTGAATGTGTATGTGTGCGTGACAGGCCGCATTCGAAATGAATTTATGGCATGTCCCATGCGATCCGAACCGATTCCTTTTGCACCACGAACCGAATGGGGATGGGCCACTTCCTTGTCTGTCCTATTTATGAATTCAGTCTTCATCTCACAAGTTCCTGACTACCGACGACGACGACGACGAGTAGCTGGGAAAACAAAATTAAAGATTCATCCCACATTAAATATACGCAACGAACGGACGGAGGCAATTTTCTGCACTTCCCAGTTCTGTACGGTTTTTGGAAATGTGCAGGATCATCTCGAGATTTCCCATGGAGTTAACTACGCAACGGCCATTCCGAAGGATGTAAACCAACACACAACAAGGACACTCACAATGGGAAACGTGGCGCAAATCTCTGCATCCAGCGCTCTGAGATCAATTATAAACACATTTTCCCGTATGTGTCCCTTCCTTTGTTTCCTGTTCAGCATCCAACATTCCGTAACAGTGTGCAGATGACAACAACCCTGCACCCTGAGATTGGAACTGTTTGTCCAAACATTGCGCCGTTCCACTATCGGGGAGAGGAAGCAAATAATTACAAGACTTTGAACAGGAGAAACGATTACTGCGACGATTGTCTTTTGTAGGGGAATGTCTGTCGCCACTTCCTATCTATCACACTGCCGGAGCTGGAAAAACAAGAGATGTCGTCGGATGATGAGTTTTCTGTGGCGAAGTAACAGGAAAATTTTGCGTTCGACAGGCGGAAAATTTCACTTTGCAAACGATGTGAACGATTGTTGAGCAGCTGAGCAAGGATGGATGCGACTTGTTTCCTTCATTTTGAACGTGATGAATTGAGTTTGGAATTGAATCTCCGAATGGAAGCTGCGGAAGAATTCGGAAACACTCGCCAACAAACAATGAGTTACTTGCAGATGGTTATTCATGGATACTGTGGAGGGGAACGAGGGTGGTTTCGGTGAGATTGAAAATAAATCATGGAGCCAGAAATCAACTCTTCTGGTTGAACGAAGTGATATTTGTTGCAACTCATAATGGACTGTGTTTAGTGTACTGTAAGATAATGGCCTAGCAAACTATTTTATAAATTTATTATGTTGCATTCATATACAGTCATGGCCCAAGTGTGCCATCTTTTTGACCCGAGTTTGTCACAAAAATGACCGATTTTTTATGCGTTTACCTACACCCGCACTGACGAAACTACCCATGCAGCATCAATCGTAGTAATCCATGAGTCAGCAGACAAAATTTGACAGCTCTATCAGTCGAATTCTAACCGTGATGGCAAAAACAGTGAAGCAACTCCGTTTAAAGAACGCCCGTTCCGTAACTACAACATATTGGCACTATTAGACAACAATCAGAGCATCGAAAGAAAGTCCGGTTCCGGACGGCCGACGACCCTGAGCGACAGGATGCTCTAAAGCATGCTGAAGAGGAAGACCGAGTGAGCAAAATATTTAGGAAAATCAAAGGGCAGAAACGCAGAAAGTTTGTATTATTGCTTCGTATCGATTACCTCAACGCGATCTCCCTGATCCGCCGCAAGAAGTTGACATCCTCAGTCGAGAGATCTGAAGCATCAGTCAATCAACTATTTTGTCCAACAATCACAATGCCCCAATATCGTTGACAATTCCTAGTGATTTACATGGTTCATGAGAGTTCGATACTGTTTATTCTGGATCTGGTGCTGTTTCTGATAGGTGTAGTTCTGGTTGTTCCCCAGTTCATCGTCTATTGCTGACTGATCATCCAGCACCTTCGTTTTTCTTGATGTGATTGTACTGATTATGTACGGTGTACAATTCCAATTACTGTATTTTCTTGAGTCTTAAAGTAGAGGAAAGCACTTAATGAACAGTGCACGTTCATACGGCAGCCACAATTGTGTGGAGCTTTTGCTTCCATGAGCTATAGAAACATTTGGAACTGAAGGTACCTATCGAAGCGTCCGTTCGTGTCGACCGTCAGAGAAATAAGAGGACCAGCCGAGCAGGGATGCCAGATATTTTTTTCAAATATCTGTGATCAAAATTTGACATGTCTGGGAATGTGTATAAAAGTTTGTAATTTTTTTTAGAAAATTAGACTTCTTTCAACGAAAAGACCTAATAAGACAATAAGAGCGCGAGTTATGTCATTATCGCTACTTCTGTGATTATGTTAACATATCTGCATCTATTTCTTGGATTATATGGAACCTTACACTATTGTTTCATATTTTTAAAGTGACACTTAAGCTTGAAGCATTCGCATAGATGAAACAATTTTCTTTAGTTTTTTTTTTCCTCTTTCTAGTTTTGTATTTTAAATTCAAAATTTAGTTTTCATTTGATAAATTCAACAGAAATTAGAAGAAAAATTAGTATCTTCCATTTAATTCCAACTACCTTTGCTTATCTTCGACAGATACGCGTATTTCGTCTACAATGTGCAGACTTCTTCAGTGTCTCGTACTAATAACTCGACTTGGTGAGAAAACTTTAAGAAAGTGCTCTCCAAAATTTCTTGGAAAATCTTCTTAAGTTGTTAGAAGTTTCTTCTTGAATTTCTGAGAAGTTCTTTTCTAAACTGCCGAAATAATCTCTTCGGAACTTCAGGGGAGTATTCACCTATACTTCTGAAAAGTTTCTTCCTGATTTTATCATAAGAATTTACCATAACTTCTGGGATTTTGGAACTTTAGGGAAGCTCTCTAGCACTTCTGGTTAGTTCCAACTAAACTGTTGGCCTCTTTGCAACTTCTGAGAAGTCCTCTTATGAACTTCTGAGGCGTTCTTAACAGGTTTTTTTGAAATAATCCTTCTTGACCCTACAGGTAGTTCAGTCTCTGGTAGGTTTCTTCCTGAAATTTGGGGAACTTTTTTCCTGAGCTTATTCTTTCCAAACTTCTGGTTGGTCCCATCCGGAATTGCAAGGAAAATTTTATTCCAAAATTTTTGGAAAATTCCCTTAAATTTGTTCTTGAAGTTTCTTCCTGACTTCTGAAAAGTCCTCTTCTGAATTTTTGGGAAGTTTTCTCCAGAACTTTGAGGAAGTTTGTTCCGGAACTATTGGGAAAATCATGCTCAAATTCAAAGCAAGCCCAATGCTCCTGGATAGTTTCACTCTTTTCTCTCTAAAGAATTTTGAGAAATCTTTATTCTAAAATGCAGAATGTTCACCTACTGCCATCAAAAGCTGCCATCACTTCTAGAAAGTTCCTACTAACTTTTCGAGAAGTTTCTTCTAGAACTTCTGGGAAGTTATTTCCTGAACTTGAGAAAAGTTCCTTCCTTAACTTCTATGACGCATCGTCCTGAGGATTTTTTTCCTGATTTTTTAAGAAGTTATAGGTAGTGCCCTTCTTGGTTAGCTCCCGTCTGAAATTTGGGGAAGTTTTTTTTTGTGAATTTCTGGGAAGTTTAAACTTGAACTTCTGGGAAGAACTCCAAAACCTTTGAAAAATTCCAAACTTCAGAGAAGTCCTCTCCCCTACACTTCTTCCTGAAGCTCTGATAAGTCCTCTCCCGATTCTTGGGGAAGTTCTGTCTTGAAATTCTGGTAAGTATGATCTTGAACTTCGGTAATTAATTTTTGAATGAACTGCTTGCTCCCAATACTTCTGAGAAGCTTCTATTTGACCATAGGAGAAGGTTTTTTTTTTCGAGGAAGTCTCTAAGTTTCCCAAATATGATTTGGATTGTTGTGAACCTTGATTTTCGTTGTGACTTAAAAGCAAAGGACAAATATTACCAACGATTTGACAGTTGTTTTTCGCAGGGGTTTGAACACGCTTGGGATTGAACACTTCCATAAGTAGGAACTCCATGTTACCCTCGGAAAGGGCCTATACGATACTTATCTCCGGGCCCGTTGTGTCTCCAAGTGGCCCACCACTTTTGTTTCTTCAAGGATTTCTAAATGTCTTTAAATGATACCTACACACTCAATTTACTTCGGCAAAATGCCCAACAGCCGAGTAACTCGGCAGTTACTTTTGCTGATATCCCTGTTTAATGTTTGTTTGTTAGCTGAGTATCGGTAAAATTTTAATTTGTTAGCCGAATCTTGGTAATTTTATCGCTGATTCTCAGTAAATTGAAATGCCGAAATGAACGGCTGTTGGATTCTCGGCGAAAAAAACTAAGTGTGTACAATATTTTAACATATTTCAACAAAGCTTATAACCGCATCTACTATACTGTTCGGATCCTCGTACGTTTTAAATATGAATATCAGCGAATACCTTTATTTGAAATTTAAAAGAAATATTTCAAATGTCTGTAAAAGTCTGCAACATAAATAAAATGTCTGTTAAATGTCTGCATCAGTAAAAAAGTCTGCACTAAAAATGAATAGTCTGCAAATTTACAGATATGTCTGTAAATATGGCATCCCTGCAGCCGAGTTGGTTGCTAGCCTACTTTGATGCTATCGGGAGCTTATGGCAAAGAGTGGCTGTCACATGATGTGTTTTACAGCCCATGGGGCAGTGAACGATTAACATCTCTTATCGAGGGATATCGATACAGCATAAATTGAAATAAATCGAACATTACCTTTTGGTTTATCGAACACTTTAGTGAGCGGATAGAACTTAATGTTCGAAGGTTCAACGAACACCAGACACCTGAACCCGAGTGAAGTTATGCAAGAATTTCTGAACACAAGGGCACCAGTACCTGGCAAAACTGAGGAGTCACTGTGATTTGGGCCTTTATGGTTTTTGTTCAATGCATTGGTCCATGTGTCGTCACATGGCTACTGCCAGTTACTCAGTGTGTGAGTTAATTTGAATAAGTATATTTCTAGACAAAACAGTCAAAAGGTCGGAAGTAACATTTGTAAACAATGACATCTAGCGTACTTTTCTGGGATCTGCTTGCTCTCACAAACAAAATAGCACCAGAAACAAATACAGGGAGCTATGATCTTACCGTCGGTAGTGGAGAAAGATGTTAGCAACATGGCATTTCCAGGAAATTTACGTTTTAAGTCATTGTTTACAGTTGTTACTTTCGGCCTTTTGACGGTTTTGTCTAGATTTTTCTTCGCACGGAATCATCGGCCAGCATTCGTAAAAAGTGGCTTCGGTCACAATATGAGTGCCACAACTTCTTAATAAAGTGCGTCGAGGTTGCTTGTGGAGAAAGATATACTTAGTCAAAATGACTCAAACACTGATTCTTAACATAGAATAGTTATGCGTAGAATGATAGGGCAAACTTGGTTGAGTCCCCTTTTACCTCACTAACCAGCAGGAAACATAAAAATGGTCGCTCTGCCTACACAGTACAAAATTGTACTCAGCACAACAAAAAAGCTGTATGGCACCTTTATGGCCTTTACTATTAAGGGGCTGATATGAGACCACCATCCTCATTTTTGAAAATAATCATAAAAAACCAAATCCAGCTAATTTTTCACTGGGGCCTAACTGACAAACGTAAACAATGACTTCTTCCGAAAATTTCTAGTTATACAAAATCAACCCACGTAAGCTTAACGTAAGTTTCCAATTCTATCGAATAGAAGGATTCTTGATCTTCGGAATGGCTGTGGTAGATTAATTCAAGGAAGAAGCCATTGTTCACGTTTGTCATTTAGGCCCTAATGAAACATCTTTGTCGATGTAAAATACTGCGTGCAACTCGTTGCAAGACTCATTTTTTTTGCAATTAACTTAGTTATATCCAACCCGGAAGCCTCGATTGATGAATAGTTGTAATTAGAAGATTTTTTTCAGCCGTCTTCTTTTTACAACATGAAGCTAAATTTATACACTTCGGTAATTCCATCTAAGTTTTAATCATTTTAGATCCACCCTAACTATGCATTTTAAAAGACTAAAGTTAATGTCTCTCCGTAAATATTAATGACACGAACCGCTTTTCTGTTACGTTATTTTTTGAATATTTTTTGATCATTCTGACTAATTAAAAAAAAAACTAAATTTCATGAGAATTCAAGATAAGATCAAGTGCTATTTGACTGTGTAATAAGGCCGTTTTCAGCGGTGTTCTATTCTGTTGTGGTAGTTTTATAACAGTTCCATAAATATAGACCATCAAAAATAAATCAACTAGTTCCCAATTTCCCCCCATTGCACTATAATACGAATGGACAAATTTCGCGACAACAATCTATAACTCGAAAACCATTAACTTAAGACACACAAAGTATTTGGAAGATTGTATTTAAAAAATCTAAAGATCTATCTTTTGATTTGGGGGGTGACTAGGGTGTTCCTTTAATGTTAATAATAAAAAAATCAACTTTTTATTCTTATGACTTAGAGGATTTATTGCTTTGATATTTGCTGAGAAAATTTTATTTCTATCTCATCTACGTATCGTTGTATAACAGTTTTTCTAACTATCCTTAGGGTGGGACTTAAAAACACAGTTTTTTTTTTGCTGTAATCATTTCAATTCAATTTCAATTTGAAAACTTTGTAGGGATGACCTTTAAAGCACAAGAGAACACACATTCTTAAGATACAAAATAGTTGCTCGTTATCGTATTAAAAAAGTTGTAGAGCCTAAAGTGTAAAAAAAACATTTTTGCATGATGTCTTACTCTATTTGCTAATATTTGCAAACACGGAATACGTGAACTGAAAGTACAAACTTCTATCTACAAGATCTATGCAAAATCGTTTGCCCCATCTTGTCAAAGTTCAAAGAACTTTAGGGAAATTCGCTCACAGAACTTTAGTAAGTTTCGAAGAACTTTATCAAAGAATCTGCACCAGAACAGAAATTTTAGCGAAGGTCGTAGAGTTTTATCAATACTGGAAGATCTTTAGTAAAGTTCGTAGAACAACAACATTTTTTTGATTTCAGTACAGTAAACAGTTATCCTCAGAAAATGTCGTAGAGTTTCAGCTGATTTTACAAAATTTCAAAGTAACGTTAGCAACACTTCACAAAAATCCAAATAAGTAAAGCAAAGACAACAGAACTACAGGAAAATTGCCGGACTTTCATCATGCGCTTCTTTCTAGACTTGAGACATGTCCAAATCCATTTTTTTAAAGGTTACAGTACCTAAGCAAAGCAAAATTCGTTTACGTTGGAGAAAATTTAGTAATGTTTATAGAGTTTCATGAAAAATCACAAACTTAAACAGGCTTTTTCGACCATCATAAATGCATCATTTGTAGTCAAAAGTTCTCTAAAGTTGGCAAAATTTCTAATCAAAGAAGTATATGAAACTTCGTTAAGAGAATTTACTTAAGAATTACAAGGAAGTTCTCAAAAAAGAAACTCAGAATATTAGTTCAGAGAAACTCCCGCACATTTTCATATATCCCTCCAAATAAGTGCATACAACATCCTGAAGATGTCCAAAGCTAAATTTTTAGTACAATTCCCAGAATTTTAAAATTAGTTCGCAAAATTTCAGAGAAGTAAGTATAATTTCAACAAATTGTACGCAGGGTTTAGAATATTTAGCTGAAATCAAGCAAACTTAAAAAGCTCTAATTTACAGATCTTCAGAAAAAATTAGCCGAATTTTGAAGAAATTCATCGAAGTTCAGAAAATTTATAAGAACTGGAAACTAGATAACATAACTTCATTAATGTTCACAGAACACTAAAAAATCGCAGAACTTTCGAAAACTTCGTAAAATTTGATTCGCATTTTCAAAGCTTTAAAAATAACACTGAAGTAAAGATGATGTTGTTTGAGAAAGAAATAATTTCTCATTACGATGAAGAAAGATCTTTTTTTTTGCTAGAACAAAGTTGTTAAGAGAAAGTATTGATAGTTCCTTTAGCGCACGGCAGGCTGTGAAAATTGAATAGAAGTAGTATTTGAAATTGAGTGGAGAGCGTTGTGAGATAGTATTTCGAACTGAAGTTATGTTGTCTATGCTTTAGTTTTGAAACTTAACTGAATTGCGATTAATTCTGCATAAAGTTGCCTAATGTTTTTTGAAAATTTGTAGACCTACCGAAAAAACCTTTAATTCTGATTTTTTAAATACCTCTACTTTTGATTTTTCAGAATTTCAGTAAAAACCTCTAAAGCTCTGCAAAAATTTTGCTGATTTGTACTTCCTTGTAACTCTTCAGTAGTTAAATAATTTTATGATCAATTACATCAACGTTTGAAAAACTTCAGAAAAATTCATAGCTTCAGCAGAACTAAGCAAGGATTTTAAAACTATGGGAAAATCGTAAGATTTCAACAAAACTCACAGATCACAAAACATACAGCTCAGCAAAGCTCGTAGAACTGGTGCAATCAGTGATCCACAATCCATGGCTTCCCTTTTTTGGTACATGGTACAAGATAAGCTTGGATGGAAACAAGTCATAGGTTTCAAACATATATCAAGGAACTGCAACGAACATCTTTGAATAAAGGGTGCTAAATATTAGAAAAGGTCCGTAATTGAACTTGGAAGAAAATCAGCATGTTTCGCAGAACTTTATTACAGCTGGTAGAATCTCTGCAAAGTTCAGAAAACCTCAGATTATTAAGCACAGAATTGTTGAAAAGTTTGACACAAGTTGGGATTTAGCAAAAACACACTTGTCTTTAGTTGACATTCACCAATATCTACTCTGCCATAACTCCACCTCTCCATACTTAAATATTGCATCACTCCCAAAAAGTATCGACTCACGTAAAACGAAATCAATTCATAATATTATATCTCCAAATGCTGGTCACCTACAAAGTTCGAAACTTCATGAAAATTGTTCATAAGATCAAGGACTTTCGGAATGTTGAGAAAATGGTTCAAATTTTGGTCACTATATGACGCTAGTGGGGATGGAAAAAATATAATTTTTGTAATATCGTTATAAAGTAATATCGAATATAAAGTCGATCACCATTAAACCACTGAGCGGAACGTTTGAATCACCTGAAAATGGAGTGAATTATCCCTAAAAATATTAAATGCATTTCACTACGATCTGCACAACAAGAAATAATAAGTACAGTATGTGAGTCAGTACAAAATATATAGTCAAAACAAGTATATAAAGTAAATGAAGGATGAAAATTTTTGAACAGTATAACGTAAGTCAGACCTGAAAAGTGTGGAATGTCTTAAAAACGAAGTGAATCGATCATTAATTAATCCCAAATCCTTAATCCTAAATCACATGAGAGTAAATAAGCAAGACCTGAAAGTAAGTAAGTGAGACCTGAAAAATTTGTAATTACTATGAATTACTATATGAAGGTAAAGGCATTGGACAAAATTACGTATTTCATTCTAACAGTGACCCCGGCGTAGTTGTTAACATCCATTCTTCTCACGCCAAACTCACGAGTTCAAATCTCACCCCCGGGCAAGTTACAAAAATAACCAAAAGGTATTTAAGAGACAACGACGCGTATATTCCAATAAGGTTTATTATCTAATAAAGTGGTCTTTTTTTCCTTTAAAACATTAATAGCAAGTCTAAATAATTACACAAAAGATGAAAAAATCACTATACATGCAACATAATATGATAAGACGCTTAGTTACTTTTTTGCAAAATTGTTGACCCCCTTATAAGTTGTACATCATTTTGAAGGATATTTGTCGTTAGATGAATTAACTTGAGGTTTAGCTGCTAATACCTGCCCACCTGTAATCTACACATCCTCGAAGATAGCTTAAAAATTCATTAAAACCTGCGTAAATCCTTTAAATTAAGAGATAATAATTAGTTGTTTTCTACAAAAAAATGTGTATTTTTGAAATACCTAAAACTTTGTAGAACATTGAAAATATGGGAAAATCCAATTTAAAAAGTTATGATAAAAAAACGAGTTTTAAGGAGGAATTACATTTTTCATTCATTTTTCACCCCACAGCTTCGGCCAGTTAAGAGATAGAAAGTTTTTGTCTTTTACAAAGTTTTAGTACATGGCTATCAATTTAAACCAGAAACAAAAAAGTTAATTTTTATATCCAGGTGTATACACCCCTTAAATCAAATTTGTTAACAAAAAATAAAGTACTCAAGTAATGTAGAAACATTGTAGTAGACATCAATGGGTCACACTTAATAGTTTCGCCGCAAATACCCGTGTCCCACTTTTTTTTATTTCGTCCCGTAGTGTGACGGGAGGTGAAACAGAAAATCTCGATAACCAAAGTACTAAAACAAAGAAGTGTTTCATTCAAAATTTAGATATCATTTGGGTGAGGGTACTGAAACAGAATTCCAGATTTGGAAATTATTTAATATTTAGTATTATTGGAAAATAGTTTTTTTTTTTTTGGTAATATATCTATAATCAGATAGATCTCACCAACGGTCGTAGATATAACACTAGCTTGTTCAGTCAAAAGAAATGAAAATTTCCGATGCTAGTTCGTAGTTAATTTCATGCACTCGCGACCAAATCAATGCTATCAAATTATTGAGGAAACCCCGTTTAGATGGATTTTGGAATACTTTCAATGCTTTCAAATTTTGTTCGGATACAACATAATTTCTCACACTAAAGCTATGGTAGAGATAAAACGTGTTTTTTTATTTTCAATAACATAACCTACTTTTTTCATTTCTGTCCACAAAAAGCATTTTTGTGCCTGTATGCATGTATCTAGGGTTTCACCATACTAGCGTGGGCCTTGCCCTGCATACGGTTCCACTTACCAGAGAGATCATAGTTTTTACGGTCCTACATTCAACATATTGCAGTATGAACGACTAAAAAGGGTTGGGCAGACCCGTAGGCAGAGACACTTACACGAAACCTGCGGGAATAAGAGAATCTTCTTCCAGCAATTTTATCCGAAAAACGAAAACAGATCCGAAATATGCAGTTCAGTTCAGCTTTCCACTAGATGGTTTGTTTTGGAAAGGGGTGTCAAACTTATTACAACTTCTGGAGTGGAACTTACCTATCATAAATGATAGACACATCCCCTCCTAGCATCTGGTTAGTTGTCCACTGGATTGTCCAATTTCAACTTCAAGGGTGCTCTGATGCAGACTGTAATTTGACATGATAAAATACGTACACTGGACAGGATAATGTTCTCAGAATTATACACTTTGCTTGTCTAAATTTCCAAAATTATGATTTCCTTTCTGCCGAGCAATAACAATCAGTTGGTCTCAGAACTCAGACGCACTCTGTAGTTACAGTTAATTTTGAAATGCTGGTCAATAGTTTTTAAAATTAGTAATTAGTGACTTAAACTGTCGAGCCTGTTGAAAGAATCAAAAACCAAGTAAATCCAAACGCATTTTCAGTCATAAGTACGAATATATGCCGCAGTACCAGTTGAAGCCTCATGTACTCCAGATGCAAGCTTCTTTAACGATCGATTTTATATCTTAATCAGTTATGCATTACATGGCTAGTTAGCATTTTTTCCTAGATATATATTTTTTTGGGAAGACTTAATAGTATGAATGGCAATTAAAACAACTCATCAAATATAAGCTGATTACTAGCTCTTAACTATGTACTAAAGGTGCGGATTTTGCAAAAAGTATAATCGATTGGCAAGTGCAACAACAAATCATATTGAATAAGTCGGTCTATTAATCTTTTTCAAAAAATTAGACCAAGAAACTCGTCTTGTTTGATGGATCTTTTCGTTCTATTATTACAATGTCTCCTCAAAGATATTATATTAACATTCGCTCACCTTCTTCCTAACATAATTTTAAAATATAAACTAAACAAGTATCGTTCACTCTAAAGCTTTACAGAAAACATCCCTGGATCGATCTCGATCCTGAGTTATCAATAGAAACCACAATAGTTGAATCTCGAGAAGGTTAACTTCTTCCTGGTTAGATTCATTGGCCAAACCAGCTATTTCTTCCCTCATCTTAATTAAATCACTTCCAACTAACAATTATCTGACGACTTAAAGCGAACAATCCCCCCCAAATACTCCACAATCTTCCTACCATTAAACGAATGACATCAAACGGCCCTCTCCAATTTAATAATTCATACAACATGCCTCTGTACACAAGAAGCGCTCTTGTACCGACTTTTTGCGGTGGCGACCAGCGCCGGCAGAACATTCCAAACTCCCAGCTCTTCTATTCGTACATCCTGTTTTGATTTGTAATTATAAATATTTAACAAGCTCTGTGTGCCGTTATCTTCTCTTTGCAGTGAATTCCCCCTCGGGCAGCAGCTGTGAGGATTTTCACAAAAGTAGCTCATGACAATCACACACACGCATACACACACAAGGTAAGTAAAGCAAACTCATTCAATCGAACGAAAATCCTATCGCTTTAAGACACTTTCGCATGCGATTTGTTTTCAAAACATCCTTAAAAGCTTCCAGTGAATTTCCCATCGCAAGAAACGCAGTAGGCGGTGGCAGCACTGTCAAAGTTTCCGAAAAACAGCCCCTGGTCAACTAACACGATAGCGCAGCGCACTCTTCGGAGGGCTGCTATGCGACCGAAGCAACGACAAAAAATGAAGAAGAAGAAGGGAAAACTCCGGTCAAAGAGTCAAAAGTGCAAAGGGAGCATCAAGAAATCCATTCCATTTAAACTTTATGATCCTTTTATTTGAATTTCCTGTGTGCGAGCGAGCGGGCAAGTGAGTTCGGTGCAATTTTCCCGCAAGCTGTGTTGTCGGCGCAAACGATAGCAGCAGAAGGAACGTATTTTTCATTGGATTCTTTTTTTTTTTGTTTTTTTTTGTTTCAATCTCTCCGACACATATTCACATTCATGCTCTGGCTACACATCCGGATCCCTGGGCTCTCTGAATAGAACTCCAAATAACATGCAGCATCTGCAAAGACAATGTGATACAAACTCATATATGGCCCGTGTTGTTCTTTTCGGAAAGGTGCGACGGAGAAAAACGGAAAAGAAAGTGGCTTGGAGAAGAAGTTTGTCACTGTTGTACAGCTTCTCCGGTTTCTGGTATGCAATTCGCGATGGAAGGGAGGGGGCACTGAATCTGTTCTTACGCTGAACAATTACCCACTTGGTGAACTGATAACCTTAATTTAAGTTTTGCAGTACAGAATGTTACGGCAAGTACAAGAACAGACCGCTTTACTATGCCACCCATTCGGGACTCAAAAGTTGAACTGCAGCCCAGTTTCCCCATCGGCGCGCCCTCCGCTCCCCGGATGCCATATCAGGAATAAATGGCAGTTAGAGCAAAGCCACATTCCATTTCACTGGCTGCGGTTTTCGGGTGTGGCGTGCGGCAGGAGTGACGACAACGATACCACTTCCTGTTCCTTTGCTTGGCTCCAAAACCAGACCAGTCAACCGGAGTAGTGTGGCTGCACATTAGCATAACATCATAAAACTTTATTAAATATTTTAGTCGCTGCTCTTTGCTCATTTATGGTGATTCAGTACGAACGCTAGTCAGAAGCGGTCGCCATGAACGCGGACGAACATCGACGAAATTTATAGATCGAATCCCTTCATGCTGCAGCAAACCGAGCACGGTTGGAAAATGTTCAAGCTAGTGATGCTTCAATGTGATTAGAAGCTCCCAGAGGCAAACAAAAAAATGATTATTTAGTAATTTTCATTAAATTTTGCTAGCGTTGAAGACAACAGTGATCGGAATGCAATTCATGTGCTTTAAATAAGTACCTACAACTGGGAACTTTATTTCATGGCTCTGAAAGTTTCGGGGGCAATGCTCGATTATAGAGGTAGGTTCCGTTAGATAAAAAGTAAGCAGGTGTAATATTTTCAGTTCTAATTACATACCATGTACAGCTGCACCAAATATCTCAGCTGGTACATGTACTGCTTGAAACCTGTTCCGTAACCTACTTCTATAAAACTGATAGTTCATTCTGGACCGGAAAAAGGGCGAGCTAATGTTAAGGTATAAGATTTTACACTTATCAGATTTGTGCCAAACTTTGAAATATTGTTCATCAAGCGTCTATTTGTAAAAAGTGATACTCTTTGTATAGATTGGACAACCTCTCGATCTTTTTAGGTTTTTTTAGAATTACTAAATTTTATTTTTAGATTGCCTAAATCAACGTATTTATTATGCTCTAATCCATTTTACAACTTTTAAAAGTCTTCGAAGAAAATTTAAAAAAAAATCAAGAAAAATACAATTGTTTGACGGCAGTGTTGCCAAACATGTTGTTTTTGCATTTTAAAAATTAAACGGCAATTTTCGTTATTTTAATTGCAATTATTTGAAGCAAAACGTTCTTGTTAATCAGTGTTTTGTCATAAACTCGAGGAAACCAAACTGTTTTGTTTAGAGCTTTGTAACACTTTTAACTACCTATAACCAAATCTTCAGAATCACCTCAGGCGCAATTTCTTCCTCATCAGTTACAAGCCTGGTAGTTGAAGCTGGAGAACTACCACTTAAGGTACGAATGATTGAAACACTCACTCGCAGATTTGCCGGATCGCAGAAAAATCTAAGTCCGACTATCTGAATCTACGCAAAGCGGCCAATTCTGCACTTTTCAACGAAACTGGCATGGAAATACCGGAAATTGCCAAGCTTCATCGAATTTCTAATCGACCGTGGTACAAGCAAGCAATCAATGTAGATTGGTCTATCAAACAAACATTCAAAAAAGGACAAAACATCAAAAACGCACAGATCCTCGTTCGCAATAGTCTGAATACCAAGTACAAAAAGCACATCAAGCTGTAAACTGATGAAAACTGGGTAGATAGGAAAGATCGCCGCGAGCAACGTGTATTAACTAGACTAAGAATAGGTCACACTGTATTAACAACGAGCATTTATTCGACAAAAATATTTCTAAGAATTGTGAAGTATGTAAAACCGAATAAACAGTTGAGCATATATTATTCCAATGCAGAAAATATGATCATATTCGTTAAGAAGTGTGAATTAATAATGACCCAATTAGGGAATGAAAAAGAAGAAGAAATTAAGGTTTTGAAATTCTTAAAAAAGGATAAGATATAATTTAAAAAAATCAAAGAGGCAAATGAACCTTGGCGTTTAAAACCTCTATAATAAACAAAAAAAAACAAAAACTTGATATTAAAAAGGAATGGAAAATAAAACAAATTCGTACTACGCACACAATTAATAGAATATGTAACGAGAGAGAAATCTCATATACAGTACTCTCTCTGCACTGAAAATTGTATAAGTGTTCGTGAGAATGAAAAGAATGCAAGGTATCCGACCGCCTTTAGAGTTTGAATCGAATGAGTCTTTTGGATATATTGAACTGCGACGGACATCATGGCGAGTATTGCGGGAGAGTCAACCGACTCCTGTGCCGAACATTCGAAGGGCACGTGCGTGACTGTCGACGGTCACGACAATGTGTGGTCCCCGAAAACTCAGCAATTAGTGGCTGAAGAACTAGAACGATTATTACGAATTGGGATCATTGAACGGAGCAATTCAGACTGGTCTTTGAATTGCGTTCCGGTGATCAAACCCAACCAGGTTAGGCTTTGTTTGGATGCTCGTAAGATCAACGAACGTAACATACGTGATACCTATCCATGCCCGTATTTTAGGTCAATTGCCAAAGTCCAAATATTTATCTACCATTGATTTATCCGAAGCCTTTCTGCAGGTGCCCTTGCATCCGACTTCGAGAAAATATACAGCATTCAGTGTGCATGGCAAGGGATTGTTTCAGTTTACCAGAATGCCCTTTGGTCTCGTCAATAGTCCCGCTGCGTTGGCTAGACGAATGGACAAGGTCTTAGGTCATGGTGAGCTGGAACCAAGTGTCTTCGTTTACCTCGAAGAAATTGCACATCGTCTCAGGCAAGCCAACCTCAGCATCAACATTCAAAAATCGAAATTCGAGGTATCCAAAATCGCCTTCCTAGGATATCTCCTAAGCGTGGATGGTCTTAGAGCGAATCCAGAAAAAAATCAGCCAATTGTGGACTATGAAAGGCCCACGACCATCACAAAGCTTAGAAAATTCTTAGGAATGGCTAATTATTAGACGGTTCATAGCCAGTTTCAGCGCCATAGTACCGCCATTATCAGAGCTACTTAAATCATCTTCCAAGGTGGTGAAATGGAATGGAGAGGCCGAAGTGTAATTTGGAACATCAAGGAATGTTTAGTCACGGCTCCTATTCTTAGCAGCCCCAATTTTGACAAAGAGTTTAGTATACAGACGGATGCAAGCGATTTTGCAGCGATTGGAGCCTTGATTTTCAGCAAAACGACATGACAGTGGTGCACCGCAAAGACGCCCTCTCACGTAGTATTGCCATAGACTAACTCTAAGACCAGTAGGTCCCACACAAAAACTATTTTTTTTCTTGGCTCAGTCAGTACTAGCACATCGGTCCCAAGCTCGGTCCCAAGCTTAATAATGCGCCCCTAAAAATTAACTCACACGAACACACTCTCAAATATTCTGTCAAAATAACACAGCAAATCAAAACAAAGGCGCAAATATGTATAGCAAGGTGCTGGCTTCAAGGTGTATTTCGGACCAAGGGGTTCTACAACAGTGAACCAATTTCAAATCGCTAGTTGCATATTGATTGTTGGTATTGCTGCAATTTCGGCTTCATCGACTGAACCTTGGTATACTTGCATGAAGAAAAGCGTCATAAGTAAACCAGATGAGTACGTTGATTTTAAGGTAGAGGATGGCAAACTGTACAAGTTTATCTCTATCCCAGATTCACCTTTAGATTCGAGGTTTGAGTGGAAATTAATTCCACCCTCGGAGAGCATAAATAAAATACTAAATGAATGCCACGACATCTGCTTGCATCCAGGATTTGAACAAACCCTGTCCCGAATCCGCCAGAAATATTATTGGCCAAAAATAGAATCTATAGATACGATGGCAAGTCGTATCTATAGATTCCATAGGTCCTCTACCAAGAAGTCGCAAGGGAAACCAATATCTGCTCGTAGTGGCAGACTATTTTTCTAAATGGTTCATGCTCCATCCCTGCAGGAGGATCGATAGTTCAGGCATGTGTTCAACATTGAAGGGTCAGTGGGTTTTTAGGGACTCCGTTCCTATAACAACGGATAATGGTTCATGCTTTCTGTCACAAGATTTCAAGGGATTTGTGGCGACGGACCCCCCGTTGCAGCGAAGCAACGCGTGCGGAACGCTGAAACAAACCATCGCGAAGTGGAGTGCGATGGTTCGTTTCAGCGTTCCGCACGCGTTGCTTCGCTGCAACGGGGGGTCCGTCGCCACATTCCCCCGCCCGTAAACCTTGGTGATCATCGTGAGCTCCAATAGTCCTTGAACGAGGTTTGCCACAATCCGCGACGTCCAAAACAGCGAGCTTGATAGCTGGTCACCGAAGAACTCCCGTTGCGGTACGCACAAGTGCCTGACGAACTCTACCGTCCTTACCAGGGAACACCTGCTCGATTCGTCCTCTCCGCCATAGGTTCCTTGCTGATTCACTGACCACAAATACGAGGTCACCGACTTCCAGATGCTTAACTTCCTCGAACCATTTGCATCTACGAGTGACTACTGGCAAATATTCTTTAATCCATCGCCGCCAGAATTCTTTAGTTATGAACTGCTGATCAGCTGACTCCAGTGGCACGAAGGTGAGTTGGTCTACTATTAATCATGGCCTCAGCTTCTGCGATAACGGTCTCCAGGGCTTCATCGTCGGGCTTGCGGGCAGCATCCAAAACTGCTCCAGTTGCCACCTTGACGGATCTTACTAGTCTTTCCCACGCACCTCTCATATGGGGTGCAGCGGGTGGGATGAACTTCCAGCTGGTTTCGGTGCTGGTGAAGGTAAGTGCTAGGGCATCATTTCTTTTCTTTATCTCTTCCTTCAGTTCTCGGTTTGCCCCTTGGAAACACGTCCCGTTGTCGGAATAGAATTCACTTGGGGGGCCACGACGATAAATAAAGCAACGCACGGCCATGATGTAGGATTCAGTACTAAGAGAGTGTACCACCTCCATGTGCACGGCTCTCACCGTCAGACAGGTGAACAGGCAAATCCACCGTTTAGCGAGACTTCGACCAACTCTAACGTGGACAGGCCCGAAGTAGTCAAGTCCGACAAACGAAAAGGGTCTAACAAATGATGTGAGACGCATTGCTGGTAGTGGTGCCATTGCTGGAGGATGAGGAGCAGCTTTGACAACACGGCACCAGACACAATTTTTTGCGACCTTCTCCACCAGCGATCTAAGCTTGGAAATCTCAAATCGTTGGCTAATCTCGTTTACAACGATTTCCCTATTAGCATGCTAGAAACGGCGATGGAACCAATCCACAATCAGGAATGTTATTAGATGGTTTCTTGGCAGAACCACTGGAAACTTAGCTTCCGTTGGAATATACGGTGCAGCACCGATCCTTCCACGTATTCTTAGGACTCCACGATCATCCATAAAAGGCCATGTCTTGTAAATTGAGCTGGATTTGTGTACAATGCGATGTCGTTTCTCGGGTGGACCACATGACTTGCAGAGTATCGGTAGCTCTTCTGTTAATGCCTCCCTATGAGCAATCTTCCACAGTAGTTCTTCGGCGAGTTTCAACTCCTCTTGGGTGAGGAGACCCAGCAGGAGACGTTCTTGGCGTATTTTCCGGGAACAATTATTCACATAGCGCGTCACATATGCCACGGTTCGCTGAAGCTTCGTCCATGAGTTGAACCGAGAGACTTCTATCAGGACACCCACTTGCGGTGTGAGGTGACTCAGGACGGTAGTAGTAGAACGAAGTTCTTCCGCCGTTAACATTGAAGGACGCTGTTGAGGCCATGACGCTTTGGATCCGAGCAAGAAGTTTGGCCCACGAAACCACGGGTTGTCCATCGTGAGCACCGGACCGTTGTTCCATTTCGTTGCTTGATCGGCAACGTTGAGCTTGGTGGGGACCCATCTCCACTCCGTCGGATTTGTAGTCATCAGGATCTCCCCGACGCGAAAATACTGTACTCGAATCGCTCCAGAGAAATCTTTCAGATATCGGAATACTGTGATGGTTTTGAAGGGTCTCCAACAGACGGGTTCCAAGTACGGCGGCGTTGAGTTCGAGTCGAGGAATGGACAGGGTTTTAAGTGGAGGGGTTTTAATGCTGCTATAAGAACGTATGTCCAGGATGATCAACGCTCCTGGGATGTGCGGGTCTCGGAAATAGAACTAATTCTTAATACAAGCATACATGCTTCGACCGGATTTACTCCTTTTTACATAAACCATGGACATGAAATATCCGAACAAGGCTCTGACCAAATATTCTCCAGGATCTACGATATTGTCAAGAAAAACCTTCATAAGGCACACGAGACGTGTCGCTCCGTCTACAATCGTCGTCACCATCGATTTGGAAAACCTTTTGAGCTCGAACAACTTGTATTTCATCGAAACATGAAGTTGCCCAATGCAGGCGAACATTATAATGCCAAATATGGCAGACAATATTTGCCCTGTCGAATTAAATCCAAAAAAGGATCTTCATCCTATGAGGTGGAGGATTTTTCAGGCAAATCTCTAGATGTTTGGCCAGCTAGCCATTTAAAGCCTGTCTGACTTATTAGCGCGGATTAAACAATTTAAATTATAGTCCATTTAAATAAAGGACGCACAAAATTTGACTTATCAACCTACCTTTGCTGAGATTCTGTTTTCTCAATAACTATCGTCCTCTCCTCAGGAAGAGAGAGCTCGCGACTGCTGGAATGAGAAATTAAACTCATTATTACTACAATGTTACTTAATCTGACTGGAACGGAGATTATGAGTAACTAGTAAAATCTTTTAATGGGTACCCATAGTTTTAAAAACGAAGTAAATATAACTTGATGATTCCGAGCAAAATCATTAAAGTTCTGATCGTTGGAATGGCTGGTGTTAAATTTGACCACTTATTGTTGATGAAACGTTAATTATCGATCTGTTTCGAAATTGACTTAAATATAAAGATAGTGAGAATGAGTGACCACGGGTGGCTCAATCTTTACGAGTGACCAGGATCTGCAAGGGAAGAGCTTCCTATGTGGGATCAATCATCATTTCCATCTCACACGTGAAGAACAGAGCACCGCTTTTAGTATCATACTAGGAGTAAAAATTAATTCTAAATGATTATTTTCCTTCCTGATGGAGTGAGTGACCCTAGGCGGCTCAATTTAATCGACGCAATATAATCTGGAAGAAACGAGCACCTTCTCAGGTATCAATCATTGTTTCAGATTCACCTGCGACGAGGAAAGCAGAGCACCGCTCTCATTAGAATTGAGAGTAAGAATTTTCACTCCTAATAACAGGATCCTACTCCAATTACTTGAAATTCCTCTAAGGGTGAGTGTCCGTAGGCGACTCAATCTCTTCAATTCGCCCAGAACTTAAATGAAAGAGCTTCCCATGTAGGACCAATCATCGTTTAAGATCTATCCGGAATATGGAGAGCAGAGTGCCGCTCTTGGTCCTGAGACGACTGAGAGTAAAAAAGATCACCCTAATGAAAGTCCCAAAAATCCAAATTCCCATTGACAACGTCTGTTAGTGAGTGCCCAAATTTGACTCAATGTTTGCAAAACATCAGGATCTGCAAGGAAAGAGCACCCTGGTGGTATCAATCATCGTTTCAAATCCATCTGTGATGCCAAAATCAGAGTGCCGCTCTCATCAAACAAGTGAGAGTAAGAATGTTCACGGCAATGTTGTCAACAATAACGCGATAACTACCTCTTTATAATACGAAAATCGATTTTCTCAATGAAGTCCGGGGTGATTGTAGCCGACGATTTTGGTTCCAATTGTAATTTAAAAAAAAATGTGAGATTTAAAAATAAGATTCACACTAAGTTCAAAAATAGTTAAATTTTCCCTGTCAAAACTTAAACGCTACTGTTTAAAAATAATTTACTATATACAACATGAATTTGAATTAAAATACCTAAAATGAATCATGACTCTATCTTAGAAAATGTATATAAAAACACATAAGATAAATTTTGAATTTGAATTTGAACATAATATATCAAAAACGCATAGGCTTGTACCTATGTTGTAGATTTATACAACACCAATACTAACACAAATATGTATGGTATCAACAACGCAATCTAGGGAAAATCCGTCCCAAAAAGGGGGCTACTGGCAAATTCTGGTTGGGAAACTCGTCCACTTTCGCACGAACCAAAAAAGTCCTCAAACGTTACTTTGAAAGTGAGGAGAAAATACCACGGATATTAAATTCACCCAAATCAACAGTGCGTAGTGAATTTATAATAACTGGGTTAGGGAAAAATAGGTTCAGGAGTTAGATTTAGCTAAAAAATAAATATTTTCTAAGTTATGAATTCCTGTAAAATTGAATTGTTGTAAATAGTAGGTTAATAAATTTTCTAATTTGCATACACCCTGAGAACAATAGTAGCTTTTCTCCAAGGTACAGAATAGTCCTTCTAACCGCCGAAAAGTTAACTGTCATCCATTTCGACATTCTGGTCTCATTTGGCATCTTGTCACTACGCCGAACATGAGTCCATGTTGTACCGAAAGAGACGAATCCACCTAACTGCCCGAAGTTGCCACCTAACAAGCGGTATTGGGCTCTCGTGAAGAGAGAACTCTCTAAATATAAACAACAAGCTACATCTATAGAAAAATTTCAAAAATCTTGGTTAAAAGCAGCTAAATCGGTTGCAGAGAAGTCTGTACAGACCCTAATGGCTGGAGTGAACTCCAAAGTTCATAGTTTCGTCATGCAGTTTTATTAAGTAACTGTAATTAGTTTCAAGATGACTTATAATGCACGAATAATTTAATCAAAAAGTGCATCTTGGATTGAACTAGCAGCATGTTTGTTTTATTCCAAATTTAACCTCGTAAAACTGAGGCTCACTTTTAGTTCCCTGAGTGTCTCTTATAAATTGATGCAGAACTTTGATAACGTTTCTTGAAGTCTTCCAAAATTTCAATGAAAACTCGAGAATTCCATAAAAATTTACATGTGATTGGAATATTACGCAGATTTAGGATTAAATTATTTTGTAAATTGTTGTGCTTATTTTTGTTGAAAACACTGTTAAAAAAATGTTAAACTTGTAGGTGTTTACCCAACAACCATACCGTTGTTCAAACACTGTTAACACCCGCACTTTCAGACAAGCATTCGCAAAACATCCCACCATGGCCACCAAATCGCTCCGTGAACAATAGCTCCTTTCAAGTCGGATTAAAATGCAAATGTTCCACGAAACGAGCAGGTCTAGCCTTATGTTCAATACACAAAACAACATCTCCTCCATCAATGGCGGTGGTAAAATTTTACAACGCTAATAAAATCCAAGAACCACAGCAAATCGCTCGCCTGTGGTCACTCATCGCAAGATTACACTCCCTTTTTCGTGCCGTTGCCCCACGACGGAGCGAAGAAAAAAAAGAAGAATGACGACTGATAAAAAACCTCTAAACCACCGAACCGGTTCCACGGTATAAAGTGGCCAGGATACGCCTCGAATGAACGGCAGACAGCACATGCAAATTTTTATCTCGAAACAATTTTTGTCCGGCAAGCGACTTCAGCGATCATAGCCTGCTTCGTTTTTCGCCAAGAGTGAGATGAAAAAATACACTCCGACAATGAAATTTTATCGACTGCGACTATATCGTCCTCGGCTGTCTGGCCACTGCACACCACTAAGCCATGGAATCAACCATCTGCACAGACAATGGGAATGTCCTCCTCGGTCTTTTGAGTCCTTTTTTTTTGCCCTGGTCGACCACATACGTAACCGCACCAGAATCCGAGGAGGCCTTTCGTATCACACGCCGGCGCTTACTTTCTACCGACAGTCTGGAGCTAATGGCCCAGGGTACCAATATTGCAGCTATTTGATTAGATCTGGGTCCTCTTGAATGCCCAGCTGTGAGAGCACGGCTGTTATTTCGATGCGGTAGCCGAAAAGTTGGTGCATTCCCGAGTCAATCCGGATTGAGTGTGGTGGCCATCGATTCACTGGCGACTGACAGTAAATAGGCAGCTACGCAACGGATCACCGATCGAAGGTTTCCGATAATTAACAAGTTTACCTCGTTCTACGAGTGCTTCTGAAAGCCGACATTGCAAGGGGTTTCAAATCCGCGCAGTTCATTTTGCCGCAGCAAAATCACCATAATCAGATTATTGATTAGCACAAAAGTTTCGAACCACTCATGAATGACCATCAAATTAGCGCACCATCCGGACTAATCGACGTAGAATGTACACATATTCCCGAGATTAAATGTCTGCTGCTGCGGCAGCAGTTTATAATAAGGCCGCAATCATCTGCATCTCGCAGGGGCAGAACGACCCAAAGCATTATCATGACAGCAGCCCAATCGTAGTGAGCTGCCGTATTTATCGCAGCAAGCGCTGCGACCATCATAAAGGTTATCCATCAGGAGGCGGCAGTGAAAATGAATCATATTATTTCGGGCCGAGGTGCCTGCATCGGCCAAGTATGTATGGTGAGCACAATTGGTTCATGATACATATTAATTCAATATTTGCACTCTGTATAAATATGTTATTATCCTCTAGAATTGAGAATACATTGTATAATAGTTTGGCGGAGTTCGAGCAAGCCTGTGCCGGAATTCCGATAACTGTGGATGACGTTGAAGTGCTCTTCTGTGCGATAGATGGTGGACGTGTATTTATGTTTAGTCACTCTCAGAAGGGGAGCGTGCCAAATTAGTGCACTATCGAAAACGACGCATCGGTGCCATAGTGCGGAAGGATTTTTGGGTGCTAGGGGAGGGTGGAATCAGTTGGGATGCTGTTTTGGTTGTAGTTTCGTTTTAGCGGGAAAATCATTAGTTTTTCTTATAGTTTAAAACTGTTTAAGAGATCAATTTTTAAAGAGGGATTAAGAGTTTCTAGTCTCCCCTACTGTTTTGTGGATGCCAATAGAATTTTAAGGATGAAATAGAAGCCGAACGATGATTGGTGAGTTTGAATATACAACCTAAATCAACTTTCATCATCTGCCTGCCGCCAACTTTGATCGAGACTGAAGAGTCATGGAGATGTTGATGTTTGGTAGAGAAGCAGTCACTTTGAAAATTGAGTAAAATTTTATAATTTTCGCAGTTGTTTCTCTTTCCTGGAATTTTCGGGACCAGTGAAAACATTTGCCTGCATTTATACGTTTCACATTATGTCAATTTTAAACTGACTCCTGTGAGTCGAATCCTGGATTTGTTTTATGATTTGGAAGGATGTAACTTTTGACCTCACTAGAAAGCTCTTTCCCTCCCATGCACTTGTTCCAACCATATCTTAGGGGGAGAGATATGTTTCATGTTTTGATCATAATACAAAGTACGCAAAAGTTGTATTATGCTTCTTATGGGGGGAAGTTGTTTGTGCGTATGCTGGAAAATTCCAAATAGGGTACGGGACGCGTTTTAAGCAGTTAAATTCATCACCTGGGACATTTGATGAAGCTGTATGTATTCTATAATTAGAACTGTCAATATTCGACCTTAATCCCTCTGCTTACTTCTGATCTATCGGCACATACCTTCAGCAAGGAGCATTAGACTCAGAAAATTTCATAGCCATGGAATGGAGTTCCCAACTACAGGAACTTATTAAAAGCATGCGGATTGCTTTCCGATCATGAAAATGTTCTCTTCAGCTCCGCAATCTGTACATAAACTGGCAATATTGTAGGAGTGCGATTCCGTGCATGTATGCGAAAGCAAAATGATATAGACCAGTTCACGATTTGCTGCAAACGTCAATTTCCTAAACCCACTTCTTCGTTTTACCCATTTGCTCCCAGAACATGTCGATTGCTACGATCACAAACTCGTCTACTAACAGGTTATGAGCAGGGTTGCTACATGCACAGATTTATCTAGATTGACACAGATTTTTCTCATTTTTCACAAACAGATATCTACGCAAAGATTGCAGATTTTTTAAGATTTTTGGTAATTGCTTGTCCACTCAAAAACCTCAAATTTGAAATATTTTTTTTTATACTTCTTTCAGTTTGCTGTTTTAGGCCTAAGAAGCAAAACAAAAAAAAATTGACTCTAACACAACCGTGACAGATGACAGTCTGAAAGTCAATTTGTAAATGTGCCCCCAGATGATTTATCCATCATTTTTTAAGGAAATTTTATAGAGTTCCTCAAAGATTCTCAGACATTCCTTTTGATATTTCTTCTGGCGTTTCTATAGGTATTCTTCAGAAGTTTTAAGGCATTTCTCAAGGAATTCTGTCAGGAGTTTCTTCTGGCATTGCATCGGCAGTTTTTCAAAACTTTCGTGTGATGAAAAGTTTGGAGGAATCGCTAAACTGGTGAAGTTTTGTGCCTCTGGAGGACACCTGAAAGAACTACACAAAAACTATACGGTTATTCCTGAAGTAATTCTTGGAGAAAATCCTAATATGTTGGAATTATCTTAGAAGAATTTTTTGCATGAATTCCATAATCTCATATATTTAATTCTTAACTTTGGAAAAAATCTGCAATGGTTTTTTGTAAAATTATTTTTTTAAATTTTGCTAAGGATGTCTGCAAAGATTCTTACATATAGTTCTCCAGATAGTATTTCTTCAGGTATTCTGCTGGAGAAGTGTTTTTTTTTTCAATGTTCTCCAAGAGAATTTCTTGCAATGATTTCTACAAAAAATACTGTAAAACATAGAAATATAGCTAAGCTCTTTGTTCACGCAACGTATGCGAAAAACTGCCATTGTACCCGGAACAAATGATGAAATTTATCTGCAGTAACTTGTCCTGCAGCTTTAGCCGATCCAAGAAATTCCAGATGACACAGTTCTATATCCGTCTACCAACAGATTGCTATCGTTGGAGTCAGTGATTAAATGGAATATGGAATGGTTTTCGGCGCTCGTCCAACTGAGACAACGGTTTGATTGTTGCCATCTTAATGATCCGATGACGCAGCCACTTAAGTAACGTATTGCCACTTATCAACAAAGCGAATCGTATCTTCCAGTCAAAAACTACGGAATTCCTGAACATGTGTAATCAGCTGAAGTCTCACTGATGGCCTGATCCTTGCCATTTTTGTGAGGATACCAGGAAGAAGGCATCTTACTCGATCTTCTGTGCTTTCTATACCAATTTGATTAAACAGATCATTGAGTATCATCGGTCGTTGATTCCAAGAAGCTGCGCCTTTTGAATGAGTTCAATTCGATTACTGAACAATATCTAAACTACTTTGAAAGCGGTGAGGAACAGGCCATTGAAAATGGTTTTCGTGAGCAGAGGATGGTAGCCTTCTGCTAGGACAACGAGGATTGCGAACTTTTTACCTATTCCGCATTCTTTTGCAGAAGTAGAGCGAGTTTTCTCGCAATACAATCTGAATAAGTCCAAAATCCAGAACCACCTAAGTACGGATATCATGGATGTCAAAGGAGGAATAGAGGAGTTCATCAGCTAATATGAGCATGACAACTAAATTCTAAATTCAACAAATTAATAAACACGCATAATATCAATAATTGATTGTTAATTCCGTTCCGATTTAGTTCACCTATCTTTGAACTTTAAGTTATCAAAACAAACACCTGAGCTGTGTTGTTATATTCACCAATTGCCTTTGGTGACTGAATTTGATGAGTTGCGCTGTCAGTTTTTGTGTCATATCGTGCCCGCGTGACACATGATTCATGAGTTTGATACACAGTTTTTGTTGCACATATATTTGAGGGTGTGCGTGTACTGAAATAAATTTATTGTTTTCGTACACACTCACACATGATAGTGGGAACTAAAGACAAAATCAAAATAAACTAAATTTGAAATCAACTTGGAGTAAATATCTCGGTACACAGAGACAAATTTGATAGTCAATTTTACCATTATTGGGGGTTAGGATGACTTTTGCAGTATAGTGATTTTGAACTGACTATGATCATGGTCAAAACGCTAATTAAAAATAGTTGATTCAACATTTACCATAATATCGGAATAGTCCTTGTTATCATGATCATAGTCAAGAATACCTTGAACGTGGTGAATTCGTCCATTTTCATGGTTATTGTAACCATAATATGCAATAGTCATCTTGACGATTATTTAATTGTCGGTATAACGAGAGAATTTTTCTCAGAGTAGGCTTTGCTCCAATCATATTTGAGTTTATCTTAGTTTTTTTTTTCTGAATTCTATACAGTACATTCTGATTTTGAAACAAATTAAAATATATTTTCATGAGCTGATATAGTTTCTTTTGGATTAAAAATTATTTTTCAAACAGTAGAACGAAGGAAAAATCTTGGAATAAATGAAATCTGTCCCACTATACATAACCTCTTAATTAAGTTGGGTTAATACTTATAAAAATCTTAAGCCCTTGCTACATGTATAAAATATATACGGTTAACTATAACAAATAATTTGTTGATACATGATCATTTATGTAAAATAACTTATAATAATAATATTGATTGAATTTGTTTAATTAATTTGTTCGATTTTGTTTATTTATTCTGTATTGCAAGTTTCACGAATTCCTAGACATTTGTGAAGATTGTGCATGCAGTGTATTTTTTTCGCACTAAGCTTTTCCCAAAAATTTGCATTAACAGTTATGTTTGCATTTGGCGTGCATAAGTATTTACATGACGTATTTATGATTATAGTTCGTTTACATGTGATACCAAACAAATCAACATAACAGCAAACAAAATGGCATGAAACAAATTCTGAACCTGCGAATAAAAACGCCGTCTGAAATATCCAGCATCGGAGTCAGGCACCAGTACGTACATGGAAGTGAAATTTTTGATGGACACGGAAAGGGATCCGGAAGAAGAGTATGACGACGATTTGAATCCACTTCCGCTGGACATCAATTACGATGCTGATCTAACCACGGATGATGACACAGAAGACCCAACAACTGCTTCCTACGGCGGGTTTTCTGAACAAAAACAACCGATTGGCAACTATATCTGCTGGCTGTCGGAGTCTGTTCGTCATTTCAAAGGCCATTCTTCCGTTGTCTGGTATTGCCTCGATTTAGAATTGCCAGATCTGATCTTAGCTGTCGTTTTAACATGTCCACCTCGTCCCCCGTAATACCACTTCTATTGTATCGTTACAGCTTAACGCAATGCAACATCAATGCCAGACCAACAGCAACAATATGGCATCGCCAATCTGCTGTTGAAAGCCAACATTAAAGTTATTGTCGTTGTTAAAATGGATAAAAAAAACTCGGCTCCATTAGGCCTATGGCACTTGAGACTCATAAATAAATGTAGGTAAAACAATTTATCTTAACCAGTCATCAAATTTCAGAACATTAGTTCTATTTTAAGATCTCCGGCATGAGTTTGTAAACAAAAATTTATAGACAGACCAAACTTTCAAACTGTATTCCCAAATAGAAGAGCGTTTACAATTACACTGTTTGACAATTCATAAAATCTTATTCCGCTACACATCCTTAAAGCCAATCTATTTGTTATCGCCGTCCGTCTCCGTCTGCGTTTAAGGGCATTTTCGTTCCACTTGGCTTTTTCCGGACTCTTCATACTCCTGAGAAGAAATCCACATCTGCTGGAATGTTCCGATGCTTGCCTATCCGCTATGCCGATCCGCCTATCCAAGCTCCGAACCGCCGTTCTACGGAACCATTGGCCGAAATCATTTCCAACCGAGTGTTGGATGGTGCCCGGCGCTGCAGATCTCGATTCAAGCGTTCCGGGAAGTCAGGCAGCAGAGTATATCCACCGGTAACTAAGACCGATCCATACGGGATAGGCGCACGTCAGCGTCACACATTCCAACGCTGGTGGAAACCAACCGACCTACTCCCAGCATCGTATGGTCAAATAAGCTTTCAGCCAATTTAAAACGCTGTTTTACATGAACTGGAACCGCGGAAGTGTGAGTACCCCGCTATCCACAACCAAAACAGTGACTCTGCCGTTAGCAAATGCCGCCAAAACAGCATTCTTGACAAGGCAGAAAGCTGGTACGCTATAAATCTCGAATATCAGCTCCGTCAGCCTTTCTCAATTATTCCGTACATTCCACGCTGCTTTGGAAAATAATACAGGATGGTACATCGATTCCGACTGGATAACTGCGTACGTGTAATCCAGCACCTTCTCGAAAAGAATTGTCTACCATTCCGTCCTTCATTTAGGTTTGAATTTCCATGTTCGGTCTAGGAACGCTGACGAATGTTGTATCAACGTAGTATTTATTAGCTGAAATATAGTGAAATTGATTTAATCCCTCGTTTTTATAATTTGACTCCAAGCCAAAACTCACTGCTGGTGACACTGTTGTCCGATTTTTTCCAATCGAGTCCAAATCCGGATGCAGCACCGGAAGGATAATTTGTTGTTGTTCGTCAGTTGCTGAAAGATAATTTGACATTTCGCCGAGCAGTGTGCACGCTAACTCAAACAACTGCAAATGTAAATTTTGGGACAATGTTGAGTGATAAAAATAGTGATAAAAAATTCTCACACTACTCTTATAAGGTGCAAAGAGCGCAATATATATTGAATTTTATTTATACATAGTATAAAATCACAAGTTTATTAGTTTCTCGGCAAATTGTAAATCCAAGCAAATGTTGAATTAGTGGTAGTAATTGTGACACAAAGACATAAATTATGAAGTTTAAGTATTTTTCCACTTTGTCGCGAATGAATTGATGATTATTAGCAAGATGAGGAAATGAAAAAAACTGAAGTCTAGAATCACGGTTCCCGGTGACAGTGAAATGAAGTGAAATTTCAACGCTAAAAAACCGCGAAAGTATAAAGTTACGGTCGTTCGAGTCGATTGGTGATATTTTTCAGTCCGGTCGCAACGTAGTAGCAATGCAAAAGTGACTAGCTAACCTTTCCTCAACTGTCCAACATCCTAGTGATTTCTCGTAGTGCAGAGGATATCTCGGCTTCCTCCAAAGCGAGTATCATGTCAACACATTCCTTCCCATTCCCTACTTGACCAGCATTCGGGCACGGCCGGCACCGGTATTGCTTTATAATGGGTCACCAGTTTTTAAACATTGAAAATGTATGTTAGTCCCCAACATCATCTGTTGGTTTTGTGTAAATACAGCTGATCTGGCAATAACGGAATTGCATGCTTGGGCGGTCAATCATGCTCATGCTCATGCAAATTGTAAATCCGAGCAAAATTTTTTTTTTTGGGAAACGATACCTATGGAGTTAATTCAAGAGTTACATTTTTGTTTAATGTAAACCAAGCAAACAGAATTGGCAGTTGTTTTAACTAGATTTATTTGATTCGCTACACATTTTGAGCCTAAGAAATGCCCACAGGAAAAGTAAAAAGAAATATAGTTTTTTTTTGTACATTTATAGATGTATAGATAATTTCTAGTACACATCTTGTAACTCTTCGTTCGTATAAACACTGATATGCACCTGTAAAATATGATAGTTATGATTCTCACAACCGATTGAATAATGAATCAATAAAAACAACTAACCTTGAAAGTTTTAAGATAATGATTAAATCACAGCAAGAATAACAACGATAACAACAACGCATAGCATTAAACATAATTTTTACTGAGAGCAACATAATTCACTTCACTCCACCTAACCGGTATTTTGCTAACCACCACGCAATGGTAATTCGTCGGAAGAAAATCTTTCTGGCCGCGTACACTCTCCGTCTCTCTAAACTTGCTCTTAGATTTCCTACAAAAATTGCTAACATCAACCATTTTGAGTAATATTATAAATAAAAAACAGTAACGTAATATAATAAATAAAAAGTACATTAACAACTGCAAAAGCGCACTGTTTCAAGCACATCACTTTTCTCCATCGAGCTTGTTTTTGGTCTTATTAGAACTGTCAAAATACATATTTGCCTTCTTCCTTTTGCTCCACTTCACAACTCAACAGCTCACCGTGATCCACCTTACGGTGGATTGATGAGCTGCATCGCTGTGACATTTCCAGGCAAACTCATCAAAAAGCGACTGGTGAGAAAAACAACAGCACTCTGATCATTCATTATCATGTCCATACTGACCTTTCAGAAGGGCTTAACTGCAATGATCGATTTCCTCCGAGATTCAGATCTGTTTTCCTTTAACAACACGAAATTTGATGCAAAGATTTTTTGGCAATAATTTAAAATGGGAACGAAAAATAAGGTGGTAACCCTGGTTCATATTTCATTTACTCTCACGGAAATGTGAGACAAAGCGATTGTGACGACAAACGGGATGCTTCATTTAAAAACAAACAAATGTAAGAGACAGCAGGTTTCACGTTACTATAACGGTGAGCTAATTAAGAAGAGAGGAAGAGAGGTTAATCAAGAAGAGAGAAAACATGTGCACTCTCAAAAGCAACAGTGATGCCATAGCTGTCGCTCAACAGTGAAGCATTATGTATCGTTGAGTACTATTGGCAGCTCCAAAACATTTTTTTTCATTGCATATGATAGTGCCAGGTGATCATAAGCATAGATCAACCTCAAATGACTGGAAGAAACATGATATAAATAGTGACTTAATTTTAAGATCATCTAAATCTATCTATCTATATAAATAAAAATGAGTTGGGGTTTCCTTTATCACGATTTAACTCGCGAGCGGAAGGACCGTTTGGCAAGATTTGTGCTTTGTTGGATTCGTCTTGGATACCGGAAGGTTCTTATGATGGTTTGAAACCCCTCCCTTCTCTGGAAAGGGGGGCTCCCATACAAATGAAGCTCAAATTTCTGCATAACTCGAGAATTGATCAAGCAAAGGAACCCAAATTTAGCATGCGGTAGTTTTTGGTGGCAAGCAATATTTCTATGGTAGTCAGAGACCCCTCCCCTTTTTAAAAATGGAGGCTCTCGTACAAACGAAACAGAAGTTTCTGCATATCTCAAGAACTAATCAAGCAAATGGAACCAAATTTGGCATGTGGGGTTTTCTGGAGGAGAAAAATGTTTTTATGATGGTTTGAGACCCCTCCCCGCTCCTAGAAGGGGTGCTGTCATATAAATGAAACTGTAATTTCTTCATAACTCTAGATCTAATAAAGCAAATGGAACCAAATTTGGCATGCGGGGATTTTAAAGGCATACGATAGTTCGAGACCCCTCATCTCTCTCTGTTAGGTTAGGGGGCGGTGCTCCCATACAAATGAAACACAAATTTCTGAATAACTTGAGAACTTATCAGGTTAATGGAACCAAATATGGCATGTGGAGGTTTTCGAAGGCAAGAAATGTTTCTATTGTGGTTTAAAACTCCTCCGCTCACTGAAAGATGGGTCTCTTATACAAATAAAACACGAATTTCAGCATAACTTGAGAACAAATCAAGCAAATGGAACCAAATTTGGCATGTGGAGGTTTTTGGAGGCTAGATTTCTATATACATAAAAATGAATTTCTATCTGTCTGTCTGCCTGTCAGACCCTTATAGACTCGGAAATTTCTGAGCCGACCAACGTGAAAATTTATATGAAGGGGTTTTTGGGACTGGGGAAGGTTCTTATGATTGTTTGAGACCCCTACTCTCTCAGGAAGGGAGGCTCTGATACATATGAGTCACAAATTTCTTCATAACTCGAGAACTAATCAAGCAAATCGAATCAAATTTGGCATGTGGGGGGTTTTAAAGACAAGAATTTGTCTATGGTGGTTCAAGACCCCTCCCCTTTTGGAAAGGGCGGGGGGTTCAAACAAATGAAACCCAAATTTTTATTATAATCGAAGAGCCCCGTGTGATGGTTCGAGAACTAATCAAGCAAATGGAACCAAATTTGGCAAGCGGGGGGTTTTGAAGGCAATCATTGTATGGTGGTTTGAGAAATCACCCCCTCTGGAAGGGAGGGCTCCCATACAAATGAAACACAAATTTCTACCAAAAATGAGAATTATCCAGAATACTTAAACACAACACGTGTATTTCTCGGGTAATAAGCATGTTTTGATAGAAGTTTGAACCCCTGCTTATTCAAGAAAAAAAAACCCATAGTGCCAGTTACATTAAATTTTCCTTCATTTAGTTGCAAGCGTAGCAGTGCACGCACCGGGTTCAGCTAGTATGAAATAAATTTAACTCAATGTTCAACATCACATTCTGGCAACAAGCCTAGATGTGATAAGGAGCTTATGAAGACATTCTCTCCGGTACACGCGAACAAATGCAAAATTTATAAAGGCAAAATTTTAACGAACTTTTTCAGCAAGTTGGAAACTGATGGTTTTCTAGATGATGTATTATAAATTTTCAAAATGACAGTAATAATTTGGTAATCAATCATGATTTATACATCGAATCATTAGCCCGATAGATAGAGTTTATGTTTGTATCATTAATAGTGAAATATTATAGAAAATTTTGGAGTTTTAGACCTATTTCTTAACAGCAAATAATTTATTTGATCTAATTTGGGCGCATGGTATAATTCTTACATTGTCCGTTATCGATATATAAAGTATTGGGTATGAAAATTACTATAGGAATAAGTCTAACGTTTCTACTTTGTGCATCATCCCGCCGTAGATCATTCGATGACGGTGGAATTGGCAAAATCAGTTGTCTATCTTGGCGTTACAATAGATAGCAAGCTTATTTTCAGGGGGCCGGTTGACAAAACTGTCACAAAATGTACCGTTCTGTTGAAGCTACTGTACCCATTGACCAACAGAAGGTCTACATTACCCCTGAAAAACAAGCTTGCTGCCAACAAGCAAATCATACTTCCAGTCATCGAGTACGGCATGCCAATCTGGGAGTGTTGCGCAAAAACACATCACCTGAAGCTCCAGCGTGTTCAAAATAAGTTCCTCAGGATGATCCTGAACACCCCTCCGAGGAGAAGAACATCTGAGGTCCACCGTCTGGTCGAGATAAAAATGCTCGAGTCTATCAATCGGTACAGGGCACGCTGCCCGACATCGGATCACCAGATCATCCGGAATCTGGTTCCGCCGCTAGGATTTTCAAATTGTAGCTATAGTTTTAGTTTAAGTAAATTATCAAATTTTAAAACTAACAATGCCCCAAGGGCAGAAATAAAAACTTAATTAAAACATAAACACACTAAACACACCAACACATAAAACACTTAAACAAAGCTGAATAGCCCTTTGGACTAAAACACATAGGTTGTAAATTAGCATATAAGACAAAGAAAGGAAATAATAACAAAATTAGTAGTAGATCATTCGGTTTGGGTACGATCTATTGTCATATAGGTTTCTATCTCCAACACTGAACCCAAATATCTTTCCAATATCATCTGAAAAGTAAATCGAATGCGCCCTTAAACGAAAAGTATTTGGAAATCGAATGATCGTTTTATCTAACATTGAGAGACTTTCTTTGATTACTTTCTCTTTCATTCATATTCCAATCGCCTTTACGTTTTTCATTCTATTTTTTGTAGAGTATGCTAGCTAGCACTGTTGTGTTTCGATCTGTACTTTAGGATCTCTCAAAAGTAAAATAAATGAAAGAGAGCAAGACCGGAGAGAACCTCTCATTGTTCACGGCCAGTCGTTTCAACTTAGTTTTGAGTCGTTTTTGACTCACTTTCGTCAAAAGAGGAGTCACTCAAATTTGAGTAAATGTTACTGGCATTTACAAGCTGACATATCAATAACATCGACTCAAATCAGATGGATTTTTTAGATTTGTCGACCCAGTTACTGATACTGATTTAATCTTCATAAATACACTCCTCGATCGCTCCTGGCCACGTCCATGCAACCGGAGGATAGGAGGATGTGGTATTTATTAGACTTGGGGAACCCACGTAGCCTTCAGTAGATATCAAAGGAATGGAAAATGAACAGTCGGAGAGAATAGTTAAACAGAATTCCCTGTTAGGAGTACAGATCAAAAATGTATTAATTTGAAACAGTCGTTTGAAGCATCTAGTCTAGGAAGTTTAAGTGAAGTGTAAAGGAGAACTCTTGGCCATGGTGACTCAATAAGAGTACCAAAATGGTACCAAATCACATTGACAGAGTTGCCGCCGGACACCAGTTATTTCTTTGAGGAGTTCCACACTGTCGAATCCTTACCAGACTTACCAACTCACCCCGTTAGTTGGGTTCCTTTAGTCATACAACAGCTATGACATTCAGCGGTTGGCTCGATACAACAAACAGAGAGCAGTAATCTCTACCTAATGCTATGTGGGAGATGACATCCGTGCTCCCTCCACCCCATGCTAAGGTCCTGTACATTTACTTTAAAATTTTACTCTACGGGACCTAAAGCTTATTGAGTTTCAAACATATAAAGTATAATAAGGCGAATTCCAGTTGAACAAGTATAGAATAAGAAACAGTCAACAAGAAAAACTTGAAAAAATGATACGATTGTAAAAATGACAGCAGAAAACTTTTCACGTCTAGTAGAGCACAGCACACTACGATCTTAAGTTATTTTCTGCATTATCTAACACCCCGTTCACACTACAGCTGGATGTTGCTGATATAGATCATCTTGATGTCACATCATACATCAGTTACCGGAAATAATATGCATGGCATTCGATATCAAGACATTTTTACATCACAATATATGTTGTAATGGACCAAGCGACACTTGTTCACACTACGAGCTATCTTGCACATAAAGTATCTTATTACTGCTCCATGCCAGTTATTTCCAGTGAAAACTAGATGTATAGATGCTGATATCAAGTATACTCTTCATATCACGTAATGTTGATTGAAAGTGCGAACGGTAAAACACTCTTGCCCGTACTACATATATATCACGTGATGACAGAGTATCTTGATATCAGCATCTATACATCTAGTTTTCACTGGAAATAACTTGCATGGCATTTGATACTCTATATTACGCAATATAGTTCGTAGTGTGAACGAGGTGTAATGCACATAAAGGGAATGCTAAATTTGGCCTGAATCTAGCCTGTTCTATAAAAGACTGTAAACGTTGTTGTATCGCGCATGAAAGATTGCAAACAATTTCGTTGTTTATGTATCCTATGGCTTGAAATTAAACGAGGGGGAATTTTACGATGATCTCTTCAAACAGTACCGAGACTCCATGGACGAAAAAAAAAAATGAAAAAATACAGAGAAACTTTGTCGACGGATCGCAAGCGGCGGGTGGGTACTGTCAACCGTGAACTGCGGAACGAAGTCATCAAGAACATTAAGGCAAACCACAACATCTCAGACCGCGATTTGGCTAAAAAGTTTCACGCCGCACGCAGTACCGTGCAACGGATTCATAAACTTGCAACGTAAGGAGCATGATTTGGCGAGGCATTCAGAAGCTGCGGTAGGGAAGACCAAGGTTTCCATTACTGATGAGACATTTAATTCAGAGCTGTACAGAACGGAATGTCTCGCAAAGCTTAACATTAAGCTTCATTCGTCAAATCCCACAAATGGAACCCGTCAGTGTTTTGGCCAGATCTAGCAAGCTGTCATTACAGTAAAACTACGCTTACAGTTGTATGAATCCAACGGGATTCAGTCGATACCGAAAGAAACTCAACCCACCAAACTGGTCCCCAGCTCAGACCGATAGAGAGATTTTGGGCTATTATAAAGAGGAATCTGAAGGCGAATGCCAGTGTCGTCAAACGCATCAATGAATTGAGAACCAAGTGGAATAAGATTGCCAAAACGATGGATGAAAATTATTTGCGCCGGTTGATGAAACATGTTCCAGGAACAGTCCGTAAATTTCTTCGAAATCGAGATGTTTTTTTTTGTATTTTCCCTCTAAAGTTCACATAAAGTCGAAAATTTAAGTTAAAATAGAATACTATTTTGTTAATGTATATCCAATTCTCTAACTGGTCCACACCTTGCTTTAGAAACATATTGAAGAGAAACTTTTTGATCGAAACACTGAAAACAAAGCATGCTTCCATTCTATTGAGTACATTGTTTCTTTCTCAATTCCAAGAAGAGAGCAGCCTATTTGAATAATGTAAATAATTCAGCTCAGCCGAACTGAAGCCCAACTTGTGTCAACTTTGTGTTTGACGTACGTCTCCCGTTTGGTTTGTTCGCAAATTTGCAAACACCGCATCAGTTATTTCTCGTTAATTGTCACTTCATTATCATGGGAGAAATGACGCGACGAAGTATGAACCACACACGTGTGGTGACGATGACAAGTGTAATGAGTTTTCAAAACTTTCTCCTCTCATTTGTTTGTTTAATGAGTTCTGTTCCACTGCAGCAGCTTCATGCTAGGAGGAAGGGAGAAAGGATAATTACTGAAGAGACAATGTTACTTCAGAAATATACATCAATCATAGTAGGTAGGTTTTTTTGCTTTGGAACAACGCTAACTTTTTCAGACTTTATGCTTTCATACTTCGATAGAGCCAGCTTTAAAAATCGCAACTAGCGAGCAGTGGAACTCAGGCATTATGGTTCCCATGCATGGTAGTAGCATAAATATTGCACACATCAACCGTTTTATGAAACTGCTGCTGACTTCTATACGTTTCTGTTGTTCCCAAAAAAAAACAAAACCAACCCAAACGGCATTCAGTGGAACTAGAACAGCATTTCCGAACACAAGGAAGCAGCCAATAAATCGCTTGAATTGAATCCAAAACAGATCCCACTTCCCCCTTCGTTCCAACGGTGAATACCCAACTGACCTATGTGCAACCGACATGTCGAGCGTCACAGTTGGTGCGGAGGGGGGGGGGGACGAGCGGGGCAACCAAGCCTGATGATCGGAAAATCTGAAAGAATAACACACGCGGTACCACAGCAAAAGCGTTCCACTTCCATTAACATGCCTCTCTAGTCCTGCGGCGACAAAGCAGGCGGGGGCGAGGAAAAGAAAAAAATAATAAAAAACGATAAGCTTTAAACTGTCAGGAAAACGAAATATTTTTTATTTGCCTGAGCTGCCATTTCACCACGCTGGCGGGTAGAATAATGAAAACAATGTGTCTATCCCCTTGTGCCCTTCTACCCATATGCCCATATGAAGGGGTGCTGGTAGGACTTGTTTACAGGCTTTGTTTACAGATTGATTGTATAATGTACAGATTTTTCGCTCCGATTGAACTTGCCGTTTGGTTGACAACATTTTGGGAGTTCTACATAATTTTGAAATCTTTCCGATAAAAAATTCAATCTTTCCTCATTTCGCATGTTTGAAAAATCGAAAGCTAAACTTTTAAAAAAAATTCCCTTATCCAACAGCAATCGAACGTGAATTTTTTGTTGTCGATGAATTTATTATTTTTGTTTAGCGTTGCTACCGCCTGTACCGTAGCTGATTTTTTTTTCTTTTCCCAGGGAAAACAACCTGTCAGACTTGGTGGGTGAGTGTCGGCCAACCGACACGTTTTGTTTGAAATTTTAATTCTTGACAGCTATCAGCATATCGGATTTTTTCGGGGTCTCCTTATGCGGGCTCTATTTTCACCACGGGGGGTGGGGGGTTTACCAATACCATGGCATCACCTGCACAAATACAAGCACCGGAAAAAAAATGGCTGGCTATGATTGCTTTTTTTTTGGTTCTCTCTGAAAAAACGGTGGGATTTCAGTTGGGATGCTTTGTTTGTAAAAACTTTTTACGGACACATTCCGGAGAAAGTGGTAATTCGAGATGGATGAATCGTGGCTGGTGGTTTCACGGATTTGAAACATAATGAAGCCCAATTTGCGCTTCCACCCACGAGGCGACGGAATTACAAAGGATCACGCATAAGGACACGTGGCACAATATGGCCGGAGTTAAAAAGGGAGAAAAAGCTGTGAGATAATTCCGGCTTCAATCCAGGGGGGGCAGATGTCAGATCATGCTTTGCTTTGGAATCGGTGGGTTTGAATGGTTCATTGGTAGCTGTAGGTGTGTAGGTAGACATGCAGGTGGTTTGAATTTTGCCGGCAGACGTGCTCTCATTAAATTTTGATTGTTTTCGATTTTGGTTCATCACCAATCCGTGGCTGGTTGTGTTCGTTCCGGATGTCAGGATGAATAAAATACCCGCTGGTGGCGGGAAATACGACCAATTGCGATTGAGTTGGCTTTAATTTTTTTTTAGGTTTGGATTGATTTTTTTTATGAGAAAAAAAAACTGAAACCAATGGTGAATGGAATATTTTATTACTGATGGAAAGCAGTGATCGATCCTATTTTTAAAGATTCAAACAATCAATCAATTTTGATTCTCAGAGACGGTTTTTTTCTGAACCATTTTGTAGACATACACTTAAACGCCATTTCAAGAAGACAGTTAATCTCAACCAGCAGGATGTATTGTATTGCTGGTTCAAATAAAAAAAAACATAAAAATAAGTTAAACATAAGTTATTTTTAAAGCAAAAAGACCGTGCAATATTGTAGTTGCTTCTCCTTCACTGATCAGAACTACTGTAATTGCACAAAGAACCACATAAATGGAGCTTGGGAGTCACCTCATGCTTATTTTGGAACCTCAAATCTGATGAGATTTTCGCAGAAATTGAAACAAGATAACTTTTTGTGAATATTTCGAATACATCATTGAATTTCGATAAGGTTTGAAATGCTTTTTAAAATTGGCGGCTACAAACGCATTCGGCTCATAATCACGTCTTCAATCATTTTGTTCTGCCAGGCAGCGGTATTTAATCACAATAGCTTCCGTTACTTTTCCAATCAAACCACTAAGCTGCTGTTTCGCGTCGAAAAATAAACTAAACACGTTGCATCTTCATTCTTCAATCTTCATGACGATCAACGCATGTGAAGAAGAGCGACAAGACCGAAGAACACTCGGGTAAATCAAACCACTCTGCTGTGAGCGAGTCAGAGCCGAAGAGCACGAAGAGCGAAATTACACGTTTTGCATTGTCACTTATATTCTTCTCAGCCGGGCTACTCACCGCAGTACGCTTTTACGTTGGCATGCTCTTCATGAGAGAGGAGTGATTGTATATCGCTGCGTCAAAGATCTTCGCACACGATGAGCGAATAAGGGGAAAATGATGCGAATATCGGCACGCCTGGCGCCTGGATTTGCGTATGTATTATGAACCTAACAGTTTAGATAACGCTATGATAGCCACGAGATAAGAAAATTATTTTACTAAACTTGGAATCTCAATGGATGACCTGAAATTATATATATATATATATATATATATATATTTTATTATATAATATATATATATATATATATATATATATATATATATATATATATATATATATATATATATATATATATATATATATATATATATATATGTATATACATATATATTTATATATATTTATATATATATTTATATATATATATATATATACATATATATATATATATATATATATATATATATATATATATATATATATATATATATATATATATATATATATATCAATAATAGTATCTCTAAAATGTCGATGTGCTGTTCCGTTTCCTTGCACCGCTATACTAATTTGTGGTGGATCTAAATGATGACACCTACTCGTTGGTCACTGATCTAATCTCATCTTATCCAATACAAACGCAGCAAAATTGAACTGGATTTTATTTAATGTGTCTATAACAGCCCATATCCTGAAAATTTAATATGATTAAATAAAATAATATACAATGATATGATGAAAATATCACGATGTTATAATGAGATACTAAATACTAATATAACTTTTTTTACATGTAAAACATGTATTGACAAAATACACCTGACATAAGTGTTAATATCTCAAAAGATCCTGTAAAACCCGAAAAACAGAGCAGATCATTACAAACATCATAGAGAACATATGAATGATGTTTCTATTTAGATTATTCTCAAAGAAATCTTTTGGAAAGTCTTCCTCATAATCCTCCAGTAACATTCCAAGGACAGCAGTATGAGTGACCGAAGAACTCGGTCTGATTATTTCCGAGAAAAAAATGGCCCACCCAATCATAACACCGATAAAAAAAATTATTTAAATATAATTCCATATTGCTAAGGTCGCATGATAGTCTTCCATGAAAACATCAGTTGAAACTCAGAAGTGCAACTTTCATGTTCATGATGAAATGAGAAATAAATTGAGCCCTTAATGCTTCATGAACAAAATGTTCACCCAGTTGCATCATCGCCAAAAGCTTCTGCTTCTTCACATTCTGAGATTTAACATGATTCTTCTCTTTTGTACCGGACAGAAAAAAAAGTTAAATATAGTTAAAAGTTACACAGATAAAAAGAAACGAATGCTAGATTTGACAGAAATTACTGGAATATTTCGTGAAAATTATAGTAGGGTATCGCCCAAATCACGTCTTTTGCATGACAGATTTCCATCAATGTTGAATAGCGTATGAAAAATTGCATACAATCTCGTTGTTTACGCTTGCTTTGATTTGGAATTAAACGAGGAGAAATTTTACGCGCCTTTTAAATTTCATTATTTTTATCTGTGTACACGAAGCAAACACAACCTTTAAGACGAATGAACCAATTTAAACCAACAGTTAAGAAGCTGAACCGTATGAGTAAAAAACCTGAACATTTGAACAAATTTTATTAATAATGTATTGATTACATCAGAGGTCATAGTTATTCATACAGTAGTTCCAGTGAAGTAGTCTAAACCAGAAATAGACCGTGCAAAATAAATTGTGCACTTACAATCAAAATCCAGAGGGATTGAGCTGAAACTTATAGGATTTCTTGATAATTGTTTTTCCTTCAAGATGAATTAAAAATAATTGTAATATTTTATTATTAAATATGGAAAAATGTAATAAATTTCGGAAAAATGTGGATTTAAAAAAAAAACGCCAAAAGTGCAATTTTTTTTTACTTGTTTTCAATTTATCTATTAAATGTAATTCTAATTCATGTAATTATTTTGGGGCCCCCCATTCAGAGAGCAGAGTGGTCTCAAACCACCAAAGAAACATTTGCTTTATTAGTTCTCGCGTAATGCAGAAATTTGTGTTTTATTTGTTTGAGAACCCCCCCCCCCCCCTCCTCTCCTTCAGAAGGCGTTAGAGTTTCAAATCACCATAGAAACATTTTCTCCTTCAAAAACCTTCATATGCCAAATTTGGTTCCATTTGCTGGATTAGTTCTCGACTTATGCAGAAATTTGTGTTTGTATGGGAGATCCCCCTACCCCCTTCCCCTTTCAGAAGGCGGAGGAGTCTCAAATCACCATAGAAATATTTCTCTCCTTCAAAATCCTTCATATGCTTCAAAAATCCCAGCATACAAAATTTCACGCCGATCGGTTCAGTAGTTTTCGAGTCTATTAGGTTCAGACAGACAGACAGACAGACACAAATCATTTCTTTTATATTTAGATAGATAGATATAATAATATAAATAGCGTTTATTATTACAATTGTACAATTATAACAAAACCAATCATTATGGTTTCTATTAAAATTGTTATTCAAATTAATATACAAACAATCATTATAACAATAATTATAATTATGATAAGTCACTTCTGATAGTAAAAGTATTTATTATTATACAACCGTTAGTATTTATCAAAGTTAAGTATGACGCTTACATTGAAATAAAGTAATCAAAATAAACATTATTATAATTATTGTGTTGGTTAACATTATTATTACATAATATTCTGATTGAAACTAATATGAGAAGAGGGTTATGATAATAAGTATTACGATTATTATTATAAATCCTCATTTGATTGGTTTTATTATTTTCATAATAATGTTTCATTAATTTTATTAAAATAATTATACTTGTTTTGATTATTTTTATTGTAAAACTAAGTACAATTATATTTACAACTATCATTTTAAGAAATCCAATAACATATAACCATAGCATAATGTCACAAAAAAATATCATTGTTATTTTATTATGAATAATAATAATTCTCATTGTGTTTTCTACACTTATTTAAAAATGTAGCACTTATTTAAAAATGTTTACTATGTGTATATTTTTTTATCACTTTTGTTATGATATGTGTTAAAATAGCAATCATCATATTAACAGTAACTGTATAATGATTTCAATTCATATCATATTGATGATCTTTATCTTTATCTTTATCTTTATCTTTCCATGCGTCAATTTTTGCCTGTTGCAGTGGCGGACTTGGTCCGTCCTACAACCTACCCCGAGTGGGATGTGAGGCAAAAATTGACGTCCATGGTTCGAGTACCACTGGATACATGCCCTTTCGCTCAATTTTCCTAAAAATAAAAACATCTGTTCTATTTCCAGCCTGCGCACACTGACGGAACTTTCAACACTTTTTCTTCACATCTTTCATTCTAGCCAAAAACATTAATGTTCACTCTTGGTGCCTCATGGTGATGAGCGAACATCGCCTTCTACATAAAATATGTATTCCTCTGCTAAGAAGCATGTTCTGATATGAGTTTGAACCACTTCTTAGTCAAGAAAGGAGAATGCTGAATCTACTCCCAGTGCTATATTATGCACTAGAAGTTAACCAAAACGTAAGAAATAAATACGTTCAAACTAACCGGATACGGTGTAGTTTGAAGATAACATGTTTGTTTATGAAATATTTCTACACAGAAAAAAAACATGGTGGAAACTACCAACCCGAGGGTTAAATTAGAAACACAAAATAGGAACAAAAACAAAATAAAACAATTAAACACTTTAATCGATGTCACACACTAGCAACCGCAAATCTTTTAACAAAACTCTTACTGAAAAAAAAGAAAACCTAAACACGCCAACTCTATTAAATTTTCGTTCATTTTATTGCAAACGCAGCAACGCTCGCAACTGTTTCTGCTAGTTACCTATAATTTAAGATAACATTCTTGTACCTCCTTAATTACGTAAAATGTGTTGGCCATAACCTTTATTCAAGCAAGCAATTGACCGCTTATTTAAAGAGATTCACGCGTTTAAAAGTTGATAAACCCCAACCGATGTAAAATTTAATCGTTTCATTATTACACCGCTATTTAAGCGATTGGACGTTTATTTAAGGAGATTTACGCTTTCTAAGGTTAACAAACACCACCCGGTTTGAAATTGAGGTTGGCCATTTTTACACCGCTATTTAAGTGATTGGATGCTTATTTAAGAAGATAACAAACCCCACCTGGGGTAAAATTTAGGATGTTGGCCATTTTTACACACCTATTTGAGTGGATTAGACGCTTATTTAAGAAGATAAACGCATTTTAAGATTCAGAAACCCCACTAGATTACAAATTGAGGTGTTTGACTACCAAAAGAAATCCCAACTGATGTTAAATTTACGTTTTCGGTCATGTTTACACCCTTATTTAGGCGATTGGACACTTATTCGATGAGATTAACGCCCATGGTTTTGGCTATTTTTGCACACCTTTTTAGGCGATTAGACGCTTAAGTAATGAGATAAACGTACCTTTAGGTTAACGAAATCCGCTCTATGTAAAATTGAGGTTTATTACACCCCTATTACAGTGAAAAGATTCTTACTCAAGGAGATAAACGTTTTTGAACAACAAACCCCACCTGATGTAAAATTGAGCAATTTTAACACCCTTATTTAAGCGATTGGACGCATATTCAAGGTGATAACCGCATTTGAAGGTTAACAATAGCTTATTAGACACGTATTTAAGAAAATATACGCATTTCAAGGTTATAAAACCCACGCTGATGTAAAATTTAGTGTTTTTTCCCATTTTTACGCCCCTATTTAGGAGATTAGACACTTTTTTAAGGAGATAAACGCATTTGAAAGATGAAAAACCCCACCAAATGTTAAATTGAAGTTTTTATCCATTCAAAATTGAGGTTATTAGTCATTTTACACCCCAATTTAAGCGATACGACACTTATTTAAGGAGATAACAAACCCCCCTCTGAAACAACCCCCCCCTTCCAAATTGAAGATTGCTTCTCTCAAGTTCCAATCCCTATATCGATTATAATACTGCGGAACCGGTGTTTGCAACTTTGGAAAGAGTGCTAATCGCTGTAAAAATGGATGCAAGGGTTCATGTCTGATCTCACTCGACATGCGTTCTGGAGAGGACCAAATCTGAACCAATTCCACCTGAAATATTTTCGTGGCGACTTCTTTGCATTCATTTCAGATTTTTCTATCAACACATCTGTCAATCAACTTTATCAGCATATGTAACGTGTGTTTGTGTGTGTTTGTATATACAATCCAACGCCCACACGAAAAATAATCTGCACATAATTAATGGTAAAAATCAATAAGTAATTCTAATAGATTTGATTTGCCACACATAAACACAATCCCCTTAGAAGAGCAAATGAAAATTATGTGTCAAATGAAAAATATGTACGGCCACACATGGATTTTAGATGGAACAGAACTATGTGCCCTGCACATAAATTTCATTGTACAAAGCAGATTGCAAAATTCTATAGGTGGACACATAGAATCTATCTGTAAAATATTCTCAGTGCACCGTCCAACAGTGTTTTTATGAAAGAAAAATGTATGCAGTTAAACGAACTGTTATCACCATGACAAACATTTCTAGCCCGGGAGTTGGAAGGAGATAGGTCTGTTGATTTCCAGAGACCCATTTCAGAATGCCTGGTTACTCACGTCCATTCCGAGGTTACTTTCACTCACAACAAGCCCCACATAAATACCCCCAATAAAATCAAATGGATATTAGCATTGTATATACACTTCCATCATCAAATCATATTGTTTTGAAGATGGCACGTATTTAGCAGTATCGTTAAAAATTTAGTTATAATCAGATAGATCTCACTGGAAATTGTAACAGATGTTCAGTCTTCATCCCTGTGATGGTGAAGAATGCATTTATGTCTCTGCAGTAGCACTCCGTTATTTGCAAATATTTTCACATCATCCTCTATGAATGGGACAGCACGAATACAATTAGTACTTCGCGCAAAATCATATGAATAACAATACAATACAATACAATGAAAATCACAGGTAAAAACCACTTTCGAGAAGCAATTTAACATGAAACATCACAATCACTGTGCAACGAAAGAACAAAAATCACAGCTCTCCCTCTGTACACCAAGTGGTGAGTGCATCTGAAATAATATGCCATTCACTCACGCGTGTTAGCTTCGTTCGTTGCTTCTGACATTTCACTGGTCTTCTTTTTTTCTCCACACTCTGCCATTAATTAAAATTCCCCACTATAAAACGAACCCATATTGCCTTCTAAACTGCTTATAATTATCAATTCACTCGCCACAAAGCGGGAACATACTCTTATTTACTCATTTATGCCACGTGGCATATTGCTAATAGCAATAACAAACACAACTAAGGTGATATTAACTCTTCCTCCGGGTAGCGGGGACAAAGCATAAAAAACACAAATAAAAAGGGGAAAATCCACCGATCATCACACATTTTGGGAGGAAATTGATTGCATTCACTACGCTTTACACAAATCACGCAGAGATTTTATGATTTCACTGATTGTTTAAGTTGAATTACGAATTATTTTTTATTGTTTTTTCGCAAACACGACACAGCAAAAACAAAACACGTCAGTTTCCAAGCACAGCTCGCTGCGATCAGCACGAAATCCTCTAATGCATCAAAAACAAAAACCAAGATCTGACGGTATTCTTGAAGAATCTCGCAGAAGAATCAGCTCTTCTTCTTGAACGCCTTAAAAATATGTATCTAATAAATGGAAAATTTTCTGATATATGAAATTGAAATCTTTACATTTGATGCCCATTTTAAAATCGGGCACGAAATCTAACATCCGCAACTATCGTGGTATTTCCATTATTTCTTGCATTCCAAAACTTACTAAACCAGCGGTTATGTAATTTAAAAAAACGGCCTACCATGATCGGTTGACTTTAAAGTTGACATTCTCCAGAAGACGCTAAGAAAATTTTCAACCCTGATGATTGCTTCCCCCCTCGCATTGTAAGCCAAAATAATCGACAACCAATTTTCCCTCCCTGAACATAGACAATGAAAAAAAATACAATATACTCAGACAATTAGACGCGAAACTGGAAAGAATCGAAGCGTTCTTTTCCTAGAGCCGAAATTGTTCTACTTCCACAAACAAATAGTAGCTGGGGGGGGGGGGAGCCGAGGAAAAACTTCACACTCTTTTCCAACTTTCACCAACTGTCCGGCTCCGGCGAGCCGGAAGTAATTGCCGGGAATCTGTTGGTTGCTTTTGCCTCGATGCTTTTTGCAGCTCCCAAGAGTTTCAGCTTTCCATTTTGATCTACATTTCTGTTTTCATTAAATTTTATGTTTTTTCGGTGCTCTGGTGGGCAATTGCGCGCTACGATTCTATTAAGATTGGCGCATTCCATTTTCATTTGTGTAGGGTTTTTTTTTCGCCGAATTTCCCCCAGAGAAAAAGAAAAACCTTGTTCGACCCAGTTTAAACTTGTAAAATACAGCAGCCAATTTGTTGTGCAACGTTTTCTCGTATAAGGCGATTTACTGGCCGAACTTCCTGGACTTCTCAAACAAGCTATCAAAGGATCAATCGTAATTCAAATTGGGGACAACTTTTCGTGCTTCGCCCTTAAATCTTCGCCTTGGTTGCACTCGTATGACAATGTTTAACGACTTTGTTTTTCCACTTCACAACCCGCATCAACAACAAGAAGAAGAAGAGAAAAAAAAGTCTCCAATAACAACATAATGTTGAATCTTTGGCGGCAGAACCCCTCCCGCTTGATGGCAGTAAGCATAATTTATGGAGGCGGATTAAAAAGTTTCCAGTCATCGTCGTAGCAAGCGTGGCATAGCGAGCTTAACATTTTCTTACACAAGTTACCGCACATGCCTACTATGCGGGGGGAAGGGGGGGGGGGTCGGAAGAACGTCGTCCGTCCGCACGAATTTTGCATTGCCTTTTGGTTCTCCTATTCCCAAAGCGTGGCTGACAGCTTCGGACTGCAACGATGACGACTCCTAGCTGCTGGCTATACTATGAAGAGCATGCCGCCGCCGCCACCACCAGAAAAGTGGCTAGAATGTAAATTTTCACACGGAGTTGTGCTGACGAAAAACTGAAGGATTGGAGGCGAAAAGTTGGATGGAAAAAAAAACCCGCTGACGGTAAAAGCAGCGACGTCGGATGATGGGCGGAAATACTTTATCCTATTAATCAATCAAAATTTTCAACACCTAAATTATGAGCGTGAGAACAGGAACTGTCATGTTTATTGAAGACAAGGCAAATCGAGCTGAAGTAATTTGACAAATCTTAGAGTGCCTTGACTATTCACGCAATACAACATGACACTGAGCCTACTGTGTCTGTGAATGAACGGGTCGAAACGGCTTGACTGACACCATCAATTAATTATGAATCAATTGCAACAGACTTTCCTCAAACCGTCAACAAGAATCGTGCAACTATTTGCTCACTAGCAGAAATTTTACATAAAACTCTTGGTATAAATACAGCGCTTCCCCCCATTGACAACCATCATCAGTTGAACAGACAGAGTCAGTAAAATGTTGAAATTAGTGGCATTTGCTCTCGTGCTAATCGGATCGGTTCTCTCCGAACCGAAGCCTGATCTGACCGTACCGTCGACCATGACGGGCGTCTCAACCGGTAGTTTGGACACCAACGGGAACATCGTCGCCAACGTCGACCGCATCCTGGCCACGCTGAATCAATTCCAGTCCATTGTCCAAAGCTTGTACTACATCAAATCACCCGAATACATTGCAGCCGCCGATAACTTCCGCTACGTGATGGACAGCCTGGTGGAAGCCGGCAGTCCCATCTTCCAGAGCCTGTCCAACGTTGCGAAGGTCTCATCCGGAAACGTCGAGCGATCGTTCGATGGAATCAGATCCGACATCCGCAATGCCATTGATCTAAACGATCAACACTTGCTGCTGGTGAACCAAACTCGAGCCATCCTTGGTGACAAAACAGCAGCCTACTTCGATGGAACTCTCAGCAAGCTAGCTGCTAATCTGGGCAACGTCACCGAACTGTTGAACAACATTCAAAAAGCGATCATACAAATCCGGCAACTGAATCCTAGGACACAGGCAGAAGTGAACGCGCTCCTCCCCAACTCCGACATTAAAGCGCTGAACGCCGTTCTCAGACAGTACATTCAGATAGGCGATGCTGCCGTCCCGGAGATCCGAGCCGTTGTGAGTCGAATGCAGACCGTCGACAATTTCCGATCCCGGCTTGTTTCACTGTTCGATCAATACCGGACAAGCCTTGACGCATACGTACAGCGAACCAGTACGCCCTATGTAAACAACTATGCCATAAACGTTCTTTCGAACGGTTTGACGGACGTACGAAAACAGCTAGTGGACAGGAGTTCAAAGGACATTGTCGCTGTAGCGAATCTACTACTGAATGGAAACAGTCTACTGAAAGAAGCTGCTAACCGAACTTTCCCAGTTCTGCAGTCCCTCGCAGCGAACCTGTCCAGTGACATCGACATCCTTCAAAATCAAGTGAAAACGTTGAGAGTTGCCGTAGATCTACCGTTCACTGTTCTGAACATGACCGAGCATGCACTGAACGAAGTCATGCATGATGTAGCGTTGTTGATGACACAGAGGGTCAACAAATCGGACAGCTGTTTCGCGCAATACAACTACCAATTCGATGTAATCCCCAGGACAGTCTACGGGCTGCTGTACAACTGCCTGTCGAATACGGGAAGCGAACTGTCCCAGATGGCCACAGCAATGAACTACGTCGCCGGTTTGGTCAAAACCGATGTTGGCAATGAACTCACATCGCTGGAGAGCTGCGTCAATTTGGTAACGGCATACTCGACCGACATGACGAAACACCAGGCGGCTACCTGTTTGAATGAGGTCCGGAACTATATAGCCAGTCGGCAGGTGTACAGGACACAGTTGGCCAACTATCAACGGCTGCTGGAGAATGAAGTTTCCTACAGTGCTGGAAGATACGACTTCTGTCTGGTGAATTCCCTGCGACAGGGCAACACTATGGTCAACTACCTGAAGGGCAAGTTTGGCGAATGTGTAGGTATCCCACCAACTGTGACGCCATTCCGGTTCAAAATAGGCGGTACTGTAACCATCAGATTTGGATAAAGAGCATTCTGTGAGCAAAGGAATTGTGAAGAACCAGTCGGCAAATATATCATCATGGCAATCTATTTTCGTCCCGTTTCAATATTAGTAATAAGCCAACAACTAATCGGAAGCAAACGTCCACGACTTCAATTTGCAAAAATCAATTGAGCTTAAGATTCCGATATGCGCACCCAAAAAAAAATGTAAAAAGACGATCCCAGAGGGGAAATTTGCTCTGTTCCAATCAATAGATTTTCATTGCGAAGAATCGAACCCGGGGTGGGAAGGGTAAAAAGTGTTATTTCCCGGTTCCGGTTTGTTTACGCTAGCCTCTCCCAACGCTTCACCCTTCCATCACTGTTTCCACTGACGACGACGACGACGTCCACCGGTCGCCTACTGTGCAGCGAATCACGTAGTCTGTGGGTTGAAAAGAAACGTTCTTAAAAAAAAAAAAAAGAACAGACGCTCCAAACCATTTTCTTCTTTTTTTTTCTTCCTGCAGTTGGGCTTGATGTCGAAAAAATTCAACGAACCAGATGACGATGATAAGGATCATTAATATTGAGGATTTTCGGATCCGATCCAATCCGGGTCTCGGCTGCTGGTTTGGAATTTATATGAAATGTAAACAAGGATGGATTTATCTGGCCGACGGGCTGGGGAAGATGAAGTTCGATTCCGAACGTTGGGGAAATTTAAAGGGAGAAAAGTTATGAGTTTAAATTAAGTGCCACTTTGCACACTTCACACCGGTCACATCAAAAAGTCCTGCATGTCCGCAGTAAAACGATTAATTTCAAACCGCATGCCTGGTTGGTGAACAATCGTAGTCGGCTATGAAGCTGGTCCTTGTGTGTGAGTGTGAGTTGTGTGACCTATTCTACGGTTGGGAACAATGACAGAACCAGAGAACCTGGCTTAGGGGCTACAAATATTAATGACATTCGCTTGTACCCTGTCGGCATGATCTCCATCCTCATTCACACTTTTATATATATGTACTAGAACAGATACCAGCGTGGCCACGGAGCCCTCGTCGCTATTTCCGAGTGTCAGCCGGGAAAAACGTGAAATGTTAGAGGACAAAGAGTCCATCCACCACTCCACCATCAACCGTCTATTTTGGTTGGCAGATGAGGCCTATTGTGTTAGCGTCGGGACTGAGCTGAGACCAGAACGTGGCACCATTTGTGGTCACCTTGCCTCTGTGAACTTTCCGACGGGCCCCAAAAGTGGTTCAGAACCCCACTCCCAGCGAGCCCCGGAAAAGCGGAACGTGCATGTTCATAAGTGTTGCTGTTATTTATGCTCTCCTCTATGTGGTGACGTGATTAATGATCATCTCTCTTTCGGTGCTCGAAAGATAACGAAAGGTGCTCACACTGTGGGAAGGGCGATGACCGCCATGACACAGAACAGCAGTGGGACACGTTGGACGAAGGGTGCCAGGTCAGGAAAAACCACAACCAACCACTTTCATCCTGTCAATTGAGCGAGGGAGCGCTGATATGGAAAAGCAATGTCATGTTCTGGAGGTTTCGCAAATTTTTGCTAATTTCAACGGAAATTCATCGATGGCGTCCAAGAGCGAGGGGGTGAGGTCATGGCTACTGGGATAAACGGATTCCATTGATTAGGGTGAAGGTCACTGGGGTGCAAAATTTACCGCTATTACGGCTGATTTGCATCGCAACTTCGAAATGTTTACAGGCACACTTTCTAAAAAACAACGAAGATTTTACATGCAAAACTTTAATGGAATGCTTCTACTTTCTGTATAAAGGTGGCTTTCAGCCTTATGCTGGTTCACCACTGAAGGGAGGCCTCCACACATTACACTCATCACCACATGAGCCAGGACTAACTTCCCTTCTGAAGGAAGACGTGACCAGAGATTTTTCCACCTCAGAAAAATCTCTGGTCACGTCAGTTGGAATTGAAACCCAGACCCAATGAAATTCTTACTACACTGCTATTTATCGGAAGTTGAATACAATTCCTTCAAATTGAACTTATCAGCGGATACAGATGAAGCTCCTCTTTCTTAAAGAGTGCTTAATTTGTATTTATGACCTTTTGTTCAAGAGAAAATGACTACGAAAGCCATTGTTAACAAAAGCAGATTCGCCCTAATCAAATGTTGGCGCTGATTTTTTCCTTCTAAAATTCGAAAAAGCTGGGCAAGTCGGCATTTTTTTTAATCGAATAACCTTAACAGAACCAAGTTTTCATTTTTAACATGCATCAGTTTTCGTAAATCTAAAGTAAGAGAAGGTGATCGTAGCAAACGGCGCCCGCTAATGGTTTGAATTTCCTGAAGCTGTCACATTTATTTGGCTCCTCGGGTGTGCAATTGGACAAAACTGAAAACGTTATTGGGAAAGAACGCGTTTTTAAGTGTTGAATTGAAATGCCACTATAGCTGAAGAACTAGAATCGAGGGCGGTGCAACCAACAATTAATATGAAACAAACGAATCAGTTCCGTATTCCGTCTACGGTAGATCGATGCAGAGAACGCTACATAAACACACAGACTGCCCAGGAAAATCTCCTTAGCACGATCATTGATGATTCGGAGGTAACTAGTATCTGGAAGAAAGTTGAAGGTTTTCTCACGTGCACCATACCAGCGCCCCCTAAAAGCATAACCGAGAGAACAGGCTTCATAAACCCGACCCTGAAAGACCTCACCAAAGGACAAATTTAACAGCCATATGACTGCCACAGCAGACCCAGAACTGTTAACGGAGAATTTAAACTAGAACCGTATCAACAACTGGCCAATGTTGGTGCGAAACAACAAGACTTTGGACAGTCATCTCACCTGCTGAATTTGTTACAGACACAATGTACAGGATGTACACGAACATGAGACAGAATGATGTATTTTTTTCCGGGATTCAATATTGGAAACTATTGACACTACACACTACACGGTTTTTGTTTATTTTAGAATTTTTTCGTCCAGCAGCACTAGCACCGAAACCAACGTAAACAAAACTACTGATTTTTTTTCGGAAAACTTGCTTGCTTTGATTCACTTGCTCAAAATAATCAAAACTAATTTCGACACTGTTGTCAGAAAAAAAAGGGTAGCTCGAATATAAATGTCATGCATGAATGCTAGACATCAATATCCCTGTTCGAGATTCGAGTAAAAATCGGTAACGATGAAACGCGATTATACGATGAATTTCACGATTTATAATAACGTTGCGATTTATAGCGAAAGTCGTAGCGATGTTTTTTTGTGTGAATTTGATAAGGATATGTGCAATCGCAAAGTGATTCTCGATGGATAGTAATGAGAGTGCAAATTAACATGTGGTGCTTGAGAAATGTGATAAGACGCACGAGTGGACTAAATGTAGCGTGAAATTTAAAAATCTAAGACAGAGTGAGTATTATGCGTAAATTGTGGTCTATGGGACTTGTAGTTTAACCGTCTTTTACTGATGTTAGGGCATCTACAACGATGGTCCAAATAGTGGATGGGATTTATTTTTTTAGACCAAATGCACAAACATCGCTGCACCGGTGTTGTAAAGTTTGTTTTATAGTGGATCTATTTTGCATCATTTGAAATCTGGTATATGTTTTGATCTATTCTTGCTGCAATTTGGAACAAGAAAAATACCGTTTATTTTAGAGCAGCCTGTTGTATAGAAATTTTCGATAGGTTTACTGAAGATCTGTATATTCTGGCTTATCTTCTGGGGGAGAGGATACATTTGACTATAGCAGTCTTGATGAGTTTTCTGTGGAAAACCGATGATACCTTGTAGATAGATTCAAAAATCTTTGATTTTTCCAGGAATCGCTTTAAAATATTATATTATTCAATTGCATATTCCTCAGCTTTAAGACAATCCTATGCACTTCTCAGTAGTAACGTGAATTGGTCAGAGCTAATATTAGCTTCAAGAAACTGAACAAACTCTTTAAAAAAAAAAATTCTGAATTACTAAATCTATGAAAATATCTATGAAGATTATAATGTGCTGGACAGATGTTGATAAAACTTCTTAAGACAAGCATGAAGTTTGGTCGCTCTTCGTGAGAAGAGAAGTGGCCAAGCTCCAGAGAAGTCCATTGAACTGTCGACAAATTTTTAACGTTTCTAGAAACTTGTTTGAACTTTCAAAAAGTTTGCTGATCACCCATGGAATAGAAACAACTTTAAAGAAATAACCGAAATAGAAATAACTTTGAGAAGCAGATTTAGCTTCCCAGAAGTTATTTGGTCATCTAAGTGGTACAAGAAAGATGAAAGATTAATGTTTAATAGCAAAATATCACAAATATTTTAATAATTTACGAGAAACTGAAAAAAGTCTGGGAAATTGGTCGATTTGTATAATTTTTAATAGGTTGGTGTTGATGTCGATGGTGTAGTTGATTTTTTTGATTCCCGTTTTGGTTCGGTATCGAGTAGTAAGAAGTTTAAATTCTTCTTGAAACTTAATTACCCTGAGCTTCTGGGATGTTCCCTGAACTATTGGAAAGTTCCTCTGAACTTCTAAGAAGCTTTCTAAACTTATCTAACTTATCTAAGAAGCGCTCTAAACATGCTCAAAAAATCTTTAGAAGTTTCCTGATTTTCTGGGACGTTTTCTGAATAATGAACTACTGGTGATCCTTTTCGTTTTGACTCTTAATTATCCGCTGCCAAATTACAAATCAGCATTATCTAATATCATTTTAATGAAATGTATGCATTCACACACAAACCTTCAGCCAAATGAAAGAGCAAATATTCCTCGTCGTCTGCTAACGACGCACTACTGACCGTAATCATTATTTGGTCAAACCAATTCATGGCAAAAAATTTGTGAAAAATATCTGAAAAAAAAAACTTCTGACAGAACACCGGTCTTTTTTTGGTTTATTTTAGCTGGTACTATTCAAGTTTTGCTCATACAAATCAAGTATAAATTGATTCTAAAATAGACCCTTAGAAGATGCCCTTAGGGTCGGAAAATGCTATTCTATGCTATCTGTTTTCGTGAATCTAAAGTAAGAGGTGATTAACCGATTACTTGCCGTCGTCTAGAGGTTAGATGCAATAACAATTTTGTGGGTGGTTAGAGAGAGTGGGAATTTAGAGTATTTACAAAAAACGTCTTTTTTTATTAAATTTTTTAGATTAGATATTTACATCAAATTCTAAATATGAACATTTTCGAGGAAGAAAAAAACAGTTTGGCAAATGGATCTTTGGCATATAGATGTTTGGTCGAATGGACGTTTCGTCGAATGGATGTTAAGCCGACTGGACGATTGGCAGAATAAATGTTTGGGCAAATGGATATTGCTAAGAAAAGGAAATAAGAATCCACAAAAATACCCTCAAACGCATTAAATCTAAAACAAAAGGAAATAAGAAATCAAAAAAATATTCTCGAACGCATTAGGTTGCATCCCGATGTAATGAAATATTCTAAGCTTATTCTAAGCTTCTATTACACTTAGAGTTCGTGTGCATATTTGCAGTAATAAGCATTTTGATTGAATTTCAACTATACCCGAGCAGGAACGAATTACTTGATAACTGGCCTTGGTATTAAAGAGCTCAGTCATCCTCAGTTATCCTAGGTATTTTACCTCTTAACCTAGGATAATATCATAAAATTGTTATGCGCAATGTTATGCGCATACCAAATTGAGGTAAAACAATACCAAATTAATATCTCTCAGGTATTCCCAAGTATTCAAAATAACAAGTTTTGTTATTTGAGAGATTTTCTGCTTGCAATTCTTTGGTATTTTGTTTATATATTTTACCTCTTAATCTGAGCTATTTAATACCAAGGCCAGGTATCAAGATCAACATTAGGTATTCATTTGTTGTTTTTTCCTCCTCGGGTATTGATTCTTGGGGTCAAAAAGGTAAAAATTGGTATTCGGCAATTTGGCCATTTACTTGGTAAAAATTGGTATTCGGCCATTACGGCCATGTTAAGAAAAAATCATATAATCCAGATTTCAGGTGGGAAAATGTATTATGTTAAAAAGCTAGACGGAATGGGTCATTATTTAAAAAAAGAAACTTGAAGAAATATGCAGTGCTCTCGAACGATACCTTCTTTTGATTCTTTGCACATGGACCTTTTATGACGATACATATTCCTCTACCCGAAAGCAAACTTCTGAATCAAGCGCCACAACCCAAAGCTACAGGGGTCTAAAGAGAATCTTCTTCGAGAAACAAGTTCACAGAAAGCACACCAAAACCAAGTCCTCACCAAGAAGAAAGTCCCATTAGATGGAGAGAAGAGCCCGCCCTTTATTCAAGGAACGCTAACAACAGGAAGTGGGCAGTCCCACTCTTCCTATCCATATCGCATCAAACGAGTGCTCTGATGGTCCCTCACTACATTCCAACATATGGTGTTTTATAAATATATGAAAAATTCAGATACATAATATAGCTTTCTTACCTTGATTTTGAAATCATCTTACCCTGAAGGAAATGTAAGAAAAAATTACCTTCCCCACTTACTGCTTCAATCTCGCTTTGATATGGGATTCAGACTGTCGTGTCGATGTATCTCCTTTTGAAGAGCTGAATTTAGTAGCTCATATTGAGACTCACAATGTTTCATATGGCTCCGCTCGCGGCCATGGGATAGGGAAGAGAACAGGAGAAAGGAGAGAATCATAAGTAATTGGTAACATGCTATGCGCATGTGAGATTTTCATGGTGATATTCTCAAAACGGACGTTCAAAATGGCTCGACTGATGAATATGAGAGATCATTCTCGATGAGTTTCCACTTGTGTACTCCATTCCATCACGTTTAGTTATAGAAGACAAGACACATTTAACTTCGTGCTACATTTGGGAACATTGATGTGGCATTTTGAACATTGAACATTTTGAACGTTGATGTGGCAGCCAGTTAACACATGAAATCTACCGCGACCAAGCCTCCTGAACGCGCCCATACCCCTTTCTGAACCGAAGAGCAGTGGCTCAATTTGTAGCCATGTAGAAGACATTTACTCCGAATGTCTTGGAGAGATTGGAGAGATTCAAGCTCATTTCACCATTTTCACCAAGCTCATCTCTCCATTTACTCCATTAACAATTAACTCTCTTTTGAAATCTCAAATCAATGACAGTGCTCTTTTATTAATCTCAAGAGTGACCTTACCACCAGGTTAGAATCTCTAAGCACCTTCCGCCGCTCTCCACATGTCCAGCAATGATTCTTTGCGAACATGAGCATGATTATGATTGACCGCCCGAGGTTGCTACTCCGTCATTGTGAGATTAGCTGTTATTACACAGAGAACTAACAGATGATGCTTGGGACTTGCATACATCCTCAATGTGTAAAAACTTGTGATCCCAAAGTAAGACAATACCGGCGCCGACCTCGCCCGGATGCAGGTCAAGCCTCACTTTGAAAGAAGCCGAGAAATCACTGGGATGTTGGATAAAATGGTTGGATGTGCAGCAGGATCCATTTAGGTAAACGGTGACATAGATTTTTAACTCTGTTCCCGGGTTATTCACTGTACAGAGATGCAAATTAAAGTTATTCAAGTGTTGACACCGATTTAAACCAAGAGTAAGGATGCTGTTGGTGCCATTTTCAAGTCTCTCTCTCTCTCTCTCTCTCTCTTTGTCTCTCTTTCTCTAACTTACTTTTGACCGTCGGTCTCGCCTCGCATCACATTGTCCCAGGTATAGTACCATTCAATTACATCCCGGTTCCAGTTAGGCCGTTTTTGTCCATCTTCCATGGTCGCTCTTTTTATGTTTTCCATACAACCTCTTCATACCACATTATTTTGGATCATTCCTTTTTTTTTTTTTTTATATCTTTATTATTGTGGCTTTCAGCCTCCTGGGCTGGTTCGCCACTAATTGGATCATTCCTTTTTATCACTACTCCCCATCCATCTGCAGTTTTCTATCAGGCAAAACAAAAGATAGCGCGCCAAGGTCGTTGCAGCTAACAACAAAGCACGACACTTCACAAAAACTTAACCGTGTGCGGGCAGTGCTTGCTGCGATCTCCCTGTACTGTACACGGAAGAAACAAAGTACCCAAGATTAAGTTCATTTCACCCAACTCTGGAGTTCCGTACGGGATGTCAAATTTGAGTATATGCCATAGTACTCAAATTTGAGTAACTGTACCCAAAGTTTATGGTAGGTAAATTTAACCTAATGCAATGCAAAAAATGAGCACTTTTCTAGCATTTGTTAGCAAATGTTATAAAACATTTTGAATAAAGTGCTTTTCTCATGATGATAGAATAAAAACATAAATTTTCTTTATAATTTAATTGATTTTGTTTATTTCTTAAAATCCGCGATTTTGCGGTAGTTTAGTACCGTAACATATTTATTGTTTTTCGGTTTTTTAATCTGATCTACGTCAAATAATAAAAGTATGCAAACGGCTTCCATTTTCATTCAAAAATGAGTTTTCAATAAAGTGCTTACCCATTGAGTAATCTTTACCTAATGTGCAGAATCAAATTTACCCATCTCTCTGCAGTTTAGTAGTTGGCCGCAGTAGTAGTTTAATCAATTTTAGGTACTTTGTTTCTTCCGTGTACTGTCCACTCGGTATGCCTTGAAACACTCTGAATAGTCGAACAAAACACACGGCATCGTCTTGGTGTCCCACTCTTTGTGCTTCACCTTGGGTACAGGGACCATTGCGTTTGATCCAAACAGACCTAGGTTCGACAGATTTGGCTTCTCACCCTTGAATTTCTCGTAGGGGATTACTACGACACCTTTCGGCGGAGATCGATTTATGAGGTACACCGGTATTAAAAATGCTTCTACCCAAAACTTCTTGTCCAATTGGCCATCGAAAATCGAACACCTGGCACGCTCCTGAATGGTACGATTCATGCATACTGCCAAACCGTTCTGCTCCGGGTTGTAGGGTACTGTTGTCTCGTGGAAATCTTCAAACTCTTTACCGACGAAGTCCTTGCCTTTAATGCAGGGAACACATGGTGACATTGAGCCTGCTGGAACTTCTATTCTCATCACCTTGCTGGGAAGTCTCCTAACCGTCTATGCCACCACTTCAGATTAGTGGACTGGCGCTTGTAGAGCTTGTAGAGACCATCCTTCTCTCGTCCGGTCCCAAGTAACAATTTTAGTTTTATTCCTGCTGTATAGTACTCCTCCCGGCTGTGTTGATAAAACTACATTCAAAACTGTTTTGTCCACAAACACATCCTCTATGCATCTTTAAAGCCGAAATGTGTACAAAGTGGCCCACTCTATAGACGGTTGTGAAAACAAATTAATAAAACCGTTCCAAGACCATAAAGATTTTGAAAATGTTCTAGTGAAAGATGTTATGACCACTTGAGAACCATCATAAAACCTATTGGCCGCCATCAAAACCAGTATAGGGCCGAATGGCCACAGTTGTCAAAGTTCACGGCGATATTGTGGTTGTTTTTTTTCTGCTTTCTTCGATTCTCTGCTCTTCTGATTCATTCAACAGTAAATAATGGCTAAGAAAAAAGCTCAAGTGTTGCGGGAAAGTATGTTTGATAGTAAAATATATGAAACAAATTGAGTTTTTTTATAGCGTCTCATGCTCCAAATTATATGCGCATTTAATTTTATGGTGAATATTGGCACGATAATAGCTGAAAATTAATGCGCCTCGGAAATTATGCGAGTTTACAACAACAAAAACAAAGTTGAAAGAAATATATTCGAAAAATTAATCAAGAAACTTCTGAAAATTGATGGAATTCAGCAAGGTTATCTGAAGAAATACCGAAATTTGTCTCAGATCTACTGTTCAATTGTATTACATTTAAAATTTGGTGTATTTATCTTTCCACATTTCAATTATTTCATATATTTCAATATGGCGATTGCAAGAAATCGCCAAGTTTTGCCAAAAAGCCAATTTATCTTAGCAATGGCTACAATAAAACTATCTGGTCGCTTGGTAGCTTTCGTCAATGCCAATCAGCTGTTTAATGCATTTACTGGAGGTAAAATGGTTTTAAAATGCTTTTTCAACTGACCATAATAAGATAATATGAATGAGTCCTTAAACGGCATATCAAAACAGAATTTTATGAGTTTTCAAAGTCAAAATAAAACCTTTGATAGGAGTAAAAGGAATTTTAGAAGTCAATGTTTTAAGATCGTTGTAAAGAAGCTGTGTAGGTTCTTATAAACCTGACTTAAATTTGAAACCTATTGACATCTCTTGCTGCCATAATAAAACCGAATTGATTTCTAGTGGCTTTCATAAAACTTTAGTAAAACTTAATAAAGCTGGATGGTTTTGGCAATGTTACTTGGGATTGGTCTGTCTCCGAAAAACTATTTGGTCATTTGGTGACTTTCCTCTATGCGAATTTGCCGTTTAATGCATTTAGTGGAGGCAAAATGGTTCGAAAATGCTTGAATGAGTGAAGTATGAATGAGTCCCAAAACGGCATTAAAAAACAGCATTTTACGAGTTCATGAAGTCGTAATAAAACCTTTGATAGGAGTAAAAGGAATTTGAGGAACAAGGTTTTAAGATCGTTGTAAACAAGCTGTGTAGGTTCTCATAAACCTGACTAAAATATGGAACCTATTGGCTCCTCTTGGTAATAAAACCAAATTGATTTCTAGTGGCTTTCATAAAACTTTAATAAAACTTAGTAAAGCTGGATGGTTTTGGCAATGTTATTTGGGGTGGCAATGACGTCCCCTCATTCCTCACTTGACACGTGAAACGTGGCCCTTCTTGCAGATACGATTCACAGAGATAATAGGTGGGCTCCAAGGTTTGGAACACACAAGACGTTAGAGATGTCTACGGTAGAGCACTAATCGTTCACATCAGTCTCCACTTCTACGTTGCCATAGCTCCTACCGCCAACTCGAATGCGCCCGCCACGTAGATGGATTGTGACACTGGCTCTCTTTTCTCATTATATGTGACACTGGCTCTGCGTCGACCAAATTTCTCTTCGACACATGTGATCTCCTGCTCCAGAATCTAGAATGTACATTTCTGGTGTACTAAAATGAACGTTTCATTGCTATTAAAGCTGACCCCCTATTTCTGGGTCGCTTCTTTTCGTCCTTTCCGTATTTGGGCTTCTGTTGCTGAGGCTGGCACTCCGAAGCATAGTGACCAAGCTTCTCGCAGTTGTAACACTGAATATCAGATTTGACCTTTTTCTTTGTATACAGATAATAAGAAACATTGATTTTTTTGCGTTATCTAATGCACATAAAGGGAATGCTAGATTTGGCAGAAAATAATGGGATATTTCATGTAAACTTAAGCCAGATAACGCCTGAATTCAGCGTGTTGTATGAAAGATTACAAACATTGTTGTATGGCGCATGAAAGATTGCAATCAATTTCGTTGTTTACGCCTACTTTGGCTTGAAATTAAACGAGGAGAAATTTTACGTGCTTGTTAAAAAAAAATTCTGTGTGGGCTTGTTCGGTAGTGCTGCTAACGCCCCGCTTTGGCGACTGAATCCTTGACCATCAATCGTCTTGTCCTGGAAGATATTTGAATTCATTTCTGTAGTTATCCTTGAAAATCCTTGAAAAAAGCCTGGCTGAATATGACTAAAAAAAATTCTAAAATCATATTTATCAGTGGTAGCACACGTGACAGCCAGATATAATGTGAAAAGAATTACCAGAAAAATTGTGTACGGAAGAAAAACCTAACAAATTTACTGCAAAACACCTGTGACAAAAAAAAACACTGCGAGCCAGTTAAAATTTTCAACAGTTAGTTGAACAGCACAGCAAAAAAGAAACAAACAACGGCGATGGCTTTAAAACATCATGTGCCATTACGGTGGCCACAAAACAGATCTCAGTTTTTAAATATGTTTTCAAATAAAAACGAATCCAATTAAAGGGACTCCCGCGATTAACCCATTAACAGGCACTCCATCCCCGGTAAATTTTAAACCTATTGTAATTCACAGTCAAATAAAAAAAAACAAAAAAAAGATTGAATCACCACCACAACAATATTGCCAGCTTATGCCACTGGCAATGATTCGGCACTCCCAAAGCCAATCCCAATTAAGCGCTGAAAATAGCTTAATCCACTCGGCTGACTATGCATGGGAATCTCATTGAAACAGTGTAGTGTTCACTGTCAATCTACCCTTAAGCCCCTCCCCTTCACCCCACCCAACGCCTGGAGGGTAAAAAAAAGTGATAATTTTAATCGGTTTATCACCATTTATTGCCCGACGCCCATAACCATAATCATAAAACACATTAAACGAAGCATTCGACTCAATCCGCAATGTGAAAGTGCAACCGAGCATCCTGATGAAAAACGTTAATAACTGATGTAATCTCTTTTTTGTCCATTTCCACTTCCAGTTAAAAAAAAAAACAATGTTCACGCACACACACGCGTGGCCACACAGCGATAAAAACGTCTGTCATCATCGGATGAAAATCCCAGCAATCCAGGATTTCTACAATCGGCGAGAAGACATGGCCATCGGCTGCCTACTTGGATGATGAATAGGCAAATCTGAGCACCGCCAACAACCGCCCTTACTGAAGCGATGATGCGTTGTAACCATTAATTATTAACAGGCTTTTAGCACCCATGCTCCCGACGGTCAACATACGAGCAACGTTCGACAGCAGCGGCAATGCCGAATATCAATTACGAGTGAGTAAATTTTCACTAAATCCATAATTAATTAAAATTAATGTTTCCATAAATTTATAATGACCCCAAAATGCCGCTGGCTCGGGCCAACGAGAGTGCAAGGGTCCATAACCGGGAACGTTCCTTTATGGCTCCGGCGTGTGACCACTGGCCATCGGTGATGTTTGCAGTCCAACGCGTGGGTGCCTTTAATGGCTAAAAGCGGTTCATAAATCGATTTAACCCTTGCGCTCCCCCAACCTCACGACCACACAAAGTGCCCCCCGGTCAGGACGCCAAACACCCATTTCCATATATTTCACAATTCATTCACCTATTTTGTGGCTTTTGATTAATTTTTATTTTTATAATAAATTCAACTTCGCCTGTCGGTGGAAAACAAAACAAAAAGGCCTGAATACATTGGCCTATGCGCTGGGTCGTTTATAAAAATAACAACAACAACCTGTTTCCTCGCTATCTGTGCACACTTCGTGATCCGGACAATGGAGGCTCTGAACCCAGCCAGGACACACCGCAAAATCCGGTGATTCCGCAAAATGCATAGAGGTCATAAATATTGAAACTAACTTGAACAGCATCCATCGGGGCGATTTTTTTCCGTGTGATAAATCTGATATTGTTTCAATGGTGCTGCCTTCACCGCTCACAGACAGGAACACCTACTATTTGCATGACCTTTTTGAAAGGTAGGAAAAAAAAACATATCGAATGAGTACAATTGAGATTTACCGAAGCTTGAAGTGCCTCCACCTAGCGGGCGGCCGAGAAGTGGACACTCTGCCGGCTTCTGCCTCTGCCACGTTCTGAAGAGCGGAAATCAATTAATTGCGAGTGTCACTCAAAGCGTTATCGTCGTCGGTTGCTCCTCTGTAAATGTTGCAATTTAAATGATGTTTGATGCCGGGGACTTTTAAAGTGGGTGGAAAACAGTAATAGGAATGGATTTGTTCGGATAAAACAGATAGGTTTTGGTTTAATGGTTCTGTGTAATGATTACAACTGCAAGCTGAATTCGAACATTTTCGACTGTTGTTTTTAGAATCACTTTGAGTTTGTTATATTTTGAGAATTTTTCGTGCTTAGCACTTCAAAATTAACGACTTCTGAATCGATTACAGAGTTCGCAAGAAGCAAAATATGACCCGATGAATTGAAGTCGAAACGTTTGTTCTACTACTTAACCCTACAAAAGAAAAACATTTTTTGTTGGGAAAATTTGCGATTTGCTTATCGACATTGTCTTTCTTTAACTATATACACTTGACCAAGCGATGCTCTCTTCTTCAACCCGTCTGAAATACGTTTCCTCGAGATCTGCAAAGTAGGCGGTGGCCTAGGGGCAAGACAACTTTTTTGTGAGTAACTTTTTTCTTCAAAGTTACTCAGGATTGATCAAATTTGCACATTTTGTGATGATCTTCTCCCCCCAAGATTTAAAGTGGTAGGAATGCCAAAAAAAATGTGCAAAAACTTAAAGTACAACATCACTCATATTTGATCATTAAACTCACATTTGCTCAGAATGCATCAGCTTCCTTCAATTTGTATAGTTTAAAACACGATTAAACGTATTCTGGCAGCACTGGCTTGAATTTGTCGGTGACGACGGTGGCAACCTTGGCAACCAATAACAGCAGTATGTTTAATGTTTAAGGAAAATAATTTATTATCGTATCTTCTTAAGAAGACAATATAGGTCACAGTATTTGGATGAGGAATTGGGCCCCGATTACGGTTAGTAGATTGTATAATATAGTTTCATTGTCTTTTTCTTGAAGGCAGAAGAAAAAAAACAGATGGAATAAGTGGGATTTATTGGCTGCCAAAGGAGTCACCAGAGTTCACAAATTTTGGTTGATAAATCATAACTCACAGCCTTATTATCACAACTTTTTAGATCCGCTTAACCATCTGAATTATGTGTATCATTTGAGGCCTGGCTAATGCCGTCTTCCTGATCATCAAGAAAAAAAAAACAACATCGCTAGCTGGTTCGATGAGAAGGTGTTTAACGGGTCGATTTCGGGTTGCATTTCAATCGAACTAACTGAATCCATATCGATCTCTGTCCAGTGTTCTTTGAGACGAGCATCTGCATCTGAAAGCCTCCTAAAAAATTCAAAACTGTCTATTGTTCTCTCCAATTTTATATCAATCTTTGTCAAACTTTTACACAGGAGGAAATTTGCATCTTCCACAGTAATTAAGGTCATTTTAACTTGGGGATAATGTACAAATAACGTAGGACGATGAGGAGGAGGAGGAGGAGGAGAAGGAGGAGGAGAAGGAAGAGAAAGAGGAGGGAGAAGGAGGAAGTATCAGAAGTTGTGGACAATTACGTAAGGTATAGCATAATAGGTGGAAGTCTTATGAAATAGCATACGGGAGCATTGGGGAAGTCAGATGAAAGTCTCTTTCTAGCATTTGCGTTTCTTGACTGGTTTTCTCATGCGAAGAAAGGGCATTTCCATTACCAATGATTATTAAAAAAACAAGGACCAACGTGTAAAACCGAAATCGTGATGTAGTAAAGAACGTTCAAAAACCCCTTGCCGAAAACATTGACATTCTACCGAATGGGCGCTAACCGTTTTCGAGAGGAATTGTCCAGACTCTCAACTTCCTTGAGTGGGTATGTGTCATCGTCGTAGCTATCATGGTGGGAGCACAGAGAAGAGGATGTACTATCCATAGATTCAAATCGCTTTTCCGTTTCAGTGTTGAATCTCGAAGAGCGTGGTTGGACATTATATCTTTTGCCAGCAATTGGTACGTACCATCTCATTGCGAATTTCACATCTCCTATTATTCTGATGACCTTTTTTTTCAACCCACCTCGGGATATAAATGTCGGCCATGAGCGTGGAGGATCTCGGGTTATTTCAATATTTTTGCTGCAGATCGGGCATGTAACTATTGTAGCAATTTTACCGCCAGGCAGCAGTTTCGAAAATAGGATTGAACTTCTCGTGTGAAGCCAGTATACGACTGCATATGGCGGCATATCACGAATCGGTGATCGAAGAATCGATCGCTCTGGAAATGGGATTTAAAATAAAACAACGATAGTTAAAAATATTCTGACATCACTCACAGAGAACCTGAACTCCGTGGGTTCGTCCGAATAGCTTCGAAAATAATCTTGTAGTGTATTCATCTGTGCATCGATTTCAAATATGTCATCTGTGGATAAATTTCCTTTAGTGCTTTGGTAGCAGCAAGGTCTACATAAAAAACCTCTCTTTCTGCTCTCTGCCAAAACGTATCCTGTAAGGTATATTTTTTCAATAATTTCACTATCATCCAAAAATACTTACCAAACGTTCACAACCCAGAAATACAAATAAACGACTAGCGGATGACAAAAACAACAAAGTTGATAGGTTGCTTTGACGACAAAACTTTCTTGTTTTTATCAACCAAGCTTTACACCCCGTTCGCACTACATCCTATATTACTTGATATAGAGTATCTTGATACCAAATGCCATGCACATTATTTCCCGTGTAAACTAGATGTATAGATGCTGATATCAAGATAGTCTATATCATGTGATATAAGTTGTAGTGTGAACGGGGTATTACAAAAGGTAAGAATGATCAATATCACGATATGAATCCAGTGAAATACTCATATTTCCTCAAAGTTACTCAGGATTGCTCAGTGTCTTGCCCCTAGGCGGTGGCTCAAATTTCTGCCGAGTGACTTTTTCAAGTTTGCCAACAAAAAGAAGTCACACGGGGCCAAGTGTGACGGTGACCCAATTCGAAAAAAAATTGGTCATGACAACGGCGGAGGTGTTGTCATGGTGAAGGGGAACTTTTTTGGTTGCCAAATGAGGGCTTTTTTTCTGCAATTCGACATCAAATGTGCCTAAATAATACGACATAGTACAGACCTGTGACAATTTTGTTCCATGCTTCAAGTAATCTGGAAAAAAAATTATCGTTATACCGACAATTAAATCATGGTCAAGATGACTATTGCCTATAATGGTTACAATAACCATGCGCATGAACGATTGGCATTCTTGACAATAACCATGGTAACAAGGGCTTACCCGACGTTATGGTAAATGTTGAATCAACTAGTTTCAATGGTCATTTGGTCATGATCATAATCGGCTCAAATTCACTATACTGCAATTGTCATCCTAAAGGGTCACCCACAATTGATACATTGCGGATACGTTGATGTAAATTTGACAGAAAATCTATGGGAAAATTCACGCAAACGCATCCGCAACGTATCAATTGTGGATCAGCCATAACCCCCAATAATGGTAAAATTGACTATCAATCTGTGTAGTCAATGTAGACCAGGTATGCCAGATATACAGACATTTGATCAAGCATACAGAACTCATACAGATTACAGACATTATACAGATGTTTTGATAAAGTTGCAGATTTTTTCAAACATTGATATCCATCAGTATGATGAAAATTAATCTGAAATGATTTTATTTTCTATACAAAGTTGGTATGTTTTGTTTGTTGGCCTAATTCTATATTTTGAAAAGTATCTGGGAAAGCTGTCTTACTACTCAGGTGTTCCTAGACCTGGTTAAGAAACTCCTTGAATATCCAAACAGTTTAGTCAATATCCTTAAGTTTAGTCATCATTTTTATTGTTTTGAAAATTAGTGAACAGTTTTTTGAGTTTCGCCATATTGATAATGGACTGATGATTTAAGAATTATTCAGTAACGTAAAAAAAATCGTTTGTAAAATTCTATTTACTGCTTATTCATTTAAAAAATTCCAAATCATTTGCTAGTATTGCTAAAGATGAACAATATTAAATGCGATTCATTTATAAATGCTTCTATGTTACCAAGGTCCTCCTTCAAAATGAGTTTTAGTTCGTGAAAGTTTTAAAGCTGTTGATATTTGATTTATGTACTTCAATGAATTTAAGAAAATGCATAGTCAAAGCGTTCAACAAACTGTTCAACTTTCGATTTTTTTAAACATAATAAGTACATACCACAAGTGTATTCATAAGAACAAAACAGAATATTTTCAAAAATTGATTCCCAAACTGAAGATTTAAGAACTTAATAAAAAATTATCCGATCGATGAACTTTGGAATCAAGAGTTTTATGGTTTTATTTGGTACATTGGTACATGTTGAAGTACTTAATAAAAAAAATGTACTAATCCATACATATAAAACGGAATTTCTGCCTGTCTGTCTGAGACTTTATAGACTCAGAAAACTATTGAACCAAACGGCGTGAAATTTTGTAAAAAAATTAGTGTAGTTTTTGGGACTGGGAATAGTTCTCAAATGAAGCTGAAATTTCAGCATAACTCGAGAACTAATCAAGTAAATGGAACCAAATTTGGCATGTGGAGGTTTTTAGAAGAGAGAAATGTTTCTATGGTGATTTGAGACCCCTCCATGTAAAAATGCATTTCTGTCTGTCTGTCTATCTATCTCTTATATCTTTGGAAAGTTCTGAACCGATTGACGTGAAAATTTGTATGCATGGGGTTTTTGGGGCGGGGGAAGCTTCTTCTGATTGTTTGAGACCCCTTTCCTCTCTGGAATAGTGGGGTCTCATACAAATGAGACCCAAATTTCTGCTTAACTCGAGAAATATTCAAGTAAATCGAGCCTAAATTTGAGATGCGGGGGTTTTGAAAGCGAAAAATTTTTCTATGGTGGTTCGCAGTGTTGGAAAAATCATTTTCAAAAAACGTTCACTCTTTACTCAGTGCAATGATATATCACCGAGGAACTCGCATTCGAAGTTCGCGAACGAACTTCAATCTAAAGTTCATGAAAGCGCAGCGTGAGGAAACGTTTCAGTTCTCATCGCGAAGATCTTTTGTTCTTCCATCTCACAACTTTTCACTCGCATTCGAGATCCGATCCAACCAAATATTTCCTCGGCTTTGTTCTTTTTCTCTAGTGAGTATGTGTAGGCAATGTTCACGTGAGTTGTGATGTTTGTTTTTTTAAGTATTGTGCCGCCGCAAAAGTCGAGTGGTAGGAAACTTCTGCTGGAATGGCGTGACGCATTGAGAAAAAATGCAACCCAACCTCCCGGCCACACAGTCATCATGCGGGATGTCATTAATAGAGATATCTTTCTGTCTAGATTTCATTTCCATGAAATGCTCAGTTTGCTTTTTCAAGAACGAATGTGGAGTAATGATATAGAGTAAAAAAGAGATCTGATTTTATTCGTATCCTCGCGTCGGTGATTCGAGTAGAAAAGTTCGCGATGTTTCATTCTCTCATCCCAGAAAGTTCACTCAAGAAACGTTGGCGTGTGAAACTAGCAACGGGAAGTTCGCAAGTGAAAAGGTATCGCACGATGAACTGATATTTTTGTGAGAATTCCAACACTGGTGGTTCGAGACCCCTCCCTCTTCTGAAAGGTGGAAGGGGCTTGCATACAAATGAAACACAAATTTCTGCATAACTCGAAAACTAATCAAGCAAATGGTACCAAATTTGGCATGTGGGGTTTTGAAGGCAATGATTGTATGGTGGTTTGAGAACTCCCCCCCCCTCCCTCTGAAATGGGAGGGCATAAACATGAAACACAATTTTCTAACAATTTTCCGGGTTACTAAAACACAAAACGTTCACAACTCGGGTAAGAAGCATTTTCTGATAGAAGTTTGAATCCCTGCTTAGTCGAGAAAAAACTAATTTCGAAATACAACCATTTTCATTCATTTAGTTACAAGCATAGCAGCCCTCGCACTGGGCTAGTGAATTGAAAATAAAAGCTTTAGTGTTATTAATTACTATATACCTGAGGTAAGCAGTTCAATGAATGGTTTTATAAATTAAAGCATCAAACATTCAAAAAAAATCAATGAAAATTTGCCGAAGCATCAAAAACTTTGCTAAACTTTTTTTAAACTTCTTAAGACTTTATTGAGAAAATTACGAAGCCAAACAAACAAACACAAAACTTCAATCTATTTATCCTATTGGAAAATCACAAAGAAATTTAGGGAACTTGTCATCTGAAGTTCAGATTTTGTTTGAACTTTTGTTTGGATCCAGAGTTAAGATTTTGTTTGGAATGTAGCGGATTCAATATTATTTTCAAAGAATCCTCAATGATCTCTTAACTTACACGAAAAATCGAGTTATTCAATAAAACTTCTGTAAAATTCAAAAAATGTGCGGAATTTATCAGAAATTCAATAATATTCAACAGAGCAGATATAAGTTTTAAAAACAGTAACAGCAAAAAAAATTCTCCTGTTTTCCATCCCCTGCGTTCACTAGAACTGTATACAAAAACTGTTGATAGTGTACAGGCGTCAAATTTGGCAGCAGATGACAGTTTTACAAAAAAAATCGTTTACTACCTCTGGCCAAGACTCCTTAGAAATAAGGGAAACTAAGATTATCTTGATAGTATGTGACTGTTGTCGAACAGAAAAATTAAATAAATAAGGCTTTCAAAACTTGTGTATAAGAGAGTATGAGTTTACCTTATTTTTGCGAAATAACGATTCCTTGCCTTGCTAAGTAAAACACTCCCCTGTCGCATATTCTTAACGCTAAATTTTGACAAATTCCTTAATACAGGCAAATACAGACACCTCTTCAATGTTTCTTCAAAGTCATTTTGAAAAACTATCAGCAACCCTGATGTAGATCACACCTTGTGAATTCCAGAAAACGGTGGCCATCATCTTTCCGGCCGGTAGGACTGTCTTCGCCTGCTTTTGGAGCACGTTCGCCGGGTGAAATCCACTAGTTATTCCGACTGTTGTACCAGTGGATCCATGTTTCGTCAACGGCCACGAAACGACGCAGAAACTCCTACGGATTGCACTTAAACACTGCTCTGACATGGCCTCGCAGTTGCGTTTCTCATATTCAATGAAAAGCATTTCGAGTCAGTGTTGATGAATTTTATTTGTTTTGAAAATCTCAGATGTTAAAATCAGGGGCCATGAACAAATCAACTATGACTAATCGTTTCTTGATACTCACTTTACTTTGATGTCAGGGCAGTTTTGTTAAAATCGCAAGTGATCATCAAACTTCGAAAAGTCATTTTCAATTCAACCTAAATGATTATTTCGAATAGTGTCAATCGTAGAATCTTACTGCCGTCTATTATCATACTTACTATTTGAAGTAACTGTGACCTATCGATCTGAGCTTAAAAAATTACACATAATGTTCTACATCAAAAGACCCCACCTAGATGAAATTAAATCAATATGACAACAGCACAAACGAACAAATAATGACTTCGAAACTCAGTGGTTGCTCTGATCAAGAGAATACTGTCATTTCATAATTCAAATTCGCGAAGATAGTTGGTTTGTCCGTTAAGGTTGTCTTCATTATCAGCTCGTTTGAGAACAGAAGAATTAATTTTTACTTTCCGACAACCGCGTTTCATATCTTATGGTGCAATGTTGCCCCCCTTTTCATATCAGTTTTCGATGCTGAGTTCCTCCTAATAGTAAGTCCATAATAGATGGCGAGCTCATCTATCAATTTTCCCTTGCCGCTGAGTCCTTTGGTCTTCTTTACCAGCTGACAAAGTCGGCTGCCCGTTCGCTATTGTACCAGATCGACGCAATCCTTTTTGCACACGGCCAAGTCCTCGTATGGCTGTTAATCCAGGATCCCCTTGAAAGATTTAGTATCACCGTCTCCGATATACTTATTGACTATATTTTACACCGTGCAAATAAACCTACCTACGAAGCATTTCAATTATTGTTTCGTTGACAGCTGCTCTTGTGATCTTCGTTCCATTCTTCAAATTCCACTGTGCCTTTCTTTTCTTCCTTTCCACTGATCACACGCTTCCTCCAAGAACCGTCGCCAAAAACTGTCAACCCACTGAAGTCCGTGTCCTCCTCCGATAGTCCCTTCTCTCTCTCTGCGCCGTTTGCTTCGTGATGTTTCATAGTACGGCTGTGGAGCTGTACACTGAAAACTTTTTTTCGTAAATTAGCTTTCACTCGTTTCGTAAACATTTGTTGTAACCGTTGGTTATAAAATTAAACGAATTTCAATAGGTGCCTGTTATATTAAATGTACTGTCACGTTTTTATTAGTTAGTTGGTGTTGGTTAGTAGGATTGACTAGTTTTGGTTTAAAGTTGTACTAGGACTTTGCTTTTTTTAAATTTGAATTGTAAACCAGTGAAGTGGGGTGGTATTGCATGTCAGTTGGCGCAATTTGTAAAAAGAGTTTCAGGATAAACGGCGGGAAAATAAAGGGAGGATTCTTTGTATTTGCATGGGACTGTGAGGATAAAAGGGTAATGGAGATAAAGGACATGAAATTCACCATTTTTCAGATTGGTTTTGGCATCCGTGAGCAAAAGGAGCAAGGAAATTTTGCCATGTGAGGCATGCAATTTTGAAACAAATATACAGACATCTATGTGCCCTAACAAACTACGTACATGTTGTATACTTATTTCCTTTATATATTGTATATTTGATATATATTGCATGCACCTAATTATATTTTATTGCATTAAAATATTTAAATACTGGGATGGGAGGGTGCATCAGGGCATCATTGAAGTTGCAATTGGACAATGGAGTGGACAGCCAACCGGAGTCTAGGAGGATGTGTCTATCTAGTTGTATGATTGGTACATTCTATTCATACAGTTTATTGGATCATACTGCTGGACGCGCCTTCTTCTCACAACAAACAAGTGTCTCAGCTGAAAAGCCTAACTGAATTGCGTATTTCATTATTCAGTTTTATTGGATCTAGAACGGTGAAAAGCAGATTTTCTTATGATCCTGCAGGGCATGGCTCACACTAGGATGTGCTTCTTGCATATACGGGCATCTGTTTCCCAACCCTGTGGAGGGATAAAAAAGCCAATTACAAGTGTTGCAATAATTTCGTGTTCGCCTTTTAGGTCATAAATGTTATTCTGACAGCCATGTATCCACTCTCAGCCAAATCACAAAAAATATCGAAAGATTTTGAAGTACTTGGAAGCGAATGAAAAAATGGTTCCATGAAAAAGATAAAGGAAACAGGAGTAACACCTCGCGGTCAAAATATCTCCATTTTAATGTAACCGTAACTAGGTCAATGAGAGAACTTTTAATTTTCACTTCAACAAACAACCACTCTCCCACACGCTTACCCTTTTCAACCCGGTCTAATGACATCCAATTTTATCAACATCCAAACCACTAACCCAGAATACTTCCTTCGTTTCTTACACGGGCCAAAAAAAAAGATCCAAAAAGTGACCCCAATCTGCCCACTACAGTGGCCGAAAAGTCAATCTCGGTAATAAAACGCATTCCTCTGGCCTAGCCGAATTTCCCCTCCTACGCCAAAGTACAAAGTAACAACCCTAATCAACGAGGAGGAAAATTACCCCCACAGAAAAGGTGTTTTTGGCCAAACGCGCAAGGAAGCCTTTCCCAGGTTCGGTGGACACAAATCATTTAACACCTGAACTAAAGTGCTGCCCTCTGCACGACAGGACCGGGAAATCGGGCAAAAACTGTGCACAAGAAAAGGTGAGATAAAAATCAAGAGGTGAAAGATATAAATTACACTTGGTCACGTTATTAAATGCTTTGGCTTTGGCTTTGGCTTCGGGTTCTCTGGCGGGATTGTGGGCGGGTTTTTTTCTTTTTCATGGCTTCCTTTTTCCTGATGGAACTGGTGTAGTCGTTGCTAGCTGCCTACCCTGTACCGTGGGGGCAACGGGTTGCTATGATCGGGAGTGAGGAGTGAGGCAAAAGTCAGATAGCTTAATGAAAACATGTGTCGGAGGATTTTTCATACGTGCTGAGGTTGAAAGGTAAGTTGTTGTCGAAGGGGAAAATTATAGAGTGCGGTATTATCAAGATGGAACGTGGTTCGTGCGGTGTGAAAGTAATATGTTCGTGAAATTGAACTGATGACTGACAATCCAACACGGTTTGCTGAACAAACATGATAATCGCTGGTGTTTATTGAAAACCGAGACGTTCCAGTCGGTATTAGGATTCAACTCAAGTTAAGAAGTAGTCGTATTATCTAGTTTTACTCCGAGCACGCTTGTAACATAAAGCCCAGATCTCATGGTGTGAATCGAATTGCCTCCACCCGCCAGGATAAGATAATCCAGCGGTCACCTAAATCCTTCTTAGATGGCATAGATAAAAAATAACAATTGTTGTTATGATATCACAGATCATATTTAGATCACAAAAAAAACATGTCATTGGCAGGATGAGGCGGCTGGAAGATAGCTGTTAGGCCATGACATCTTTTATTTATTACTGATAACGATAGCACAAGGATTTTCATCGCTTTCCAACTGTGTGCTTCGATCCAATCGATCTCGACAACTGCCCTGGATTGAAGCGCCAACACACAGTAACAAGCTTATAACGGGCATGTACAGGTAGCGTGCGTGATCGGAATCGGAAGTGGTTGGTTCCTCCTCCTTGGAAACCATATCAACTTCCACAGAGCCCCATCAACGCGACGCCTGCTGCGAGCTAATACAGTGGCCAACGGAGGAAGAAGTTCACAGTGATTACTATTCGCTCAGGCCAAAGGGAATAAACTCGCTCGTTCCGTCCGCGAATGGTTGAGCTGTGAGTAAGGCTTGTTATCCCTCGTGTGCACGTGGAGCACGTATTCAGGGTGTAATTTTATTAGCGAAAACATAACCCGCAGCGACCTCCAGTTCTGTGGATGAGCCATCGGAGCCATCAAGCGGGAAGCGTGGGGGGTTTCACAAGAAAGAATGTCTTTTCATCACAAAATACGGTAGACGAAGTGAATGGATTTATGTGTTCAATAAAGGTTAAGGAAGAAGGATACGTTAACCGTGAGGGAAAAAGGAGAATATGGCAGTCGCTTCCCTCGTTTGTGTTAGGCTTTTGTTCTCTAGACACGAAAGGACATGGTTAACGGTAATTTATTTAACGAAGATACCCCCCCATGGATGAATATAAATCGTGAAAACCGTTGAGAATTGCCACTTGCTTCAAACGAGATTATAAAATTATTCCAATCTGCCAAAGCTATCATCATTTTAGTTCATTTGGCACACACACCTCTCAGAGATTAAAAACAAGGGGGAAAAAATCACCCATTTGCACCTGCAACAGTTTATCGCAGCCCCGAGAAAACCATAACAAACCATTTCAAATCAAATCTCACTCTACCTTTTTGGTGAACCAACATCAATCCCAACCCCCTTAACATTATCTTCATTGAACTGTTCAAATTATGCATCACGACTCAACGCAGTAGGCGCCGGCGAACAAAAAAAAAGAAAAAAGAGATGCATCACTCCAACTCACGCAACTTCAGTGTGGAGGGGGGGTCAGTGTCTACTTCGATTGCGAAATTGCTTGTCAAAATCGAACTTATCGATAGCGACCTTGAAAATGTAAAGTAATGAGCATCAATCATAACGTAACAAACGCAAACACAATGTTTGGAGGGAGTTGCTGGAATTGACATCAGCAGCAATAAAAAAAAAGAAATGTAACACCGATGATGAACGGGCGTCGATATGGATGAGTGGAAATTCCCATAGATTGGCTTGTATATATTATCAATTTGAGACTGAGAAAGCGGGAGGGAAATACCGTTTCGCGGCACAGCATAACAGCTTTGTTTGTAGAGCGGAAAATTTAAATCATCATCCGCATACGCGTTCGGCGGGCTCACGGAAAATTCGGACCCTCTGACAAATGACAATCACTGGGTATGATGAGGTTTTTTTATTACATGGTTCTGTGGATATCGGTTATGGTCAAATACTTCTTGATTGTTTGGCTGGTTGCACCGACCTCCCGGCCCAATACACGGAAAGAAGTGACCACCTTGCCTTCCGTCTTCCGTTTGATGTTCTGTTGAATCCTCCGGTCGCTTAAAACGATCGGACGGCTGGAACCAGCCCTCTACTCGATTCACTCTCCCTTCTCCAAAAGTACCAGATTCTTGTAAATGTTTCCGCGATCGTATCCGACACGACGCGAAGTAGGCCACGATGGAAAACTTTTTTTGGCCCGGCTGGAGCAGGCGGTGCGAACAGAACATAGATCGAAGTTGTTTCACTGTTCTCGCTCTAGCTGCCAAATTTCCACAGTATATACACGGAAAATGGAAAGTACCGAAAATTTGACTTTAAACTACTTAAATTTAAGTAAACGCGAAATAGTATTTAACTTTAGGTAGAATCCATGTGCTCTGCTGGTTCATTTTAACTTTTTAAGTTGTAAAACAACTCCGCGGTTAAAACATTGTTCAAAAGTACTTGCCTTTACGACGACCAATTCGAAACGACGAAATGCAATGGAGGAATCCAGGTAAGGAAAAAGTGAGGTTAAACGTCATAGATGGCGCTCATTAAAAATGGGGTTTCGAGCTGTCTAAGCAAAGTGATTGGTGATAAAAAGATACGAAATTCAACGACAATGACAATACTGACCAATTTCATACAGTATGAATAATATCCAGAAAGTTATTATCAATTTCAGTTTTAGATACTACGATGTTAAACCTCACTGTAGCTTCACTTGGATTCTTCAATGGAGCATAGGTGTATTGTGTGTCGTGCGCCAGAGGACGCAGGATATCGGTTATCAACGGCGGCAAGGGTGCACCCGTCCGGTAAATGTGAGTAGTTCAGAAGAATCTGCTTTTGTAAACAAACATTCCAATCGCTGATTTGTCGTGACAATTAGTTCAATCTTAAAAACATAATCCACCACATCAAAGAGGAATCATTCCTTTACTTGATTCTAATTTTAATTGTTGAAACTGTACTTATATTCGAGAGAAATCGAAAATCGGAATGAAATGTTAGTTTACAAAAAAAGATTCGGCCTTGTCGCGAAGTTCCTTGGAAATTCAATTGAAAGCTGGAAAATCCGTCTACCAAAAATCGATTTTCCTTTTGATCTGAAAGTTAAACCTAAAATTGGAGGAAGTGCGTTGGATTCGCAAAACGATGCATCAGGTAACTTGTAATGAAATGAACTTCAAAAACTAATAATGGCACGATTATCTATTTTTTTAATTCTCTGGTCGAAACTGCAATAAATTTACTCAATGTTCGCTTTATTTGGTCTTTCTTAGGATTGTTTCAATTTACCTACTTTATACGGTGGTTAAATATAAAGTTTACCTAAATTTACCTTATTGAATGATAGTTTACGGTTTCGTCAAAAGAAGCTAATTTGAGGTAGTTTTTCAGTTCCGTGTAGGCAACTAGTATATCCGGCTTGGAATTTTGGTTACGAAAACAAACCAATGATAAATATTACTTACTCCAATTAAATGTCCTTGGATGACTCTTTTGCTTCTTTTGATAAGTCTTCCACTATTTGTTTTGTCATACATCTATGAGGATTTTCCTATTCTAGGCAAGTTTAGATACTTCCCTCATTATATGAGTAATTTTGTAGCACCGTGCATGCATCTGCTGTTTTTGATTATTAACTGTAGAATCCTGAGGCGAGTGAGCTTGTTAGTAGAATACCTGAAACTACGAAATGAAAAGAAAGATTAGCCATTTCCATTTAGTTCCTACTACCTTTATTACTTAACTTGAAAAAATCGCGTATTTTGCTACAATCTGCAGACTTCTTCACTGTCGTGTGCTAATACTCAACTGAAAGAAAACCAAATATAAACACTTCTACCCACAGCTAATATCTCTGCCTAACCTATCCTGAGGCAAATACAAAATTCATACTTAATATCAACCTGGCAAAGACCAGAAAGACGAAATTCGCCTATCTGTCAAGATAAGCAATAAAGGTAGTTGGATTAAGAGGTAAATTACTAATCTTTCTTCTCATTTTCTAGTTATTCGCCTTGATTTGCTCCGTGATCCTCTCTCAATATTATTATAATCTAATAAATATTCTCTATATTACAATCAACAGAGTTAGCCATAATGGCTCGAGATTATTGTTTTAGAGCGCCAAACTGCTCAAGTAAGTGTTACTATTGTCGGCAGACCCTTTTCTATTCGGCTTCCATTTGAGCTGCGAGTGAAAAGGGGCTATCACTCAAGCTTGTTTCAATTGTGCTCGTGTCGTTATCAGTGGTCACCGACGAAAAAGGAATTAAAATAAATGTCTGAACTCGTGGTGGAAGTCTAACATCGTAATCTTGCCACTTTCATTCGTGAATTTTATCTTTGACGCATTAATGACAAACCCAGTTCTAATTCCTTCAGCTTTAAGTCTGATGTACATCTCTGCCACCGTCTCAAAGTTGCGTACTATGATATCAACGTCGTCGGTGAAGTCTAAACGTTGGACGGACTTCCTGAAGATTGTATCATCGTGTGAATCGCGCCCTCCAATCCAATCCAGTAGTGTTAAATAGCAAACACGACCATCCAGAATCTTGCGTTAACTTACTCCAAGATATAAGGGTTTCTTGGTCGCATTTGAATACACTATTCTCTTCAAATTGATTCAGAGCTTCTCGATATTTCCATTTCCTCCAGCGCCTGCTCCGAGTAGTAGGCCGACGCTGCATCCGGCCAGAACACCAGGTCGTCATCTTTGTGTTACTTTTTAATGAAGACGACAACTTCTGGGAGGCACTTCGTACTGTAGACTTCGCTGTTCACTCCCAACCCCGACAAAAAGAGGAGGGGATGTGATATCCCCTTTTCACTGATTGTGGCCACAGCACTTCCCATCGTTGCTAATTTATTTTTCGACGAGGTGAAGTAGCCTTTGCCTTGCCAGTCGTTGTTGTGAGGTACGGCTCGTCCTCCATAACGATCATCACGTTCCAGTTCACCGGGAACATCTCTTTGACCAGAATCTTCAGCAGTTGTTTCTCGGTTTCCGCTTGGTTCTCTGACACAGTTGACTTTGACTGACGCTTCCGCGTGTGGTAATCCATTTTGGCCAATTACTTTTTGACCTTGCCTTATGTCTTCCGTTTGAGCTTAAGCTCAACGAACTCTCCTTTGCTCCAGAGGTACGAGAATCTTGTAGATGTTTCCTGGATCAAATCCGAGCGACACAAAGTAGGCCACGATCGCCGACTTTTTTTGGCCTCGATGGAGCAGACGGTACGGACAAACCATAGATCGGAATTACCTGTCTGTCTGTCTGTCTGTCGATCGGCGTGAATATGGGTAAAGGGCGATACGGTCAAAATTTTGTCAATATCAACTTGACGTATTTCTTTCAATTTTGCATTTAAAAAACCTGAACACCCCTCATTTTGAAGGTGTGTGTGTAGAATGTTGCTCCTATTTTGATTTTGGAATTCACTCTTCAGTTGTCAAAATGCCGTCCAAGCAAGAAGAGCAGCGTTTCAAAATTTTGCTCGCGCATCGCGAAAATCCGAGCTACTCGCACGCAAAGTTGGCAAAATCGCTAAAAGTTGCCAAATCAACCGTTACAAATGTAATTAAAGTGTTTGGGGAACGTTTGTCGACAGCCAGGAAGTCTGGATCGGGGGGAAATCGAAAACCGGAAGCCGCTGAGACGACAAAGAGAGTTGCCGGTAGTTTCAAGCGAAACGCTAACCTATCTCTCCGAGATGCCGCAAATAAGCTGGGTGTATCGTCTACAACCGTGCATCGAGCCAAAAAACGAGCCGGACTATCGACTTACAAGAAGGTAGTGACTCCAAATCGCGATGATAAACAAAATACGACGGCCAAAGCGCGATCCCGGAGGCTGTACACGACGATGCTGACGAAGTTTGACTGCGTGGTAATGGACGACGAAACCTACGTCAAAGCCGACTACAAGCAACTTACGGGACAGGAGTTATATACGGCAAAAGGAAGGGGAAAGGTAGCAGATATTTTCAAGCACACGAAACTGTCAAAGTTCGCAAAGAAATATCTGGTTTGGCAAGCCATCTGTACCTGTGGCTTGAAAAGCAGCATTTTCATAGCTTCCGGGACTGTCAACCAAGAAATTTACGTGAAAGAGTGTTTGAATAAACGTCTGCTGCCTTTCCTGAAGAAACACGGTTGTTCCGTACTGTTTTGGCCGTATTTGGCATCTTGCCATTACGGTAAAAAGGCCATGGAGTGGTACGCCGCCAACAACGTGCAGGTGGTTCCCAAGGACAAGAACCCTCCCAACAGGCCAGAGCTCCGCCCAATTGAGAAATACTGGGCTATTGTCAAGCGGAACCTAAAGAAGACCAAAAAAACTGCTAAGGACGAGCAGCAGTTCAAGGCAAACTGGCTTTCTGCGGCGAAGAAGGTGGACAAGGTGGCTGTACAAAATCTGATGGCAGGGGTCAAGCGTACGGCCCGGCAATTCGGATTTGGAAAAGCGGAAGCCTAACTGAATATTTTTCCTGAATTTTATACTAATTGAACTTGAAAAAGAAATTTAATTTGATTTTTTAAATAAACGATTTCACCGATTTACACGCGTTTTCCCTTGACCAAATTTTGACCGTATCACCCTTTACATTGATACAAATCTTCCAGCTGTTGAAGTAATCGGACAGAACATTGAGGCCCTCCTGAAGTTTTTTAGTCAGAGCACGTATCACTCGACCCTTGTAGATGATGGAAGTGTCGTCCGCACACATCGACAAAATTCCACCATCCGGTAGGGGAGGAATGACGTGAAGAGGTTGAATAGGATAGGGCCTACCCTGGGGAACACCAGCATCAACGTTAAACGTTTCAGATTGGGAATTGTTCAGAAAGACCCTGAATGATCTGTCCAATAGATAGTTCTTGATGATCTTAACAAGATAGATCGGGAAGTTGTATCGATGCAGCTCAAGCACCAGACCATCATGCCAGACATTATGGAACGCCTTTTCGACGTCCGACGTTTCGATGTCTTTCCAACGGACCTGTTCCGTTTGAGGTCGTTAGTAACTTGCGTCAATTGGTGGATAGTAGAGTGACCTTTCCTGAACCCAAATTGTTCCTGGAGGAAGATGTTATGCTGGTTTGCAAAGATAACCTAGGCTATTTTCAAGCTAGATGGAAAGTAGCAAAGCTCCCAACATCTGTTACAAACCACTGCAAGGTGTCGGAAGAAATCAACACTCAAGCTTTTCAACTCAAGGTTGATGACTCAGTCGACACCTGCGGCTTTCATGTTCTTGGTTAGCTTGATGGCAGCCATCACTTCATCAGCTGATATGCTACTATCGTCAAGAATAACTATGGGTGTTTCGGCGATTCTAGACATAGCCTCCGTAACCGTAAGCACATGTGGACTCACGATAGATTGGCCAAGGTTGTGTGAGCTTACAAAATGTTCACCTAGTGCGTTGACCTTTTCAACAGGAGTGATGAGTAAGGGTGGAACCGAATTCTGGTCTAGCGAAGTATGCGGCGGAATTGGTCTTGGCTTATTTTTTAGGATGTTGGTCATCTTCCAAAAGGGTTTTGTGCAATCTGGGAGGTTCGAATTGGTCTTAAGGTGAGGTAGACCGGAACGTTGGAATTGTCTTCGGATCGAGTTGCGGATCCCGATAATATACTTGGTCGTCTTGTCAAGGTTCAGAGAATCACTCACCTAGTTTACAGAAGGAACATGCTGTTCACGGGCTCGGGCGATTGCTTCGTCGATGTTACGCAGGTGTCGGTCGATGTCTTCGGGCGTCTCGGGGAGCGTATCGTAATCGACAGAGTCAGAGCCCGCACCATGGGGCAGGTGTCCTATTTATCCTCTCGCTCTCTCGCTATCGGCCAAGAGCATTTCCTCTTACGCACGGTGACCAACCCATGAGAATTATAGACACTCAAGTAATAGACCGGACAACGTGTCGCCATGTTGTATCCAAAACGAACATTTCCTCGCATTTCCCATATGATTTGACAGCTGTTTTGGATACATCAACTGTGCCAGGCTCACGTTGTCCGGCCTATTACTTGAGTGTCTATAATGAGAATGGGTGAAAGAGGGTGCTTGAGTGTAGTCGAGCAGTTTCGTAGCGAACGACGCGTGAATTGGCGATTTTTTTGAATATAATATAATTTCTAATCCTAACTCCTAACATGCAAACAAATACAATTTTTGGGATATTTAATTTAATAGAACACGGTCTCATGTTACAGTAGTAAAATAAACAAAGTTTAAAAAATAAGTTAATGGCAAAACGATATCGTAGCTAATAGCATTTTACGTCTTCAAAGAGGAAAGTAAAACTGATTTACACATGAAAGATGCGTCAAAATGGATATGCAGCTCAAAGCTAGCAGTGCAACTTTTCGTTTAAGCTTCCCTAATTTCATGCGCCAATGATTGGATTGAAAAACGTAGATGGTACCCCGAATAAATTATTGAATTTTAGTGAGTTTTCTCTGTGGAATTTACAAAAATCAACATTGCGATTTTCAAAATTTACAGTCCTACAGTACAAGTCAACAGTACGGGTAAAAGCATTAGTAACCCTTTTATATGCTGAATGAAACGTGTAAAAACTTTTGAGTTTCAAATGTTCGTATTTTCTTTTCTGCGTTTTCTTTGTGAAATTGAACAGAGTATATGACATTTATTCGGATTCCTGCCTTAGCCTCGAAACCTAACGAAAACTGTAGCTTTACTTATATTTCGAACTAGTCTTCGTTTTTCACTAGTGAGTTTACGATGCAGCTAGTATACTCATATATTAAATAACGCGAATAACGACGTTTTTACAAGCCTAGAACTTCATGGTAACCGAATTAAATAACCATTTCACGCACTCCATTCCTTACCGTAACAAACAAGTTATCATAAAATAAACGACAGTATGAAGGAAAATACAAAAACATTTTTTAATTATGTTGTGCGTAGCATCATCTTAAAAGACTCACCCACAAATTAAGCGTAACAATTTATAATAAATACTAAAGAACCTCTCAAACTGTTGCTTTACATAATATTTAAACAAACCCCTATGCCCATTTTGCCTTGTATTTGAATCAGTGGCCCAATCTTACATTTAGGGATTTTTTTTTATTACAGTATTTCAAATAAACGGTGTGTACATAATTTCAGCCATCACTGTAGTGAATCATCATTCTATTCTGAATAATTTCACTATTTCATGAGGATGTTAAAAACATGCTTAATGTTCATCTTGAATGCAACCTATAAACATTTTACAAACTACTAGCATACACGCTATTTCCAAACAACCCAAAATTGAGTACGTCTGACTCAAATCAGTCAAATGTATGGCTACTTCAAAGTGAGTAAAGATAGTTTTCTTACGTCTACGTCTTTGTTTGCTTACTACATAGAGGTACACTTTATGGGTACAAAAAATATGAGCGTCACGAAAAGTAGGCAGCTTTGTTCGGTAATAACTTAGTCATTTCTTAAACGACCTGCATAACTTTTGCAGTAACAAATTGGAAATATTTCTATCAATTTGTAGCATCAATGTTTTGTACCTTTACATCTTTACATATTAAGAAATTTTTATGAAAAAATTGAGGTGGGTTATATCAGATAAACCACGATGTTCACGTAGGAACGTGTTGGTATAAAGTAATTATGATATCATCATATCATATGTATCAATTTATACATATCATAACAACTAGTAACTAATTATAACTAATTTATACATATTTCAAGTTGATTAATATTAAAACTTTTTCATTATTTTACTTTGACTCGTCCCTGATCCTGATTATTATAATAGCTAATAAGAATAAGAATAATAACAGCATTCTAGTCAACTCTTCGTACAACGATGTTGAGATGTCCCTCGAAATTTGATTTTATATTAATTGCCAAAGACATTTCAACGGGTCAGTGAAGAAGGAGATCGCAAGCAATTATGCTCAAATTTTACGAGAAAAGTCGAGATTTTATTTTGTTTTAAATATAGAAACGATTGATATAATCTTGAAAATGTGCAAAATATCGTCATACAATGAGTTTATCAGATTTACCGTGTAGAGATTTGCGGTGATGACATTATAAAGAATAGAGATATGGGGGATGCATTTCTTGTAAACGACTTACTGGGTATTATAATTCTGGACAATAGAATCCTAAAAAAAAAAATTTAAAATGGATTTTGAATTCTTAAAAAATGCATTTTTCGGTTTAAAACTTTGATTTAAAGTCGTCCCATAGTGGTGAATTTTGATTATTGCAAAAGTGTGGGGCGAATACATTTTTTTTATAAACAAAAGGAAAACCAGTGCATTGTATAAAAGATGACGGACATTAACTGGTCAAAAGCAGCGAACCAAAGCGTATGTGCACGTGAGAAGCTGGCGCATCATTTCAAACGCAGTTACAACGTGATGAACAGAACTTTGTAATACTAGTTACATATTTAACGGGTGGCTTAGCTACGTAAATTTTTGCACTTATTTTGTCAACGTAAAATGACGTTCAAATGACTAGGCTAGTGTTATTTTAGAAGCGACCATTGGTGAGATCAATCTGATTATAAATAGATAACAAAAATTCTATTTTCAAATAATACTAAACGTGGTGGCACGTGGTAAGTAAATTATACATTTCCAAATCTGGAAGTGTGTTGCAGTACTCTCATCAAAATTATATCGGTAATGTTTACATGTATTGATCATTGTATATGAAAGTAACCTTGAAATGGGCGTTTCTCCAGACAATATGAAATGGGATGCTGAATCTGCAGTAGAGCTATCACTTTCTAGCTCCCGGGTTAAAGCTGCTTTCAAAGATTTTTTCCAGGAAACCATTGCCAGCCAATGCGTGTTAGATACACAGACTCATACACAAGAATTTTGGTGAATGAAATACTGAAAACTGAAATTTTGAGGTATGCAAATATAGTACACAGAGTTCTGGAAATTTGGATAGTGAAGTTCTGAAGAATTAAACCCTAGGAAGTAAAGAATCGAATACGAAGAAATCTTTAAATACAAATTAGCGAGTTATTAAAACATCAAACAAAAATTAAGCAGCGTCAATTTTCACTTCATTTTTATTTTTTTGAAAAACACTTTCTAACAATTTTACGAGCGCGTTAGTACAACGAATTTAATTGGAAAACTAGAAAATTTCAACTAACACTGTACTTCATCACTTTTACTAAAAATAAATAAAAAACTGAAACACTTATTTCAGATATCACTAGTAAACGCGAGTAAGCTCTGTTAAATTCCACTACTGAAAGCTTATATTTTGACAGATGGGCCTATTTCGTCAGCGACTTACAGGCTTCTTGAATGAACAGTGAACATTTCTTTTCCATCAGGAATGCATTTGAAGAATAAAGTTCAAATACAGAACTTGAAATAAGTCTTCTTTTTAATTTTATATAAACTAAGTTTAAATTTGACAGTTTTCTTTCAATAATGAATCTTGACAAACACTTTGAGGATAACTCAGCAATGTTTGTAATTTTTTTGTAATGTTTTTCAAAGAAATATTACAAAATTTTCTAAAAATGACCACGATTATTTTGCATTCTATCCAGAATTTCCAAGGGACACTGGCGGCAATCAGCTTCAAGTGGAAGGTATTTTGCAAGCTCCAATTTAGGCACCTCGAAAGGTCATGGGCCAGACGAAATTCCTCCAGTGTTTATGAATAGTATAGCAATGGAGCTTACTGTTCCATTGGTTTGGATTTTTAATATGTCAGAGGAAGATGAAACCATCATACAATAAATAAACACACATTCTTAGTCTCTATCTTCAATTTTGGCTGAAAATCATGGGTACGTAATTATCGCGAACGGAACGAAAAATTATTCCAACAGAGCGAAAATTGAATAACTTATGAGCAACATGGCATCTTTAAAGAACGTTAACCTAGATAAATTTGCTTGAATTCATTGACTATTCATTGAAAATTATGAGCGTCTCGAAAAGTGGTCAGCTTTGAACGGTAAATCGATTATTCATGATTGATTCTCAGAACTTTTGCAGACTTTTTCTTCCGAATTAGAGCTACCACTTTCTGCTACAGGTTAGGGTTGCAAGATCCGGATTTTCTGCCTCTTCCTGACAGTTTAACCAAAGAACAGTGTTCTCCAAACATGATGAATTGATGAATTCCAAACCGCTTCGCCAATTGTCACATAGTTACACCCTAGCCATGTATCCAAAACCTTAATCCAAACCGTCTTTTTCAATGCGCGACATTTGGAAAACGAAGAATTTAATCGTACAAACACGTAAACAAACGAAAGATGACAGTCAAACGCACAGCATGCTACTAGGTGGAGTGAAAAGTAACCTCAGCGGCAGGTCCTCCGATTATAGACACTCAAGTAATAGTCCGGCCAACGTGAGCGGTTACAGAGGGCAATGTCAAAACAGTTCATGAAATGGTATTGGCTGACCGGAAAGTGAAGGTGCGTGAGCTAACAGATGCTACAAGGATTAGTACTGAGCGCACACACCATATTTTGGGCGAGATTCTGAATATGAAAAGGGAAATCGATCATTTCTTGATCGATTTTCAAAACCTTTGCAGCAACAAATTAGAAATATTTCTAACAGTTTGTTGCAGCAAAGCTTTTTACATTTACTTGAAAACTATTGAACATTTAGTAAATGTGAAAATAGACCATTTCAAGCGATTTGAATGAAAAAAATAATTAAGATCTATTACTGCACAATTTGGTAGAAACATTTAGTTTTCTGCATGTACTAATGAACATAATTGAAATTAAAGCCAGGTAGCCTGGATTTAGTCTGCTATATGGCTTACAATTGAAAAATCTTGATTATAATTATAACTAATAATGAGAAAACAGCATTCTAGTCTACACTCCGTACAACCATGTAGGGATGTCGAAGTTCGTTTTCATATTAATTGCCAAAGACATTTCAACGGGACAGTAGGAGTTCACAAGCAGTAATGCTCAAATTTTACGATAAGAGACAGGACCTTGTTTTGTTTTAAATATTGAATCGATTAAGTAGGGCAGAGCCAACGCGATATTGACACATTCGAACATATTAGACATATTTAAAAGTATGGATAAATTCCCATCACTGATCGTGTTTGTTATGTTTGAGAAATCAAAAAAATCATCTAAACGGTCGTCAAATCCATTTCCACTGCAGTGTTAGTAATTGAACGAAAGAGCCCGTAAACTATAATTAGTTTTCAAACATATAAGGCATAACATAATTTATCTCGTCAGTTTCCGAAGATCGCCATCACGAATTCCTTCCAAATATCAGTAATTAACATCATCACAAAACAAACAAACCATTGAAAAGAAAAAAAATCAGACTTTTGCCAATTCCACCTGGTGAACAACAGTATTAGATCGCTTCCGCTCGGTGCTCAAATCAATTATCAATCTGAAATTCCTCACCCAATCGAACTTTCCATTTCGCCTCAAATTTCAACCGCACTCTGATGCTTCGCACATTAGAGCGCGCATCATAGGATAATTGATCATTAGCATTTCCCTGTACCAAAACGCCCGAAACGGCCCCCATCTATCTCCCTCTCCCTCTCCCTCTCTCTCCGCTTGGGTATGTGAATAACACGCATTTCGGAAACCACAAAGGTTTGTCGGTTCTGTAGCATAGTGGGTTTACATTTCAATGAGCTACCCAATCATTTGGATCAATTAGTGTTCGACATGCATCCTGGTGGTGGTTTATATAATTTGTTAAACTCGCGCAAAGGGAATCCAGTCACAACAGAACGGAACTGTTACCTTTTAAAGGAAAAAGTGGGTAACTTTCAAGTAAGATCGTTCGGGAACTAGACACAGAGCCTACTGAATCGATTTAGAAGGGAGGTTTTCTGTCAAATCATATCCGTTGTCAAGGTAACCCCTCAAACATAAACAGTAAATTGCAATTCGACAACACAGCAGTGATCGATGCGTTGGCGCCGGGGCTATCACAGACCCCAAATGCTGGAAACAGAAGCGAACAAGCAACTGGTGGATGAGGCACTTGAACGAAGCGAATTTATTCGGATGTTCCGATCCTCCCGGGTGCCACGCATGACTTTGTTGTTGAAGAGTGTGAGAAATGTATAAAAACCACCATCTGCATGGTGGCCACCCATCAGTCAACAGTGATCGACGAAACCGTTCATTACCAAGCAATCCTTTTACGCTGGGACACCAATCCTACTACGGCACGCTTGTAATGAAGGTAAGCCCTTCGGAATAGAAGAACTGTGTAGTGTAGTGAACTTTTTTCTTCGATTTCTATCCAGGCGTTTGTCATCTTTTCAATGGCCCTGGCCCTCGCCGCCAGTGCAGCAGTCGACGGTAGCAAACGGAACAACCGGGACCTTTGGGACGATCTAGCCGAAGCGGAGGAAGAATCATCGGAAAACATCCCACAAAACCAGAAATTTCATAATTTCCCACGGGATCGACCCCAGTCGTCGAAAAAGCGGGAACCGGAACAGGAATATAAACACGTGCCAGTGCCTTACCCGGTAGAGGTCGAGAAGCGCGTTCCAGTCGAAGTGAAAGTTCCGTACCGCGTGGAGGTCGAGAAGAAGGTCCCCGTCATTGTGGAAAAGAAGGTTCCGGTGATCGTGGAGAAGAAGGTTCCCGTTCACATCGATCGCCCTGTACCGTATCCAGTCGAGGTTAAGGTTCCGGTTGTTCAAAAGGAATACGTCGAAGTGCCATACCCGGTGGAAGTTGAAAAGAAAGTCCCTGTGTTTCTCGAGAAGCCCGTCTACATAGAGAGGACCGTCCCGGTTCACATACAAATTCGGAGGAAGAAAAAAGGGGGGAAAAAGTGGCGCTAAGTAACGGCACCGAAAATCTCATTTAATTTTTGTTTTAAGCCATCGGTGATTTCTAACGGATAACTTTTGTTTTCATTTTGTTGGATAAAGGATGTTAATCTCTCCAATTTCGATTTGGTTAGTTGGTGATTGGTATGATTGAATGTTTTACCTCTTATTTCCTGACAGCTTCAAAAGTACCTGGTAGAAAGACCCGTTGTTGACAAAAGTAATCCAGATTTGAAAATGCAATAAGAAGCGTGGCCAACAAACTAATGAAAAAGAGAGCAACTAACCGGTCTTACGTGTTAAACAACAAAAAAAAACCCAAAAACTATAATTCACGATACTTTATTTCGAAAAAAAAATCAGCTTTCGATGAAATTGTGGCAACCCGAAAAGTTGAGCTAGTATTAATGATTTCTAAGAGATAAACAAAAGCAACTCGTTGTCAGGGAAAACTTAAACGCAGTAGGCAATTTTTAAGTTTGTTATCATCAGCCTACTTTACAGCGAATCACACACTTTTCCCACCATTTAGTAATCGCCGCAAACAAGTGTAAAATGTGAGAAACATTGTGCAAATTAAATTAATTGTTTGTAGCCACAGAATAGAAATTAATATTTAAAACAAATTGGAAGCGTTCTGGCTGCGTTCCCGACGTGGGTGTTTCGGCTGGGAGCGAAGCAATCACCGCACATGTTGTGTAGAATTTATTTAGCCCGGCCGCAAAAAGGACGAACTGGGTGCATACTACATATTCGTCCGCGGGTGTTTTCCGCACGGTCGGAGTTTTCTCTGCACGGTGGAAACTTGTTCTACTATATGTTTAAGCCCGAGCGAGGAATGCGCATTCAAAGTGCAATATTAGATGACGGTGCAAACCGTGAAAGGGGGTGTCTTTGTCCGCTGGTGTTACCTTGATCAGATGAACTTTTTTTTCTTTTTTGGATTAATGTATGTAGGTTATTTTTAGTTGAAGACATTTGACAAAATTTGAGACGATAGTGTTCTGTTTTAGGTTAACTTTTACTCTGAAGGCATTATGTATAAACGATACTGGAAAGTTTATATTGTTGTCAAAATTGTTTAAACTTAAGTTTTCAAAATTTTAAAATTTGATTTTCATTTAATAGATTTCCTCCAATAAATCCTCATAAAATCCAAACAGTTTTGATCTTAAATTGAGAGTTGATCGTAATAAAATAACATCCTGATTTTCGTGGCACCTGTCATATTGTATACTCAATTTTAACTATTGTTTTCTTTCAGTACTATTCTTTTATTTTAAACATTCCAATGTATCATCACCGAAAATAAAATATGACTATTCGACACGATCATCAAAGAGATAAAACAATACCATTTACATTTTTAATTTATAAATCATATGGAACACTGCACTAACCTTTTGATTGATATCTTGAAAAATCGACTTACAAAATGTCATTTAGCCCGACGTGCACATTCTTTTTTTTAGATGAAGCAAAAAAATAAGACAACCATATTGTTTCACTAAAATCTATTTTTCATTAAAAAACATATCAACAAATAAACTATTATTTGACGCAAAGGAGCTACTTATAAGTTGACTGTCTGGAATCTGGTTATGGGTAGTTGTTGACAATAGCAAAAGGCAGGCAGTTTTCTGTTATTTTTAGATTTAAATAACTTAAGTTTTCAGCAATTCATTGTACGAACTTCATTCCAACTGTTCGATTTTCGTGTGACAATCTTGACTACGAAATCATTTCCATAAATAGTTTTCTTTTATAAATCAATTTTCTAGCCTTAGGGCATCACTATTGATGGTCTATTTTGGGAATAACTGTATACTTGATTTGTATAAGCAAAACTTGAACAGAATTAGCTAAAGTAGACCTACTGTGCGTTCCCCGCGTTTTATTTCTCATTGTTAAATCTGCTAACACCTGTCATGCTGTCAATCAGATAGTTAATTTTTTTTCAGAGATCTCAGATTTTTCGCAAATTATTTGCCATGGATTGGTTTGACCAAATAAAGGGTGTTTCGATCAAAATTTGGTCGACTTAAACCTGACGCATTCCCTTTAATCGTGTATTGAAAAACGCACACCTCTCATTTCGAAGATGCGTGCGTGTAGCATCATGCCTCTATTTTGATTTTGAGATAAGCAATTCAGTTATCAAAATGTCGTCGAAGGAAGAGAAGCAAAGCATAAAAATTTAGCACGAGCATGGCGAAAATCCAAACTACTCTCACGCCAAGTTAGTGAAATTGTTACCAACGTATTAAAAGTGTTCGGTGAACGTTTGTCGACAGCCAGGAAATTCAGGATCGGGGGGAAATCGAAAGCCGGAGGCCACAGCGACGACAAAAAAAAGTTGCCCGCTGTTTCGAGTGGAACCCCAACCTCGCCGTCCGAGATGTCGCAAAGGAGCTGAAAGTAGTGCCTTCAACCGTGGATAAACAAAGCACGATCGCGAAAGTTGTACACGACGATGCTGACGAAGTTTGATTGAAAGTAACGTCAAGGCAGACTTTAAACAGCTTCCTGGAATTTTATACGGCAACCGAACGGGGAAAGGTGGCAGATTTTTTCAAGCACAATAAACTGTCAAAGTTTGCAAAGAAATATCTGATGTGGCAGGCCATCTGTACCGGAGGCTTGAAGAGTAACGTTTACTTTGGAACCGGAACCGTCAACCAGGAAATTTATCTGAGTGAATGCTTCTACAAAAACGTCGACTGCCTTTCCTGAAGCGACACAATTGTTCCGTTCTATTTTGACCGGATTTGGCATCTTGCCATTACGGAAAAAAGCCATGGAATAGTATGCTGCCAATAACGTTCAAGTGGTACCCGAGGACAAGAACCCTCCCAACACGCCAGAGCTCCACCCAATCGTACAATATTAGGCCATCGTCAAGCGGAACCTTAGGAAGACTCAAAAAGCTGTTGTGAGCGAGAAACAGTTCAAGGCAAACTGGCGTTCTGCGGCGAATAAAATGAACAAGAAGACTGTATAAAATCTTATGGCGGGTGTTAAACGAAAGACCCGACAATTCGCATTCGGTAAAAAGGAAGCTTAGCTGAATATTTTTCCTGTATTCTGTATTAACTGAACTTGAAAAAGGAAGACAAATTTGATTTATTATTAAAAAGTTTGATCGACTCACACACATTACTGTTTGACCAAGTTTTGATCGGAACACCCTTTAGTTTTTACTGCCAGAAGTGCGTCGTCAGCAAACGACGAGAAATACTTGCTCTTTCGTTTGGCTGAAGTTGACTGTGTGAATGAATGCATTTCACTTAAAAGAAATAAGATAATGCTGATTTATAGTTTGGCAACGGTAACGCAAGAGTCGAAGTGAAGAGGGAAGGCCCTGGAGCATGCCCCAATGTCGACCGTGACTTCCGTCTCGGCCATCAAATGCTGTTCCAGAACTACTTTAGCGACACGCCAACCTACGACGAGAAGCACTTTTTTCGTCGTTTCCGCATGCCAAGGGAGATGTTCCTCGACATTATGCGGCACTGATGACTTTTTCCAGCTAAATTGTGATTCAGCTGAATAAGTCGGCCTGAGCCAGTTACGTTAACTTAAGCGCATTGCAACCTTACGGATGTTGGCTATTTCTCTTGACGAAAATGTGAGGATTGGAGAATCAAAGAAATTTTTGCAAAGCTATCCTGAAGACTTACGGCCCGAAGCATTTGCGTCCACCAACACTGAAGGGGAAAAAAAAAAGAAAAACTAAAATGCATCCCCAAAGTTCGAAAAAAATCACCTAAATTCAGTGAACTTCTCAGAAACTCAAGGAGCTTATAAGAAATTCAGGATACTTCTCAGAAATTCAGAAATCTTCCCAGAAGTTTGGCAATTCTCCCTGATGCTTAGGGAATATCTCAGAAAAACAGGAAACTTTCCAGAAAATCAGGAAATTTCCCAGAAGTTAATGTTTCTTCCTAAAAGTTCAGTAATTTTGCTGTAATTCTTGGTTTTTCCCAGAAATTCAGGGAATTTATCATAAATTCGGGGAGCTTCACATGAGTTCGGGAAACCTCAGAAAAATTAAGAGTTCTTTCCAGAAGTTTATGCAATTCTCCAGAATATCCGGGAGCTTCCCAGATTTTTTGGGGTATTTTTCAGAAGTTCATAGAACAACCCAAGATTTTCAGGGAACTTTCCAGAATTTCAGGGAACTTTTCAAAAGCTCAGGGACTACTCCAGAAAACTTGAAAAAGTTTGCGGTCTTTCTAGAGGTCTAGAGAACCTCTCAAAGGTTCATGAAACTTTTCAGAAGTATAGGAGACTTCCCAAAAGTTCAGAGAACTTTAAGGAGTTCAAAAAACATCCCTAAAGTTCAGGGTACTTTCCAAAAATTCATAAAACTTTTTAGAATTTCAGGAAACGTCCACAAAGATCAGGGAACTGCCCCAAAGATCAGGAAACCGATCTTTCTAGAGGTCTTGAGAACCTTCTCAAAAGTTCACGAATCTTTGCAGAAGTATATGAGACTTCTCAGAACCTCACATAATTTTAAGGAGTTCAAAAAACATCCGTAAAGTTCAGGGTGCTTTACAAAAATTCAGAAAACTTTTCAGAACTTCTGGAAACATTCACAAAGATCAGGGAACTTTCCCCGAAGATCAGGAACTTTTCCAGAAGCTCCGTGAACATCTCAGACGTTCAGAGAACGTCCAGAAATTCGGTGAACTTCCCAGAAGCTCACGGAATTTCCCAAAACCTCAAAGAACTTCCCAGATACTCAGAATACTTCCCAAAAATTCAGGGAATTTCTCAGAAATCCTGGGATCTTCCAAGAATTTCCGAGTACTTTTCCGAAAATCGAGGAACTTTCCAGAGTTTCAGGAAACGTCCAGAAATTCAGGAAACTCCTGAGGTTTTTTAGCATTAGCAAAAGTTTGGTAAACAAGATTTTTTTAATAAGATTAGGTAGCTCCCTAGAAGTTCCTCAATTTTTCCAGATGCTCAGGGTACTTAAATTTTAAGAAGAACTTAAACTTTTTACCACTAGATAATTTTTTGTACCGAATCAAACCGAGAATCAAAAAATCAACTACTTTAAATTTTTAAAGTTTAGTCAGTACCTTAGAAGTTCCACCGTATCACAATCTTGAAGTTTCTAAAAGGTGTTTGTAAGGCTTAACAACATCTCGGAAATGCTATTTATTCCACAGAAATTCCACCAACTAAATTAAAAGTGTTTTTTTGTTTTTTTTTTTTTTTTTAAGATCAGCAAACTTTCCATAAGCTCAGCGAACATCTCAGACGATCAGAGAATGCTCCAGACATTTCTGAAAACTTCCCAGAAGTTCGGGAAACCTATCAAAACCTCAACTCAATCTCAACTTCTCAGATGCTTCCCATAAAATCAGGGAATTTCTCAAAAATTCTGGGATTTTCCAAGAGTTTCTGAGAGCTTCCCTAAAAATTGAGGAACATCCAAAAGATCAGAAAACGTCCCAGAAATTCAGGAAACTTCTGAGGATTCTTTTAGCATTCTCAAAAGTTTAGGAAGGGAAACAACCAGGACTGTTTTCATAAGTTTGATCAAATTCCTCAATTTTCCAAGAAGCTTGATAAATTTTTCAATAGTTCAGGGAACATCCTAGATGCTCAGGGTACTTAAATTTTAAGAAAAACTTGAACTTTATACTACTAGATAATTTTTCGTACCGAATCAAACCGAGAATCAAAATATCAACTACTTTTTTAAAGTTGAGTCAAAACCTTGGAATTTCCACCGTATCACATTCTTGAAGTTTCCAAAAGGTTTCTGTTAGGTTTAACGACATCTAGGAAATGCTATTTATTCCACAGAAATTCCTCCAACTAAATTGAAAGTTTTGCAAATCGACCAACTTAAAAAAAAAATCCTGTAAATCATTGAAATATTGATGATATTCTGGCTGAATCTGCTTCTCAAAGTTTTGATTATTTCCGAAAAGTTGTTTCTATTCGATGGATCATCAGCAAGTTGGATCCAAGTTTTCTTGGATTTTTTGGCAGACTTTTTCGAAGCTCCACCACTTCTCTTCTCTAAAGAGAGCGAGCAAACTTCATGATGATCTTGAAACTTCCAATAAGTTTATTCAACTTCCGAGAAGCTTAATCAACTTCTGTCAAGTATCGAGTGCTAATCATGACCAATCCATCAATACAGCCAATTGCGGTGTTTACGCCTCCTTTGGCGTGGAATTAAACGAGCGAAAATTTTACACGCTTGTTAAAATTCATTATTTTTTTCTGTGTAGCTTAAGAGAAAGTTGTACAATCAAAAATCTTGAGTGGACTACATCGGGAAAGCTTCTCAAGCAGCTTGAAGCGAAAGACGACTGGTCTTGACGACAGAAAACAATGAACTTCTCGTTTATTGGGAATCAACAAACTAGGTTGCTAGGATTCTAGGGTTGGTAGTACATTTTCAAAAACACAAGGTTGCTTAGATTGGCTTACTACACTTCAACACCCCTTCTCAATTGACAATTAATCCTAGGATTGTCCGTAGAACTTTAAAACGGACCGACTCCAACGGTTTGGTAAATAACAGTCGGACATCTCAAACAGCGTAGCCAGATGATGATAGATTCCGTTCCGCCACCAGAAGTTCATCGTCGTACAGGATCAGGATTCATCACCACTCGAAACCAGCTTCGTGTAGAGACAATAAACTTATGAATCCTATCTTGCCCCAGCTCTTCGTTGTTACTTCGTCGTTCCAGCACCTTGGAGATTGCTTGAGGCCATACAACGACTTACCAATCGCCAGACTTGCCCATTCTTTGCATAAACTCTTTCCGGAACGGCCATGTAGATGGCTTCCTTTAAACAACCATGCAGGAAAGCAGTCCATTTGACGGAAGTCCTTCACCACTAAACGTGCTTTGTAGCGACCTGCCATTCCTCCTTGAACCTGAAGACCCGTTTTGACTTGAGGGGCTTCTCGCCATCCGGTCACACGTTGTTCTTAATCAGAAAGCCAAGTTCGCTTAGGATCGCATGTAACCATCCTCGCTGTCGTCACGTTCAGCTAACTCGCCATAGCTTTGTGAGATATCTATGGAAAGTAAACCGCTAGAAGTAATCCAATAACTTACCATGGAGCGTGCGCTCCCGTTCGCTGCCTCTCACTCGCGTTTGTCCACCGGACTCACAATGTTCGGGATGCGAAGGGAGCCCTAGCAGCACGCTTGTTGCAAACCAGTAAAAGTTACTTCAATGTGACTAAATTAGGTCACAATCACGTTGCTGCAACCAACAATGACGGCTTGGTGTTGCGTGGGAGGGCTGGTTGCGCTATATCAACAGGCTCGTCGGGTTGGGCTGCGTCGTCGTCGTCTTGAATATCTTCACCAGAATTTTCCACGTCAGCTTGCATATCTTTGGCTTCCCCTTCTTGTTCAAGCGGTAATACAACGACTTAGGGAGCTTGTGATGTTTCATCCTGCGAAATACGTGTTTCGTCAAGCTTGATATCTTGGGCCACGATGATCCTCGGAAGCTTTCTGTCCCAGAGCCATAGCCATTATAAACAGAGCCCATCATGACAACTTTCACGCTTTTTGGATCGAGCTTCCTTCTTGATTGGCTTGGAATCCATGCAAAAACTCTGCATCCGAATATTCGAACCTTCTCCAAGCTTGACTTCGTACCGAACCACAGTTCAGATGATGTCTTTTTATACTGAAAACTTGTAGTACGACTTTGGTTCACTCCAGTGTATACGGCGTTGGACCACAAATTCTTTGATACCTATAAAGCCGAGATTTCTTCTTCAATGTGCGTCCTGTTGAAACGTTCAGTTACGCCAGTTTTCTGTGGAGTATAAGCGACCGTTGGCTCCGCTTGAATGTCCTTCGATTTGTACCACCCCTTCTTATCGCTGAAGCAGTAATCCCTTCCTTAGTCTACGGTCACCCTAGAAATCATCTTCCCTATTGCCGCTGTAGCCATTGTTTCGAATTCACGGTACATCTCGAAAGCTTGGTACTTCCTTCTCATCAAATAGATAACCGCAAAGTGCCTGTGGTCGTGGATAAAAGGGACAAAAAATCCCAGCCATCCCACGCAGACGCCTATGTAGATCCGTTGCAACACCCGGATTGCCCGTAGTCTGGTTTCGTTGAAGGTTTTGCGGTTACTGCTAACCTTATAGCAGAACCCAATCGGCTTCAGTTTCACGACTATACTCTCCACCGTGTTGTACTGCACCAATTATGCCATCGCCTGGTCATTGAGATGACCACAATCCATTCCAGGCTGATTCCAGGCTGATCTTCAGCTCGTACAGACTGCCCTTCAAATAAGCTATGGCAATTACTGTGACTTGATGACAATCAAACAGCAACGAAATTCCAGCACTTACCATTCGTTTAACTGACATCAGGTTGTCCTGTAGGTTGTTGATAAACAGCATATCCATTATTGCAATCACGCCCTTTGTTTTCGCCAAGAGGGTTTCGCCGTCCTTGGCATCTCGAATGACAATCAGCTCAGCCAGTCTTGAAGACAATACTCTGGCATAATTAGTTAAATGATCGCATGATAAAAAGTCAACATTAAGGAGACTCTGCTTCCACTCTGCTGCTGGCCAGGTTCATCACGGTTGACCATAAAGCTTACAGCACTGGTTCCTGAAGCTACGTTGGCCTCACCATGGGTCCTCTGGTGGCAATCCTTCTGTAAATGTCCCTTCCGGCCACATTTGTGGCACTTGCCCTTCAACGTTTTCGAATTAACTTTACCTTTTTCGCCGATGAACGCCACTTCTCCGCCACATCTTGCTGCCAGTCTCGCTGCTTCATCTCCTCTGCCAAAAGCCGTTACTTCACGGTGTCAAATTTCGAATCTCCATCGCCTAGGTTCTCGACTGCCGTGACTAACGCAGACTAACATAAGCTTCCGGAAGAATTTCAAACAGCGTCACGATCAAATCCGGTTCGGCCAACTCTCCACCTAAAAATTTGAGCTGCCGAATCAGATTTTCGAAAATCACCAGATAACCACACATAGATTCGCCTTCCTTCATCCTCTATCGCCAAACTTCTTCCCAAGCAGGTTCTGCGTCAGCAGAGACTTCTTGGCAAAGGAATTTTCGAGAGTTTGCCTCATTTGCTTTGCAGTAGTTTTGTGTCAGACGATCTTCAAGCCTTCATCGCCTAGGAAACCGATCAACAATAGCTTCGCTTTCCTGTCTGCTTCGTCGAATTTTGTCTTCTGCGCATTCTCCGCCAGGGAATTATCCTTAAACGTCAGGACTACTCCATTTGCGTCTACGAAGATCCGTACTCGGAAACTCCAGTTGGAGAATCCAGGACCTCCGCTGAACTGGGGTATTCCGTGCACCGAATCCTTTGTAAAACTTTTCCATAACCTCTTGAGCGGACTAGATCGAGGAAGAGTCTCAAAAGACTTTCCTGAAAAGAAAAACGACTGGTCTTGACTAGTGAAAACTATGAACTTCTCGAACAAACCTAGAGGGTTTGAGCTGTTTAGTGGACTACCTGTAACTAGAAATGAGAAGAAAAATTAGTATTTTCCATTGCATTCCAACTACATTTGCTTATCTTGACAGATACGCGTATTTCGTCTACAATTAGGTTCTCGCCGAGCGATCACACAAACACTAGCGTGCTGCTTTACACGTTTGGATCGATTTGTTAATTGTTTTCAACCACGAGATCAACTGTCAAAATATTGACAACGGTTTGTTTTATATTTTAAACCAGCAAAACGATTGTGATAGTGAAACTGCTTACTAATAGTAACGGCGGCAGAGAATGTGCAGACTTCAGTGTCTCATACTAATAACTCGACTGGGTTCAGTCTCTGCACATTGTAGACGAAATACGCGTATCTGTCAAGATAAGCAAAAGTAGTTTAAATTCAATGGAATATACTAATTTTTCTTCTCATTTCTAGTTATGAACTTCTCGTTTATTTGGAATAAACAGTCTACGTTGCTAGGAGCCTAGGTTTGGTAGTACTTTTTCAAAAACGTAAGGTTGCTTAGACTGGTTACATTTCAACAGAAACTCATGTGTAAGCCTTGAATAACCGTTGCGCAGTCAATTGAGCACTCTCTGGAAACAGTTCCAAGCGAAGATATTCATTACAACATTCCTTGTTCACGCTGATGGAAAAAGTGACAGTTTTTGATAACGATGTTAACACATTAAATAGATAAAACGTGTCCTAACGAACAGCATATCAGACAGAAACAGTCGAGAAACTGATCAAACTAACCCCATTCGACGGCACCTACTAAACTGCTGTGAGTTTCCGAGTGCCATTTTGGATGTGCTTGCCATGATCGATTCCTTGGATAAAGTTTTAGTCCACATGGCAAACCAGGGGACGGGGCAGGGGAGGGGGAGCTAGAAATTCAATTTAAATTGTTAATGTTTTATTCATTTTGGAAGTCCTCCATCGGGATGAGTACGTCGTTAGTTGTGGCAAGGAGAAAAGTTGCAGCTTTTTCGAACGTTTGTTTCGGAAGTCCATTACACGGTAGATGTGGGATAAGCTAGCGAGTGCCTGTTATTGAAATTTTGAATTCATTTAGCTATTCTTTCCTTTTTTGTATATGTAAAACACCAGTTCTAGCATGTAATTATGAATCGTTTTATAATTGAGAGGCCCTTCTCACAAATTAAACTAGAAACTCTACATAATGGAAAGAATGCATCAATTATTTGCGATTAATCATTCTGAAAACCAATCACACCAATAGCTTGAAACTACAATGAAGTCCTTTTGTTCCAATCCATGTTAAGTGACTACAAAGTCCTGATGGCTGGCTCTGCAAATGCAATACCCTATATCCATACGCAAATACCTCGAAATGACATCGATATTGTTTAAATTAATTGTCACACATATAATAAATTAATCCAATAAAATGACGTATGTATTGCATTCAGCACAGAGCTGATCCTGGCGAGCGCTCTAGGGTAAACATTGACACCCACTCCACTTCGAAGAGCGGATCAGACAACAGCAGAACGGTCGAACAGGAAAAAAAATAAAACAAAGCCACCTATGGGAAATTTGCATTATTGAAACGAAACGAAAACAATCACGAAAATAGTGAAAACCATCCACTCCGCCTACTTCGATTGTACCCGTGCTGAAAATCGATCAACCACTCTGACTTTTTGTTCGGACGTTTTGTTTCCTTATCTCGTCAGAGCAAAATTATTCCATATACTTCTTATTTTCGAATCGTCCAATTTGTTTGGATTCCTGCACTGCGCTGTCAGTTCGGAAAGATGCCGGGCACCCTCTAAGGATTCATATTTTTTCTCAGATTTTTGCTTCGCGGTGGACATTTGAATAAATAAATCATTCCTAAGCCCTTCTGTTTCTCTTCTCGTGCCGATTCCTAAGGCACTAAGATTTGCGAAGGTTTTCCGATAAGGATTTTAGGATTTTAGGAGGGGGGTACTTTGTTTAGATTTTCACTTTTCGCCGTTTGATAACAAGCTGCAGTCATAGAATTTTTCAAATAAACTAATATCGAAATTGAAAGGCAACAATAACGCAAACAGTTTCCAGGAAGATCAAGTGCAGATCCAGTATTCATCAGGAAGGAGCAAATCAAAAGGACAATAATAAAACGTTCACTTTGCTCACATCCCATGAATTTCATGCCATTCAGATTTGAATGTTAATTTCTCCCTAATTTCTAATCATATTTGTAATAAATTGAAAAATTGCACCGACAGTTTCTGTGATTTTCCAATAAACTTAAACGAACAGATTGATCCATTTGCTTGTTGAAGTTTTGGCATCGTGGTATTTACTACCCAACTCACCATGCATCCGCAGAGCACAACAACGTGCACATGTAATTTATTAGATTAAAGTAGATAAATAATATTGATCTGATTTAATTTCCCCCGGCATGGAATCGAATGTGCATTGTACCTTCCTGCTGTTGGCGTTTGCTTACGGTGAATCCGGACGGGCGCAAAAGTGCCACACCTCAAGCGATGAACCGCAACAGTAGTAGTATGTCGACCAGTTCTAGACAAAATAGTCAATAGGTCGAAAGTAACATTTGTAAACAATGACCTCTTGCGTATTTTCTAGGATCTGCTTGCTTCCACAACCAAAATAGCACCAGAAACAGATAGAAGGAGTTATTACCTTCCCATTGGTAGTAGATATAGATGTAAGCAGCCTGGCATTTCCAGGAAATTTACGTTTTAAGTCATTGTTTACAATTGTTCCTTTCGACCTTTTGACGATTTTGTCTAGAGTTCACCACTTCGGGATGTCAGATTTCGTTTCGGCGCAAAGTGGGTAATTGCAGGGACAGGAAACAAGATTGGGCAAATAGTTTAGGCTCATCTCTTTTTGTGGTTATCATATGATTCGATCCAAATCTTTAAAATAATAAAAAGACGGTTACAAATTTGAAAAATTGTAAGGTTTGCAATTTTGACGAATAGAGTACGATATATTATGACTCCAGTGATAATTGTTATATTGAACAGCCAACGACCAATATTTGACACTAGAAATGAGAAGAACGATTGGTTTTTTTTCCATTTAATTCCAACTACACTTTATTGCTCATCTTGACAGGTACGCGTATTTCGTTTACAATTTTGCAGACTTCCTCAGTTTTTTGTACTAATAACTCAACTCGAGTCGAGTTAGAACACGACACTGAAGAATTCTGCACATTGAGAGACGAAATACGCGTATCTGCCAAGATAAGCAATAAAGGTAATTGGAATTAAATGGAAAATTCTAATCTTTCTTCTCATTTCTAGTTAAAGGTATTCCACTAAAAAGCTCACACTTTCTAGGGTTCAATATTTGACGTTTTATAGACATTTTTTTTTTTTGAAATATAATAAACACTCCGAAAAACAAAATACTTACTCACTCCGAATTTGCAAATGTAATTTAAAAACTTGCTCCTTCATAGCTTCCATGATGGCTAACAAATGTAAACAAACGGGAAATTTTTACTCAGTAATAAGTTGTGAACTCACAACCGGTATAATCAATTTCATTGTTAAAATTACCCAGTTGAAATAAAAGAAAAGTTAAAAATGGTGACACCTATTGTGAGATACCTTGTAAGCAAGGTTTTTTGAAATTTGTACCAAAACTTTCAACCTTGTCTGATTCGGAGTAAGTTTTCTAAAGTATCATACTCATTCGGAACTGGTTGAATTACTTTTTGATATTGTCATGAATTCTTAAAATAAATTTCAGTTATAATGGTTGATGAGGAGGGAGAGGGGGAATGAACATACCACTCAAATTCAATGAAACTTATTGCCTTGTGTCATTAACTTGTTGTTTACTTACAATAGTGTGTTAATTTTAATAGTTTGTATGTATAATACGTATTCAATCTAACACCGATTGGCCGATTTCAGAATGACAGATGAGTCGCGCCCATTCTGAGGATGTTTTCACATAAAATAAGCCCCGCATGTTAACCTCACCGATAAAATTTTGTTAAGACTATTTTGATAAGACACCACACTTACAGATTTGGAAGTTTGAAATTTTCAAAGTTGGCAAGTATTTAGTGTTATTTGGAAATATGTTTTTGTGATCTACTTATAATCAGATAGATCTCACCACAGGCCATCACTGAAATATCATTCTCCAGTGATTTGTTATACGTTTCAAGCACTTGCAATGAAATAAATGCAATCTATAAGTCAAATTAACATTGCTACGCTACCCGTTGCATATATACCAGCATTAAGAAAACGGAGCTAACCAGTGTGAGTGCGCTCCTGAAATTGTGTACAATTTCGTTGGCTGTGTTCGTTGATTCTGACGAACAAATTGCTGATTTCTTCATTGCACGGGTCTACTCTATATTGTTTCCGATTCTTTCACTCCGCGCTCATGTAGATAAGAATAATAGATTGTTAAACTTATTATTAACTATTCAATTATTATATAAAAATGCCAAAAATCAAAATTGGTATTTATAGTGACTGTGAGTTATTAACCTAAAGAAAAACTACTTTTTTGTCATCCACTCTCATCCAATTTTTAGCATCTTGATAAGAGGTATCAGGTGCTTCCCCACCGATTCTGTCAAGCTGCCAAATTTGGAAGAATGCCGACGAGGTTATATCTCAAATGATAATACTCCGCCTACTGTATAACAAAACATTGCGATCTGATGAGCGGATTGAAGATAAGGAAGTCTTGGTCTTCCCCGGCTGGTAATAGTTGGAAGTGGCCCCAACAGCATTCTTATCGTTGCACAGTGGACAAAAATGGAACCAAAATCCCATTAATTTAGACGGCGCAGGGTTGGGGTCCTGAAAATAGCTTTTCTTATAGGAAAAAATCGATTGGTGTTGGTTTCATTTAGGGTTGACCACAGTAAGTGTCCCATTTTGCCCATTTCTCCCCTTATTTTGGATGCAAATTAGGTTTATTACAGAAAAAAAGAACTTGGTGCTATTATATTGCATCCAAATGCACTGTAAATTTGCAGAAAAACATGAAAAACTGAATGGAACAGATTTCACTTTGATCGGATGCCAGGAAGTGGTCCATATTGCCAATTTAACCCGATTCTCCCCTCATACTTGAATGAACTCATATACCATGCGGTTCTGAAGATCGGCGCTAGTAATATTACTCTCGCTTCCGCTGTACTTATGTAAAAATGTCAGGAAAATTGAATGGGGAGGGTTTCGTTCAGGGTTGACCTCAGTAAATTGTCCATTTTACCCGATTTCCCCTCATACTTGAATAAACTCATATACCATGCGGTTCTGAAGATCGGCGCTAGTAATATTGCTCTCACTTGCACTGTACTGACGTGAAACTGTCTGAAAAACCGAATGCTGGTGGTTTTCTGTTAAGTTGACCACAGTAAAGGGTCCATTTTACCCGATTTCCCCTCAAAATTTATTAATATCATTTATCGCTAGTAATATTGCTCTCACTTGCACTGTACTTATGTAAAAATGTCCGGAGAATCGAATGATGATGGTTTTGTTTAAGGTTGCCAACAAAAAATTGTCCATTTTACTCGATTTCCCCTCATACTTCAAAAGGCCACACAGATAAAAAAAAACATTGCATTTTCTGCGTTATCTAATGCACATAGAGGAAATGGTAGATTTGGCAGAAAATAATGGGATATTTTATGTAAATTTAAGCCAGATAACGCCTGAATCAAGCCTGTTGTATGAAAGATTGCAAACATTGTTGTATGGTGCATCAAGTACTACAACCAATTGCGTTGTTTACGCCTCCTTTGGCTTGGAATTAAACGAGGCGAAATTTAACGCGCTTGTTCAAATTAATTATTTTTTTCTGTGCATATACCATGTGCTTCTATTACTCTCACTTGCAATTTATTGTTGCAGTCGTTTCACATAGTTGAATTCTGTCATGATAAGATCTTTCATTTTGTAGTACAACTGCTTGACCTTTTGAGCATCGAGCTGCTTTGAAGAAACGGCTAAGCTGCTAATCAACCTCACATGATTGGCCAGTTGTTTCGAATTTCGGCAAACTTTTACGGATCTGTTAAAAGACGTCGCGCCTTGTTGCCTGTGTTGCTGCTACCGCTGCCTCCAATTTTTGGTCGATTCACGCTCACCTCAAACGCATCCTCGAGTTGGTTTATGAGATTATTCCGGTATGACGGAAATCGGGTAAAATGGACAATTTCCAGAAGTCAACCCTAAACGAAACTATCACCATTCGATTCTCCGGACATTTTTAAATAAGTACAGTGCAAGTTAGAGCAATGCTCTAGCATTGTTACTAGCGCCGAACTTCAGAACAGCATGATATATATGAGATTATTAAATGATGAGGGGAGTTCGGGTAGAATGGACAATTTACTGTGGTCAACTAAACAGAAAACCACCAGCATTCGATTTTTCATACAGTTTTACGTAAGTACAGTGCAAGTGAGAGCAATATTACTAGCACCGATCTTCAAAACAGCATGATTTAAATGATATTATTATATTATGAGGGGAATTTGGGTAAAATGGACCCTTTACTGAAGTCATTCCTTAACAAAACCCTCCCCATTAGATTTTCCTGACATTTTTACATAAGTACAGTGGAAGTGAGAGTAATATTACTAGCGCCGATCTTCAAAACCACATGGTATATGAGTTCATTCAGTATGAGGGAGAATCAGGTTAAGTGACAGTATGAACCACTTCCTGGCATCCAATCAAAGTAAAATCTGTTCCATTCAGTTTTTCAAGTTTTTCTGCAAATTTACAGAGCATTTGGATGCAATATAATAGCTACCAAGTTCTGTTTTTGGGTAATAAAACCTAATTTGCATCCAAAATGAGGGGAAATGGGCAAATGGGCCTTACTGTGGTCAGCCTAAATGAAGCCAGCACCAATCATTTCTCGCATTTTTCCCATAAGAAAGCTATTTTTCGAGACTCCAACCCTGCATCGTCTAAATTGGTGGATTTTAGTTCCATTTTTGCCCACTGGGCGTTGGTTTAAATCGATCCCAAATCGACTCTCAAGCTTTACTAATAATTGACCTTGTTTGCCCAATGAAAAATGACAATCACACTTACCCAACAACATCCTTACTGTTGGTTTGAATGGGGTCAAATCAGCTCCTAAGCGTACTTACTTACTCATGACTCGTTTCCAATCGTAGGAGTGGCATAGGGCCAACGTGAAAGATTTCCATCCTGTGCAGCTGCTAGCTTTCGCCTTTTCCTGGGCCCATATCACATTCCTTTCTAATTCCTTTATTTCCTTGTTGAGACTCCGACGCCACGAACCCCTGGGTCTACCCTGCAGCGATGTCCTGCTCGGTTTCATGCAGATATTTGTTGCTTGCAAATTTTATTTATTTATTTCTTCTTCTTCTTTCTTAGCATTTCAACTTCCTGCTTTTTTCAATTAGCCTATTTCTTGCTCTCAACTTTGTTTTCTAAATACACTTCCACAGTATTAGTTGAGAGCTTTCGATGCCAGTATCATTTTTGCATTAGTATGGTTATGTGGCAAGTACAGTCCTACCCTATGCCAAGGGAGTCTTCAATCCGGGAATCGAACCCAGCATGGTGTTGCTTTGTAGCTGCGCCTTTACGGACTGAGCTAAGGGAGGTCCCATTTATTTTATTTCAGCCCCTCCGTATTGTGTGGCCGACCCACCTCGACTTTTGTTCTCGAATTTCTGTTGATTTTGATGGAGCTCAGCTTCAGAAATTCGGTTCCAAGGCCGAATCATATACCGCACGCTTTTAATGAAGACTTGTAGTTTGATGAAGACCTGCTGCTTATGCTCTCCACTGATAAAGACCACGCCTCACTGGCGTAAAACAGCACATATTTTACATTTGAATTACAAAATGTAGGTGCGTCGGCTTATTTGGTATGATCACTATACATTTCATAGAGTATGTCGCTCTAGGCTGCGTAGCCTGACGTTCTCTAGCTGCCAAGATATAGGAAACTATCGACTGTCTCCACTTTACCCGCTACCGTAAAGTTGGAAGGCTTTTTCTGTTGACATCCAACGATTGTGTTTCTTGGACATTGATGGTGAAACCCGCTGCAGAAGAACTTCGCATCTGTGAAATCTAAATCATTGAGGTTCACCATAGTGATAGGCTGCCAAAGCTGCCTATAGTTCGGTACACGGTCAAAATCATCTCCCATGGTCTCGTAGATTACGATGCAAAATAGATGCGGCGATAGAAAACATCCTTGACCGGCGCCCACCGGTGAGGGTCAGACAAGACTCCATTATGCAGGACTCTGCACGGAAAAGCCTCGAACCGCGCCTAGGTGAGGTTGTCGATGTTATACGGGACTCCTTTTAATACCAAATACAGAGGGGCTCTTGGAATTCGTTGACCTTGTCCAGGATAGTCCAGAGCGTGACAATATCGTCCACACAAGATCTGCAAGTACGGAATCCTGGCTGCTGTCGCCGACGCTTCAGGACAAAATTGGGAGCAATACGCAACAACATGATGCCTGTCCATTTGTCGCACACAGTCAGGTAACCCTTCTCAGGGATCTTTACTGAGACGGTCTGCATCCAATTGGCTTGAAAAATCACGGTGTCCCAGATATTACAGAATGCCGTCAACATTTGCGCGGATAGCATGTGGCCAGCTTTGAACATCTCTGTTGACATGCGATCGACCCCGGGAGACTATTTGAATTCCATGCTTCGGATAGCTGCTTCAATCTCCTGCAGTGATGGGGCGTGGGAGTTGACGCGAGATTATGCCGAGATTTTGATGGTTGGTTGGACACCGTAGCTTGAAGAAGTCGTTAGGAGTGCTCAAACTAACGTTTCAGCTGGTCAGTGGGATCGGTTAGTAATTGTCCAGTCGTCTTCCACTGGCATCTTCGTATTCATCCTCGTTCCATGCAGGCACCGTAAGATATCGTATAGGATGTCGCGGCTTTCTCTCCTCCGTCTGCCAGAGAGTCCACCAATGTTTGCTTGTTCCGTCGGCAGCAGCGTTTTGCTTACTTCTCTAGAGTCGAATACCGTCGACTCATATTTAGGTGCTCTGCTTTTGGTCTTACCTAACACCTAAGATCACATAACTTATTCTAACACCCAGTGGACCGGTATGGACAGTTTCGTTTCGCGAAAAGTTCCACAGGCGAGAGCGGGAATCGAACCCTTACTTCATGGCAATCGCTTGAACGACGGGTGACGCCGCTTACCATTTGACCATGTTTCATAGATCAGAGCCTGGTTCTGAAAGTAGCTCTTCAGGAACCGGCCAAGGTATTCCGGAACACTCATGCTGTGTAACGAACTGGCGTTCGCTTTCCAGCTGGCACTGCCCTAGCAGAACACTTGTTGCGAATCAATTAAAGTGATTTAAATGCAACTCAATTAAGTCACAATCCAGTTACTGCAACCAAATATATCAATTTTGTGTTGCTTGGGGGTTGACGGCATTCTGTACCACGGCACAATAACGATTACCTCATCTTTGCTGTTTCTGTGCCGTCTCTACAGCTTCTAAGACCATATCAATAGCATCCACTGTCGACCTGCCCCTTCGAAAACCGAACTGCATGTTTGAAAAACCGTTCTCACTCTCTGTGTATCTCGTAAGCCTGTTCAGGATTATTTCCTCTAGTAATTACCCGACTGGTCTGTGTGACGACGGATCTCCAGGGGGTTTTCCCGATTTCAGCAGCAACACCAGCTTCTGCCGCTTCTGCTTGTAGGGGAAGTTTCCTTCGTCTATGCATTTCTGCTGAGTGGTCCTGAACATATCCGGATTCTCCAGGATTGCTGTTTTCATAACCAGATTTTCAAGTCGGTCTAGCCTTGGGGCTTCTTCTTCGTGATCACCGTCCTCACCGTATGGTATGGACGGCTACGTTGCGAGTTCATGCTGCGGGAACAGACCATCAATGATGGTACCTTTCAAGGGGTACAGCTGAGCCTTTCAATTTTGCCATGGCCATTCTGTTCAGGGGTTCACGTTGACCTCGTTGCAGAGCTCATCGAAGCCCACTTTCTTGCTGAGCCTGATTCTTTTGTTTACCGCAACCCAATGCACCTCCTTTCTTTACACTCTTTCCTCGTCATTTCGACAGTCGTAGTTGCACATTGAGAATGATTCACTACTCCCAAGTGGCATTTTTTTGGTTCTCCGTTCTTTCAGCTGACCGCGATCAATCACAGAATGGAACCAACTGGTGGTCAATGTTCTTATGCTCACCAGCATCTTTACTGTTGATTTCAGTCGCTCCAAAGCGACTCTAAAGCTTTGCTAAATTGCGTTGTATTCCCGATGGAAAACCACCATCACGCTTTTTGAATGGTTCCAATACCATCCTTCAATGTTGGTTGAAATTGGTCAAAAGCGGTTATTGGTACTATTGGTACAAACCGGACCAAATCGGTAATCGGTTTGATGTATATATCGTTTACCAAAAGTTGATGTGTAGAGGTGTTCTCGGCTTCCAATAAAACGAATGTCACGTCCTACCATTTCCTTCCTACACTCGCGCGGACCGACGCCGATTTTCCGTCTTTTTGGATCCACAGTTTTTACACATTGAGGATGTATGTTACTCTCAAGCATCATCTGTTGGTTCTTTGTGTAATCACGACTGATAATAATAACAATAACAGAGCAACAGCCTCAGGCGGTCAATCATGCTGATAAAAATAACAGCAATAATTGTGTGTGATTTATTGAGTTAAATAAACAACAATTCTGTAGGGTGCTCCTTACATCTCGATTGTTTTTAGCCAACCCACTTAACCCGCATATTTTTCTCACTCTATAGACGGTTACGAAAACAAGTTAATAAAACCATGATAAGACCATACAAATATTCTTATGAAAGATGTTATGACCACTTGAAAGCCTTCATAAAACCAATAAGCTGCCATGAAAACCAGAATCCCAGAATAACCACAGCTATCAAACTTCACTGTGATATCGAGGTTGGTTTTATTTTTTGTTCAGCTTTGTTCAATTTTCTGCTCTTCTGAATCATTTAGCTGTAAATAATATATAAGAAAAAAGTTCTAGTGTTGCGTGTCTATGGTTCGAGAACTGCAAGCCTTTCGCTAAATTTTCAATGCTTCTATTCAATTTTCACAATCTGCCGTACACTGCCGAAACTGTCAACACTTTCTCTTCATATCTTTCATTTTAGCAAACATTACTGTACACTCTTCGGGCTTCATGGTGATGAGCGAACATTTCCTTCTACATCATAATACAAACATAACAATTAAAGTATGGGGAAATTTGGTTTGATAGCAAAATATTCGATAAGAACCGAAAATTAATGCGCCTCAGAGATTATGCAAGTTTAAAACAACAAAAACAAATGTATTCGATAAATTAATCATGAATTTCCTGAAAATTGGAGGAATTCCATAAAGTAATCTAGAAGAATGCAAAAATTGGTCTCTGATCTACAGTTCATTTGCATGAAAGTTAAAACTTGATTAATGCATTTTTCCAAGTTTCAATGATTTCATATATTTCAATATGGCAATTGGAAAAAAATATAGTTTTGCCAAAAAGCCAATTCATCTTCGCAATGGCTATTATAAAACTATTTGATCATATTTTTTGCCATTTCCTTCAATGCCCATATGCCGGTTAATGCATTTAGATTGTTGTAAACAAGCTGTGTAGGTTCTGATAAATCTAACTAAAATATGAAACCTATTGGTATCTCTAGGTGACATAATAAAACCAGAATAATTTCATTTCAAATGGCTTTCATGAAACTTTAATAAAACTTAATAAAACTTGATGGTTTTGGAAATGTTACTTGCATTATGCCCCGATGTGAAAGTAAATAACTATAAAATATCTCTCCGAATTACCAAGGTGGTGGAAGAACTCTTTTAAAAACGTGTCAAAGCCGTCCAATAGACGCGTCATGTACAGCTAGATTTCTCGGATATTGATTCTCTGACGTTTGATTTTTGGTTTAACAGGTAAGTTTGGATTAAGAAACTCATTTTTGTTCCTCTTTCATTATTTTACCGAGCATATTCATAATCTAGTAGGTCTACGTTAACTACAAAACTAAAAAGTTTGTAAATGATTTTTCTATAGCCAAACGAGTGAAAGCAGCCCCGACTTTAAAACTAAATTCATGTATGACCACCTTTCGCCCGGAATCGCTCCACTGTGCGGCGATACTTCCAGCAGTGTTTGTGTGCCATCTGGCAACGATGCATACGATCATGATGCATGTTCGGTATCGATGCGCACAATGAAAGCAGGGAGTCTTTCTCTTCGATTGTGGGTGGTCGCCATGTGGCGAGATGAAATTGGATTTTAATTTTATTTTATGGTGATTGAGCATCGCAAGTCGCAGAGCTTTGGTCGGGAAATTTTGTTGTGAAGCTTCCGGGTTAGCGCTGGGAACTGGCGGTGGGTTGTACCTTATGCGCTGGATTTACGACCGAGGTTGTCAAAATTTAAATTGAGAACATCTCATAAGATGTTCTTTGTTTGCTAGACCACATAGCAATCCACAGTTGACAGTTAGATTTAAGAAGAACGCAGACAAATTCGATTTCCGGTGTTTGGGGATGGTAACTTTTCTGAAATGATGCGGTAAAGTAAAAGAGAAGAATTTAATGAAAAGGCTCTGAACTGCGAGGTTTTTTTGAATGTATTCAAAAACTTTTTTTAGCTAGTTATTCGGAATAACACTGTACTAATTACTGTTTTCTTTTTCAGGACCAGCTTCTTCAAAATAAGTGAAAGATCGTGTAAACTGTAAACAGGTGAGAGATAAATGTTTTGGCTATGAATCGTACAGAAAACAAAAACAAATTCTAGCATCCTGAAGTCAAATTGATCTTCGAAACTTGCACTACAGCTAATCCAATACTTTCAGGTTATTTTTCGTTGAGATTCATTTCTTTGACAATCACGCACGATGAGACTTCGGACTTGCAGGGGATTTTTTTAAACCCCGAAGCCGAGCATTGCCCCAAATTGGCTTTGGGTGAGGTTTTTAAACGAGGAGTATACCTTGATTGAGCGGTTCGAATCAAGTTGAACTGCGACGTAGCCTCATTGACATCATTACAATTTGTAACTGCCACCCAACCAACTGTACGAAGTTAATCATCGAGTGCTGAATAATCTGTTCTTCTTAAGTTCAGTGCTGTCGTGTTCCTCAATTGATTCCACTGGTGACTGAACTTTCACATCGAACACCAGGGCGGGATGTTGTAGATCTAATGGAACTAATGAGTTATCGGTACAAGCCGGAAGTGTGTCGTCTGCCCCGTTATTGAAGAATACGAGGTCTAAGTATCGTCCATTGTGATTGCTTCACCTGTAGTAGATTGCATCTTGCAGTTCCATCAAGTAGTGCTTCATGGACCACCACTTCGTTACGTCCCTTAGAAAAAGCCTTTGTCAAGTCAACGAACATATAACCGCGATGTGAGGATTTCGAGGCAAGATTGGGTTGATTGTAATCATCAACTATGATAATACACTGAACATTAATTTTCGTTTATATTACGAAATCGAAGGTAGGACTAACAAATCTATTCGTTGTTTTCTGCAACGAAACTGATTTGTTCTTTTTAAGAGACTACCTTCGTATTTAATGCCTCACGCGCAATTGACACAAGCACTAAGCATTTGTTGATACAGAAAGAACATTCGTTCATTCTACGAAAACAATACAAAGATCAACGAGTAATTTTTTACCAATAAAAAAGAAACGTATCTCTGGTGGTTGCATGAACGACTGACAGATCTACTTTATCGGCTCAAAATATAATTTAAAAAAAAGGGCAACCACAAGGAGTTGTCCAGCGTTCTATTTTTTAATGTTTCTGACATGGGGCTTGATCCTGTATTTTAAGAGAGACCTTTTGTTGAGTCCGTGGGTGATCTCACTAAACCATGTTGACTCTTGAGAAGTAGCTTGGTTTATGTGCACGAGGTAATAACTCTCGACAGCGCTTTCATTTCTATTTTGGCATAAATTAATGATTTCCGCCAACCCAGCAGCAACAACAACATTCATGGATACGATCAAAGAGATGCAGCGATTGGATAGTCTTCACGAAATTCGTTTTTGTGCGTTGTACTAAAAAGGTGTAATGATAGCATTTTGTTAGATGACGAGCAATATGAACGTTTCATACAATTTACGAGACATATTTTCTGTGTACAAAATCCACGTTTACGAAACGAGTGAAAGCTAATTTACGAAAATAAATTTTCAGTGTAGTATCGTTTAGTTTTGAAACATCGCAGATTTTCTCGATACAGCTGACATGAAGTTGCATGATTTCTAGATCTGTGCTTTTCTTAGGCGGTAATAAAGTTTTTTCATGAACTTTGAGAAATCCTCATTCTGAAAATCCAAAATGTTCTCTTCTGAACTTCGCGAATGTATTTCTGAGTAGTTCCTACTAAACTTTTGGGAAGTTTCTTCTGGAGCTTTTGAGAAGTCCTTTCCTGAATTTCAGAGAAGTTTGCTCCTGAATTTCTAAGACGTTCTGAGCTTTGTAGTAGTTTGTTTCGGTATTTTTAATAAATTTTAGACAGTGTTCTCCCTGGTACCGAAGTAACAATTCAAATGCAATTTGGTTTTTTTCATGTATTATGATAGTTTTCTCAAAGTATTACGGAGTTCATCCGGTTTTATCAGAGCGTTTTCCAAGTTAAGGTGGTTTTAATTTATTTACAGCTCTTGAGAGTGGTTAAAGAATACTTGAAAAAACCTCTATAAAACTACATAATTTAATCGTGTAATTCAACCTTATAAGTAATTGTATAAGATACTTGATCCTCTTCTCAAGACATCGTGTCGCTAGACTAGAAATTAGAAGAAACAGTGTCGCTAGAGCTTTCATAGAAGCTTTACAAAAAAAAATATGACATTCTTTTTTAAGATGAATGTATCTTGGAAATACTGCCATAAAACGCTCTTACGTCTTTTACAGAAATCTGTAAAATATTACCGAATTCTCAACAGCTGAACGTTCGGCAATCCGATTTAATGGATTTTGGAGAAATTTTACAGTAATCTGTAAAAAATTTACCGTATTTCGGTAAAATTTTACCAAAATCCGTTAAATCTGATTACCAATCGTTCAGCTATTGAGAAATTGGTAAATTTTTACAGATATCCGTAAAAGAAAAACCGAGTGTGTGTGCTCTCGTTTTCAATATCTAACAAACTATCAGCCTTGTCATCTAATTGTTGAATTATCAGGTACTTTTATTTTTTCTAAAATAAATCAATATTCTAGCAATAATTCCATGCCGCATAAAATATTTTCAGCTTTTCTGATATAAAACATCAATAAACTGAATGTCGCGTGAAAAAGTTTTAAATTGCAGGCAAAAAAATCGTGCATTTATGATCAATTTTACAATTAATTTAGCAATTAATTGCTTTGGAAGAGTCCCCATTCAGCAGTACTAATCCAATTTGCGACGGAAGTGTTCTTAAAGAGGAAGATCATAAAACTATCGAAACTTGTGGTAGTTTTATCATAGTTTTAAGCATGGCTTGAATGTTATTACAAGTATGTACCGATAAAACTATCAAGTTTTAAGCGTACCTTGGGAAATAGTCTTGAAAACCTCCTGTAGTATGGGTTTTTTGGAACTTAAGAGGGTTTTATGGTTGTTTTATCGATGTTCTGTAGAATATCAAGTTTTATACGTGGCTATATCCAATGAGTCTTGAAAACTTCTTCAAGTGTAGCTTTAAATTGAATTTGTTACTTGGGTAGTATCCTCCTGAACTTCGAGAAAAAACATTTCCTGGACTTCCGAAAAGTCCATCTTGAATTTCTGGGAAAATTCCCAAGCCTCTGGAATGATCCACACTTCTAAGTAGTCCTGTTTCTAAACTTGTTCCTGAAGCTCTGAGAAGTCCACTCCTGGTTTTTTGGGAACTTTTCTCCTTAATTTCTGGGAAATATGATCTTGAACTTCGAAGATGTTCACGATCTATTAATTGTGACAAATTAGCCGGGCTATTCACTAATCCGAACGGCAGCCTTGTGAATTGAAACATTTCCTTGCCCTAAACGCTGAACGCAGTGTTCGTCTTCCATTGGAGTTTGCAGAAAGGCTTCGGATAGTTCGCAATCTCAGGTATTGCACTCTTGGTGGTTGGCCTAGAATCAAGCCTGGTTGGGGCAAGGGATATGCGTCACGTACCGCTCTTTCGTTAATTTTACGAGCATCTAAACAGAGGCAAACCTTTCCTGAGGGTTTTATAACCGGTACTACATTTGAACACATTTGAGCTCCAATTCTGACTCAAATTTGTGTTGCACCTTTGGGGAGAGATACTGACGAACAGGAGCCTTGCCTTTCCATTCGTGCGTTATTTCAATACGGTGTATAATCAAAGCTGTTACTTTTAACCTATCTGTACAAGCTCCTTGAAACAAATTCTTAACTTCTTCCAGCTGAGCGAGCTCAGAATCACTGAACGTGATTTGATCTGGCTCTATCATAAGAGAAGCCTCTGTTTCTGCGGTAGCCCAGTCTTGCCCAGTCAGCCAGATTTGAAATTTTTGCCAGCAGTCCATACCAAAAATGCAGTCTACAGACAATATGCTAACCACTAACGTTTGAATTATTTTGATACGTCCGGGAAAAAATTAAAAAAAAATGGATAATTGACCTAGAATTTCTAATTCTGATCCAATTGCGGAACGAATCACCGTAGGCCTGGTTAAGTATTAGGTTTTAGTTTCGCATTGTTTAATTTTCGGAAGACGTTTTCGCTAATTAAAGTAAGCTGGCTACCCGAATCGGCATAGAGTCTGTTATCGTAGGTGTTGTTGAGTACCTGCGACTCTTCATCCGCATACAAATCTTCCTGAACAGGTTCCGCTAGAGTGAAATCTAACAGCACCCGGTTTACGCGGAAAGGTTCGACGATGCGCGGTTTTGGACTGTCTACAGTCTATTTTTTCGACAATAGGGACAATTGTGGGTTTCAAATCTTTTAAAACCACATACCAGGCATAGCGAACCTCTATAACTCCTACATTGCTCCAAGGAATGGTTGGTTTGTCGGCAATATAGCTACTAGGAGGTGCTCGATGTGCTTCAATAAGCGTGCCGATTGTCCTTGTCGGCTTAGAAGGAACTTCCTTCGGATCGCTTTGCATTGAGAGACCTGATAATATGGCATTATTGGTCTTCTTGCCCTCTAAGTCATCCTTTTTCTTATGATTTTTATCTTTCTGTTTATAATTATTTAATCGCTGATGGTTAGGTATTCTTGACCTCACCTCTTCCTGGCTTAGAGTCAGAAACAGCATTGACGGACTTATCATTCCCAAATACTTTCCCAAACAAGTAAAACTTAGACACATAAATCACATGACCCGCTTCCAAGAGTGCTGGCAGACTAAATATCGGTTTCCAGAGGAGCATTTTCTTATAGTATGTCCGCAAATTCCTGTTGACGATATCCAGTTCTGCGTCCCCCATGGATACGATCATGGACCTGAACATTTTCTCCATATCGTAATAATACTCCTGAAACGTTTCGTTCCGATGTTGACGTCTCTGATAGATCCTTGTCCGTACTAATGAATCCAATTCTGGATTAGCAAAGGTTCTTCGCAGCTCACTGACTAAATGTGTCCAGCTGGCCAATCGTTCGGAAGAGCGCATTGTCATGTAGGTACCAGTTGAGTGCTGGTCCAGTGAACAAATCAAATGCTGAATCAAATAACTCCCCCTCGGAAGTCCGTTCAGACAACGCTAGCTGAAAAAAATCAAAAAATCCATTCAACTTTAGTTCTTCAACGGTTCCAGCGTACTTCTCTAGTTTCCACTTGGAAACCGGTAACGGTTTATGACCATAGTTACCACGAGGAAAGTCGGCTGGAGCAGGGTTTACAAGATGGCGGAGAAACTTGAGCTTGTCCTGATACTGCAAAAGTAGGGCATGGCTGGGAGGAAGGAATATTCACTCAGGTAATCAATCGATGTGAATCCGGTGCCGGTACTGAAGAAGGAAACCGAGTCCTCAGCCTATGCGGAAGATACTGTTCAGTAGTGGTGGTCGGAACTGTGTACCCTTGCCCTAAAGGTAGTTCAGGATAATAACTCGGCCACTGACCCCACGATATCGTGGAATTTGGCGCAACCGAAGAATATATTGAACTAACCGGAGCAGACTGGGAGACATAGAGCAAGGATACTGGATCAAGGTCAACTTTGAAATTGTCTGACCCAATTAGTTGATGTGGAATTTGTTGAAAAATTGATCCTAGGATACGTAGAAGACACCAGAGGTAACGAATTTGGAGGATACGAACCGGTATTGATCGTTTTTGTATTGTACCCATATAGGTTGTGGTACAACTTGTAACTGCATTGTTTGGACTGGTTGCGACCTGCGAAACCTGAATTGAACTATGATTTTCCTGCAAAGCCGAATGAACGTCCCTATACCTCCTAAGCAAATAAAGTTCGTGCTCCAGTTCAATTGAAGCATTCTTAACATCACCGGTTTGTGATCCCTCTGGATTATTAGGGTCTGACAAGCCTAACCTTAGTAAAGAGTCCATAATTTCATTTTCTCCTCCTAAAGGGTGTTCCGATCACAAATTGGTCAAACAGTGTGTGTGAGTCGATCAAAGTTTAATAAGTCAAATTCATTTTCTTTTTCAAGTTCAGTTAATACAGAATACAGGAGAAATATTCAGCTTCCTTTTTACCGAATGCGAATTGTCGGGTCTTTCGTTTAACACCTGCCAGAAGATTTTGTACAGTCTCAGTGGCCATTTTATTTGCCGTAGAATGCCAGTTTGCCTTGAACTGTTTCTCGCTCACAACAGCTTTTTGAGTCTTCTTAAGGTTCCGCATGACGATGGCCCAATATTGTTCGATTGGGTGGAGCTCTGGCGTGTTGGGAGGGTTCTTGTCCTTGGGCACCACTTGAACGTTGTTGGCAGCATACCACTCCATGGCTTTTTTTCCGTAATGGCAAGATGCCAAATCCAGCCAAAATGGAACGGAACAATTGTGTCGCTTCAGGAAATGCAGTACACGTTTTCGTAGGCACTCGCTCAGATAAATTTCGTGATTGACTGGTACAGATGGCCTGCCACACCAGATATTTCTTCGCGAACTTTGACAGTTTAATGTGCTTGAAAATATCTGCCACCTTTCCCCGTCCGGCTGCCGTATAAAATTTCTGTCCAGGAAGCTGTTTTAAGTCTGCCTTGGCGTACGTTTCATCGTCCTGGCCGACATCTTTTGTTTATCGTTGCGATTTGGAGTCACCACTTTCTTGTAAGTCGACAGTCAAGCTCGTTTTTAGCTCCATCCACGGCTGAAGGCGCCACTTCCACCTTCTTTGCAACATCTCGGACGGAGAGGTTGGGGTTCCGCTCGAAACAGCGGGCAACTCTTTTTGTCGCCGCTGTGGCCTCCGGCTTTCAATTTCCTCCCGATCTAGCTTTCCTGGCTGTCGACAAACATTAACCGAACACTTTTAATACGTTGGTAACAGTTGATTTAGCCACATTCAACAGTTTTGCCAACTTAGCGGGAGAGTAGTTTGGATTTTCGCCATGTACGTGCAAAATTTTGATGCGTTGCTTCTATTCCTTCGACGACATTTTGATAACTGAAGTGCTAATCTCAAAATCAAAACAGGGGCATGATGCTACACGTACACATCTTCAAAATGAGGTGGGCCATTTTTTTTAATGCACGATGAAAGGAAATGTTTCAAGTTTAAGTCGACCAAAATCTTTAGATTTATTTTCTAGTTTCTAGTTTCTAGTTGCATTGACGAAGCTGGGGGACTAACCCTGAGGTAATGCAGTTGACGAACTAATCAAGCAAAGGAAACCAAATTTCGCATGTGAGAGTTTTAAGAAGAAAGAAATGTTTTAATGGTGGTTCGAGACACCTCCCCTTTCTGGAAAGGGAGGCTCCCATACAAACGAAACAGAAGTTTCTGCATAACTCAAGAACTAATCAAGCAAATGGAACTAAATTTTACATGTGGAGTTTTCTGGAAGTGAGAAATGTTTTTACGGTGGTTGCATAGGACCCTCCTCATATCATAGAGAAGCTATAATGTAACGTTAAACTGAAATTTGTGCTATCTTGAGAACTTATCAAGCATATGGAACTAACTTTGTCATGGGGATTTTTGAAGGTGGAGGTTTTTGAGCCGATGCAGGTTTTCGACAAGCGAAATATTTCTGATGTGGTTTGAGAACCCTCTCGTCTCCTAAAGAGGTCTCCATACAAATGAAACACGAATTTCTGCATAAATCGAGAACAAATCAAGCAAATGGAAACAAATTTGGCATGTATTTGAAAGCAAAAAATGTTTGGGGGGGGCTCTCATATAAAAAAAAACACAAATTTGAACCAAAATAAGAATTATGCAGGCAGTAAAACACAACATGTGTATTTCTCGGGTAAGAAGCATGTTGTTTGAACCCCTTCGCAGAAAAAGCCATTGTTGACGTTTTTCAGTTCGGCCCTAATGAAAAATCTTTGTCGAATTGATCTGTCGAGCAAAGTGACGGTCGATTCGATTTCTACACTCAGGCAATTAATCTTAAAAATTACACGAGGTACAACTTATCAACGACGCTTTGAAATTTCATAAGCCTGACTATATACGTTTGTTTTACGACGTATTCAATAGATAGTCGAAGTCAAGATCGCTGGGCTAATATTCTCAACGTTCAAGGTTCGAATCCAGATTGCTCCGAAGTTTTATATGTTCAACATCACTATACTTTGTAAGGCAAATGACTGAAATTCAAACCGAATTCTTGTGGTAAATAATCATAATGCAATCTTATGAATATCGAAAGATTATTTCGCTGAGTGGTAAATTGACCACTTAAGTGGTTGTCATCTTCAAAATTGTCTCATATTTACTTTTGTTAAATTTCTTTTCTCTACACACTTAGGTTTTTTTACAGAAATCTGGAAAGTTTTACCGAATTCTCAACAGCTGAGCGTTCGGTAATCCGATTTAACAGATTTCGGTGAAATTTTACAGATATCTGTAAAAAAAAAATCAAAATCCGTAAAATTGGATTACCGAACGTTCGGCTGTTGAGAATTCAGTAAAATTTTACAGATTTCTGTAAAATAATCTGAGTTTGTAGCATAAGTTCATCTTTTTGTTCTTGCGTTAACAGGCCATCCAATAAGTCCGTTGGGTAATTTGAAAAAAAAAATTGCTGTTTTCTGAAAATTAGTTTTGCTCATGTATAACGAGTTTTAATTTTTCTATCAATTGCTTGATGTAATAAATCTTTTAAAAAAAAGTCAAATGCTTTGGTTATGAGATGACCTTGTAGACTTGGTCTTGAATAAATCTTTGACAAAGATTTTAGCAATATGTATAGCGATAGGCTTTTTATATGAAAAAATAAAAACAGAAGGAGGAATATTGCATTATCTACCAGCAATTTCTAGAGTGCAAATGTTATATTAAAAAATCGATTTTTTTTTTTCCAAATAGCCAATTTACTTTCGATATTATCGTGGATCGATTAATTGGATTATGAAAAATTGATGCGACTGCATCGATTTCATCCTCCAAAATACCCATTCCTAAGCGCAATTGGTTAAGTTCTGAGTTTAACAGAAGATTCTTGCGACGGATGTAAACAATGAAATGTCAAAAGAATTGAATGAAATTCGAGGGGTGTGTCAATGTTATCTAAACAACTTTACATTTTTTTCACTGGTGAATCTTTCAAGCTGCACTTGAGTATCCTTTGGAATTTTGTAATTGTGATTGTAGTTTATTTAAACGGCATTTTATTTACAGTGGACAAGAACTGATTTGACAATGTTTTATAAAATTTGACAATAAAGTTTTATAAAATCTAATATATGATGCTAGAAGGAAAATAGTTTTCCCATGATAAATAGATATTAATAGGCGTTTAAGTTATACTTGAGTAGGTGGATATCGGCAACTTATAACCTAATCTGCGGTAATACTTTACAAAAATCCTTCACTTCCTCTTCCATTGCCCTTCAGTAAAAAAATATCTTCAAATTTCGTGCCAGAAATCACTTAATTCGAGAGAAATCTTTCCATAAAGCTGAATAGCTTTAAAGCACACTCTTAAATACAAAATTGAGCAAACTCCATTCATGCCGACCATCTCGACCGAATTCCCAGCACCCACTGAACCAATTAGCACGGCATCTTACCGCCAGTTAGCATGAATCATCGTTCATCTTTAGCGAGGGAACCATCAAGAAGTTAAAACTCAAACATACCTACCTATTTGTCAAGAATTCCCAACCAAGAGCGCCCTCGCCACCACCGTATCGACAGGCTGCCTGCCCAAAAGGCAACGATGCATGTTCGGAAGTAATTAAAAGGCTTGTGTAAAGGGAAATGGTCGTATCCGTGTTGTCGCCAGCCAGCTATTGGCCGATAGCGAACGACAAAGTTCCAAGACCCATGTCTCGTATTGGCCGCACGCAGGCAGACCCCTTCCAGGGAAAGGGATATTAGTTCGGTTCAGTGACATCGAGGTAAGGAGGAGAGGAACACCAACCGACTACGACAACGGCCTCGCTCGAAGACTTTGTCGTTCAATTAATTTTAATTAATCGTTCATTAAGTTGAAATTTAAATTTAAATTTAAATTAATTTCAACTGTGGCTCCACGGTAGTCAATGGAGCAAAGTGAGCTCTGGTGCGGTTAGCGTAGCCATCTTCGTTTTGCAACATCAAAGGAGCACTCTCATCGTGGCCTACTTGTAGGTGAAATCACCGAAGTCTGTTTCGTCTTTTTTTTCTATAACTGTATATAAATTCGTCATTCATGGCTGTTATCGCGGCCACCCAATCGCGTAGGACTGACACTTCAATTTCAATTTATCATAATTAGAAATTATTGCTCGTGCAAGCCAAACATTCCCCGTTGCTGGCCACCGGTTTCCACCCAAAAACTCGGGAACCCGTTATGGGAAAACTTACTCAAAATTCAATTCTGCTCATGATAGTTAATTAAATTGCTACCATAAATCACTGCCAACTGCCATAGTGGAATGGCTGGGGCGTAGGACTTGATCAAAATTCAGCCACCAATCCTTCGCTATCGAATAATGCTGCTCATTTGACACACGCATCCATCCTAGAGGAGGCGGATGAGGTCGGAAATAAATTCAGATTTGAGCCACGGATCCCGAGTGTCGTTAGTACAGGCCCAGTAAATCAGTCGACGGACAGTTGGCTAGTAAATCTTTCCACATTAGGTGCACTTCATTCACCCCAGCCAGCCTCTACAGGTTCCCACCGAAGCTCATGAAGCTTTTGTGCGCGTTGTTCCTGCGGTTGCTTTGATGTGAAATATATTTAAATTTAATTTTGATGCATTCGACACACTTGAATGACACGTTTTTATGGCAAATTCTGTTGTAAGACTTCCATTTTCACACATTTGTTTTTTTGTTTTGCCACCTCAACTCAAAACTGGCAAAAAACCCAACTCATTCGGAATGGAAGCAACTTTTGATGAGAACGAGATGGAATTTATTTACGCTGGCGTGCTTCCCGTTCCGTTACATACACTTGCATCCCCGGGCATGCTTCCTGGGTAGCAAATTTTACATCCCAATTTGTAATACATCTAACTTTTCCCTGTGTGTTTCTGTTTGCTCGGCTGGAGTCTGGCACAAATGATTGCAGGAGAAAATTCCTCAACAACACATCCTATGAGCATGTACGGCACGCTCGTTGTGTGACTTCATTTCCCATCAACACTCGCCGCAAAAGACTGAGACTGAGAGCACAAAAGCATGCAGTGGGGTTCGCGGAAGCATCGGAACATATATTTTCAGGCAGCAGCATCCGCGTAGCATAGCAACCCACCAACGTCAGAACAGACAGGCGAACGGGTTTCCATAGGCAGCACGGGGCTTGCTAGGATGGCGGTTTTTCTGGTGCTAAATGAAAGCATGACTTTGAGGCCTGAGCATGGAGGAACAAACAAAAATTTTAAATGTTTATTGTTGGCATTAAAATATTTTTTCTATGATTTAAAACATGGCAGTTGGTGTCCAACTGCAAGCGATTTGGGCTTTCCTTTTCGGATGGAAATTTCGGCTATTGTTACTCACGTCGTTGCGGTGCGGTTTGTCGGAGTAAAATGATGCGTAATGAAGTTTACTTCCCCCCCTTACTTTTTCTCTCCGTGCGTATAGTTTCGAGAGCATAATTTGTTATGGTGATCGTTTCAATGAGAAGCACTTTTTCGTGGATAATGTGGGGTTTGCTGTTCCAATGTTGTGTAACTCCGTTGGGCATTTAAGTGAGCATATAATTTCGATTATGCTACATGTTTCATTCAATGTTTCAAATTAAAAATGCAGCGCATGTAAAACTTTTAATAAAAATCCATTTACAAGCACTCCATGACAATCCACCCCAGCCCCCATTAAAACTGTACTCGGAGCACAATTTCATTCACACAGTAATTAATTCCCGACTATTCGTGCAATAACGAAAATGAAAAATTAAATTTAAATTTAATTGTTTTTCTTTCGTTGTTGGACGCTTCGCAACTCTGTGGAGAAGAGCTTAACTGTTCCTAGGAGATGTAATCGTTTTCTAACTGCTTCCCCCAACTCCGACTCAGATGCAGTTCATCCAACCGCTTTCCAACACCCTTTCCACCACCACCACACCACTATTTAATTCCGCACAGCAAGTGGTCGTTGTAAATAAGTAAAAACCTTTCTCAATCTCCTTTTTGCCACTTCCAAAGCTCACGGGAATCAACTGTCGATTCGCTTCGGTGTCCTTTCTCTTCCTCGTCGCTGCCAGCAACACTGCGGAAGGTTGTTTACCATAGTCGCAATCGCAGTCTGCTAACAATCACGTTGGCTGTGGAATCACACGGACGCTGACAACGCCTTCTCTGATGGGAAATGGCACGTTCAACTTTTGCAATTATTTATGCGCGCAGTTTTATTATTGCTTCCTTGGTTCGGCATCCGGTTCTTCCTGTGGCGATTGTGCTTTGATCGCTCCTACTGGTGCCATTACGAAACTAGCTACATTATCAGTCCGGATCCAATGACACAAACACAGACATCTGGTTTACGCATACAGAGTGTATGTAATCCGCCACGCGTCTCCGTCACTCTACGGCGTTCTGCTAACGCAATTCAAATTCAAATTTCCCGCCTTCCAGTGATGCCAACCCTGAGCAATTTTCAAAATTCAAATTTATCCGATTTTTTTTCAAGAATGATTAAGGGTGGTCTATATGGTCGTCAACTTTACTCTTAAATAGAACCAACTAAAATAGATCAACTTGCCTTCCCCACATCGGTGTTGTATTTCTTGTTGTTAAACCCACTAATACCTGTCATCCTGTCAATTGTTCAACAACAGAGATCAGAAGTTTTTTTTCAGAGATCGCAGATTTTTAACGAACTTTTTACCAAATAAATTTTAGCAGACAACGAGGAATACTTGCTCCTTCGTATGGCTGAAGGTGAATGTGTGAGTGCATGCTTTTAATCTAAACAATATTAGATAATTCTGATAATTCTGTATTTGGCAGTGGATTAACAAAAGTCAAAACAGAAAGGATCACGCCCTTAAAGATACCAGAAATCATTACTCAGAAAACGTCCCAGAAATTCAGGAAGATTTCTAAAGATTTTTTGAGCATTCTCAAATGTTTAGGAAATATTCCTAAAATATTTAATAGGATTTTTTAATAAGTTAAGGAAGCTTCCTAGAAGTTCAGGAATCTTCCCAGAAGTTCGAGAAAATTTCCAATAATAGAATAAAAAAAATAGAATCGAACCAAAACGAGAATCAACAAATCAGCTACATCAACTCCAGCTTAATAAAAAAAATTCAAATCGACCAGATGTTTTAAAATTTTTCGGTAATCATTAATACATTTGTTATATTTTCCTTTTTTCATAAAGGATGTACCAACTAGAAGTCCAAATAAGCTAAATCTGTATCTCAAAGTTACGGTTATTTCCAGAAAGTTGTTTCTACAGTATTCCATGGGTGATTAGCAATTTTTTTGGAAGTTCAAACAAGAAACGTTTTGCAATTTTCGGCAATTCCATGGACTTCTCCAAAGTTCCGCTACTTCTCTTCTCAAAAGAGAGAGAGAGCAAATTTCATGATTATCTTGAAACTTCAAAAAAAAATGTTGAGGCTTCCAAGAAGCTGTATCAACTTCTGTCAAGTTCATAGTAATTCCGTTCCAAAGTTCATAGAAATTCAGAAAATAATTTTTCAAGAGTTCGTTCAGTTTCTAGAAGTTTATATAATCTCTAATTATTTCACGTAACTGCCGAGAAGTGCTAGGATTGTCTCAAAGCTGTAGCATATGAAATTGAATAACATAATATTTAAAAACGATTTCTGAGAAAATCAAAGATTTTTGAATCTATCTTCCCCCAGAAAGCTTATCAAAACTGCCATAGAAAAGTGTATCCTCTCCCCCAGAAGATAAACCTGAATATCTAGATCCCCAGTAAACCTGCCGAAAATTTCTATACAACAGGTTTCTCCCAAATTTATCTGTATGATCTATTTTCGTGTGCTAATCATGATCAATCCATCAATAAACCGTTTGTTTACTTTGAAGACTTCATTAGTTTTCATTTCCTAGCAATATAAATACTATTCGGAATCGGAATTTTCCACCAAATTGTCGTAAAATCCCCAACAGTCACAATTCCGGGAGCTTTCTCATTTCAAACTAGTCAGTGTTTTACGGAAAATTCAGTGGCTGTAAAAAACTAAAAGAACCATTCGTTATTCCGGAATGGTACGAAAAGCAATTTGCTAGCACCGGTAGCAACTTGAGGTAATTATAAACATCCGCAGCATATATCCGGCACCAGCATCATCCGCACCAAACAGGCCACTTTTTTGGCTCGAAAGCCGAAAAAAATGGTATTATCAAGCAGCGTGTAGTATTTTGGAACGGCATTTTTCTTATTCCAAATTGCTCAAAGAATAGATCAAAACAGATACCAGATTTAAAATTATGCAAAATAGATCCGGTATAAAACAATCTTTACAACACCGGTGCAGCGATGTTTTGCGTTTGGTCTAAAAAAATTAAATCCATTAACGATTTGGACCACCGTTGAAGATGCCCTAAGAAGCATACCTGAAAAAAATATGTAATCTTATGCGTTTTCTGATGCACATATATGGAATGCTACACTTGGGATCAGCCATATATCCCCTAAATCAGGTCTGTTGTAAGTAATGTGTATTGAATTAAAATTTAGAGTAGTTGCACTTTAACGTGTACTCAGATATCATTTCGACTATTGTGCAGAGTAGTTGGTTTTTAACGTGTTTTTCGAATTTGATTAGCGCAACGCGCAATGGTCGAATACAGGTTGAAAAAAAAAGAAGACACCGAGTGGTGATAAATCTGACAGATTCCATGTCAAAGTATAGGAGGAGCATTTTAAAATTCTTCTAAAAATTCAAATGAAATTATAATTAAATTAGGTTTATTTTTTGATGAAAAAAAAACCAGTAGTGTAGCGTAGCACTCTATCTATAGATCTAGAATCTCTACTTAATCTTCATCCTCTAAATCAATTTATTGAATTGGATGCATTTAAAAGGGCTCTAAGGCTCAAACGGTCCATGAAGTTCATCGATGGGGATCCTATTGGACACCTGAGTATCACATAAGAGTTTCAATTAAGTCCACTGATAATGACGAATGAGGACTGTATGCTGAAAATGAACTACTTTAACCACAATTTTCATGACGTGACTGGTCTGGATTGGCATGCAGGAGGGGCGAATATTCGGCCCGGATCGTTAGTTTTTTATACAGATGGCACCAAACAAGATACATGGTATGGTAGGTGCGCGGAAAACTTGACCTGAAATTAACTTTTCGGTGTTCGTGGAAAAATGGCCCACGGTATTTCCGGCTGAAATATATGCTATCCTAGAATGTTCCTAGAATTCTAATTTGTATTAGAAGGAATTACAAATATGCAAATATATGCATTTATTCAGATAGTCAAGTAGCGCTAAATGCTTTAAAATCAAAAATTAACACGTTAAAACTGGTTTGGGAATGCTCAAAATTGTTGCTACAACTGTCCTGTCACAACACTGTTAACCAATGCTGGCTTCCTGAGTATTGCAGAATCGATGGAAAAGGAAAAGCTGACGAATTTGCAAAACAAAAGACCAACCACGCAATTCATTGGTCCTGTGCCGTTTTTTGGCTTATCTTCTTGTGCTCTTGAAATAGAGCTTAAGTTCTCAGAGAAAACGAAGGTGCAGTACAACTGGAACAAGACCTTAAATGCTCGACAATCAAAACGTTTTATAAATAGAGAGGACTAAGCTTTTTAAAATGAATCTTAAATATATATCGAGATGAAATGCAATAAGGTCCATGAAAAAAAAAACAAAATTACTGATGTATCATTCTTAACCAAACCGTGATATGTATTTCATTTGCCATACCTCCTTATGACTCAGTTGCATACCATACCTTATGTGTTGCGTGAGCGAGTGAGTGACCTTGCTACTGCCTGTCATATTTATGCCATACTGAGAGCAAAGAAATAATAAACTTTTAATTACTTTCAACAATTTTCAGATCATGAGAAGTAAAATTCAGCGCCAACATTAGATAAGAGCGAATCTGCTTTTGTAAACAATGGCTTTCGTAGTAATTTGCTCTTGAACAATGAGTTACAAATACCAATTAGGCACTCTTTTAGGAAGAGGAGCTTTATCTCTATCCGCTGATATATTCTATTAGAAAGAATTGTATTCAGCTTTCGATAAATTAGCAGACAAAGTGTTTGTTTACAAAAACAGATTCGCCCTAATCAAATGTTGGCGCTAAATTCAAACCTCGGGGAAACGGAAAAGTAACACACACGCTTTGTCAAAACGTAGGGGTACCTGGGGTAATATGCACTGGTAAAGGAAATCGAGTTAATTTATACTAAAAACCATGTGAATTAATCCATAACATTTGCGTTTATACACGGAAAAAAATCCGTCCCCGGATCCGTGAACTGCAGTCATGAATTCGAGAACAAGCAAAAATACACCGTGAACTGAATCACGTAATCAGGAACTAGTTCACGTTTTTGGGTAAAAATCATGAAAACGTGAACTAGTTCACGGTCCGTTTTCATTTTCGTGAACGCTTTTGTTTCTGTGTAGTTCTTTTCTTTTTGCTTCACTCAAACTAGGAATGTAAGAAATGTTGACTCCAAACCTGAAAATAACGGAAAATTAATATATTTTTTTAAAGTATCTCATCCAGTGCAATCACCTCTTTTCGAAGCAAAATGCATCCCCTTAGGGGTAAAATGCACCACAAAAAAGTAGCAAAACGCACCGAAATAAATAGGCAAAATGCACTACAACATTGAGGCAAAATGCACTCTTACCAATATTCACAAATGTCTTTACCTGAAAAGACAAATGTGTTCATAAAATTAAGCGAGAGATATCGCAATTTTTTTTATGAATTCATTTATTTGTACAGGCTCAATCGAATCAACTTTACAAAGCCAAGTTTTCATGTTTATATACATCAGTTATCTTAGAACTAAGGTTGAGGAGATAGAACTGATTACTCGCGGTCGCTTCGAGATTAAAAGGAATAACAATTTTAAGAATGGGAAAATTGAGGTGGAAATTTTGAACAAAGCATAAGGAATAATGATTTTCTTATATCTAGAACTTCAAATTACAATTTTTTGATTGAACGTTTGTAATTTTGAAATAAAAATCACTCACACACTGACGCACACATTCCTCAAAAGTCTACCTAAACAAGTAAGTTAATCAAACTACAATCCAGAGAAAGAAATTTTCGCCTACTTGAGAAGAGAAACGTTCTTTTTCACCCGCTTGGAGAAACAAATGAGAATGTGAGAAGCGAGAGACTATTATACGCTCACAGCAGTTTTCGCGAGAAAAGCAACGGCGATTTCTAATTTTCGGAGAGCATGAGTAGCTGATAAATCTTTTCTTTTTCAGTGAATTTTAGATGCCGATAATTATTTTTCACTTACTTTTTGACACCTGAAAATGCACCAGTCTTCATGCTTGTTCTATTCTGACATTATAATTCTATGATGATGGTGCATGGCGGTACCAGTGTGCACCGGCCTGGCCTTATTTTCGAGCTTTGCTCTTCGTATACGATCTATACGATCTAGGTAGCATGTTTTCAGTGAAAAATGACACATGAGAAAATATTTTCGTTGAATTTTGGAGAGAGATATTTTCGCATATGCAAGAGAGAAAATAATGAATTATCGGCGAAAAAGGAGAGATGAAAATGTGAACGGTTCGCTACTCATCGACAACCTGCTTGAGAGAGAGCATGGTTTTCACCCGTCTGAGTGAGAATTTCGATCTCTGCTACAATCTAAGGCTAATGTTAGTCAAAAACACATAAATGAGTTTCATAAACTCCAGACCGCGTCTCGAAATGTATCGAATCGGTACATTAGGTTGTCTACCTCAAGCCCGAAGGGAATCATAAAGCTCAGATCTGATTCCACGATGCTCAGGACAAAACCAAATAACGTGATCTGCGTCCTGGTAACCCTGTCCGCATTCACAGAGATTGCTGTCTACCAGCCCAACAAGAAACAAATGAGCGTTCAAAGAATAATGATTAGACATGAGGCGAGATATCACACGAATGAAGTCTCAACCCACATCCAATCCCCTGAACCAACATTTCTTAGACACCTTAGGAGTGATAGAATGTAGCCATCGCCCTAAATCTCCTTTACTCCATTTATACTGTCAGCTAACGATTAATATCTTACGAAAAATATAGAAAAATTCGTTGAAGGCGATTTGTCGGTCATAAATATCGCCTTCCATAGCGCCAACCCTTGCAAGCGAGTCCGCTTTCTCATTGTCAGGAATCGAACAAAGATGATAATGAAAGAACGTGAAGACCTCGTATTTTCATAAGAAAATAAGAAGCGTGCTTTACCGGCCTCAAGGAGCGGAAATCCATATTTATTCATGAGCAAATCAACGAATTCACATTAAACAGTTCATTGAACAACAACTATTCAATTCATGGGGCATGACGCCAAAATGTCAATGAATATCAAAAGGTTTCTTGTGCCGTGTCTAGCTCTGCTTATTTGCAGGCTTCACATGTCTCCAAATGTTGAGCACAGTGCAAATGTAGAGTTTTTTCAGCTCTTTTCTTTTCCAAATTTTACATTATTTCATATATTTTCTTAGGTGCTCCTGCTTAGTAATTAACATTTCAACCTTATATGCTTATATGCTATATGTCATTTATATCTAATTGTGTTAATATTATTTTAACCTTTTCTATTCAGATTTTTAACACATAACAGTTGATTTCTTAAAACTAGTTCTTATCTATAGAGAGAATTGATGATTTTTATCTAAAATTGTGAATTATTTTGTTGGACATTTTTTCTAGAGTCTCAACATTTGAAATTCTATGTAATTCAATAGTACTGAACCAGGATAGCAGCTTCAAAATCATTTTCAGAACTTTGTACAGAATCCTTTGAAGTACTTTTTCCTAGTAGCACAACAACTAGACGACATAGTTTGTTCTTCAAACAAAGTTTGGATTTTCTGTTTATAAGAGGAGATAAACAATTACATATGGTTTGAATGTCCTCAATGTAATGTAATAATATAAGTTAATTTTTTAACAAGTATCATATTGGTCGAGTCATACACTTGACTTGACCAAGAAATTGGAATTCCGTTCAAAGTGACCATATGACTATTGCTTGGTTTCAAAAATGCAGCTCTAGGCTAGCGTGGAAATATAATAAGTTGAGTTTTGGACGCATTATGAGAAATCTTCCGATTTTCAAAATAATCTGTAAAAATGTCCAAGCTTTTTTGTAACCTCCTGGATATAACACGACGACCTTTTCCTGTGTCATCAGCAAAGCAAGATTTTTGACAGCCCTGAGGTAAATCATGGAGATCTGAACCCGAATAAAAAAGTATTATAATTTGACCATGTAACCATACAATAGAATCAATAGTATGTACAATTGATAGTATTGTTCGCGACGGTAAGCTCAAATTAAGACTTACTGTTTTTACAATAGAATCTATTGTAAATTGAGATATCAACAATAGAATAAAGGGGTTGTGATGTATCTTAACAATAAAAAATATCACTTTTTTCGGAACAAATTTGAGTCAGAAACTATTAATTGTATTGTTTCACAATTGTTGAAAATTCTACCATATGAGATGTATAGTAGATCTATTGTAATTACAATGTGAATTTTGGATTTTTCTGATACATGAACAGTAAAATTCATGGTCGGCAATAAATGTTGTTGTTGTTGTATATTATTAAATTGTAATTGTATTGTTATTTTTATCCGGGAAGTGAAAATGTTATATAATATTAGCCCAAGAATGCTACCTTGAGGAACATCAGCTCTAATAGGTATTTGATCAGATTTAGAATTCTGATAATTTACTTGCAAAGTTCGATCAGTTGAGTCGTTTTGAACTAATTTCACGATAAAAAGCGGAAAATTGAACTTTTTCAGTTTCGCAATCAAACTTTCATGCCTTTGTTTGGACGAATTTAGTTTGTAACTTTCAAAAGTTGATGCGTAGTTGAATGCCCACGGTGAAATCCAAAATGTTCATCAGTAAAAATTGTGCTTAAATTGATGTGAAGCATCATTCTATTCAAAATTATTCTTTCAAAAAGCTTACTTATTGAAGAAAGCAAACTGATCGGTCGGTAGCTAGAAGCTTCAGCCGGATTTTTGTCTGGCTTCAAAACAGGTACGTCTTTTGCATTTTTTCATTTATTTGGATAGTATGTCAGATGAAAACTTCTGTTCAATAGTTTTAACAAGAAAGACAAAGTATTTTGAGGGAGTTTTTTGATAAGGATATTGAAAAATTCATCATGACCTGGTGCTTTTATGTTTTGAAATTGTTTAGTAATAGTTCTTACTTCATCCAAATCAGTTCCCCAAGAATCATCAAAAATATTTTCTTGAGAGAAAATATTCAGATGCTCCCTGGAAACCTGATCCTCAATAGGACTAGTAAGACCCAAACTGAAATTAAGGGAGCTCTCAAACTGCTTTGAGCTTTTTCCGCATTTGTGAGCAAAACTTTATCACCTCCCTTAAGCGCTGGGATAGGCTTTTGAGGTTTTTTCAAGATTTAAGAGAGTTTCCAGAAATGTTTGGAACTCGAATATAATTTCGAAACATTATTTTAAAAATGTTCGATCTTTAGCGCAAAAAAGCATTTATAACCCCGAAATCGTGGTTTTTTTCCGGTTATGTTTAGTTTACAGTGCATGCATTTCTTACCGAATAAGGAAATAAATCCTGCTTGCATTTAGTCAGTTATTCAAGAAAATCTGATAGCAACCCTGCTACTATTGCCTACGTATCGGTGCGCTCTTGGATAACTCGTCACACATACACCTACATATGTTTGAACATATTATTCCCGGAAAAGCCAACCGCTTGTGGATCGTTTCAAAATTTGCATAATCTGAGTTTTCTAATCCTTTAAAGCGATGCAATCTAGTAGAACGATTCCCTCCCTTCCGTTTTGGGGGAACCATTCTGCATACGGACTGGGCTGAAGCCATCCTATATATTCTACAATATCGAGCGATTAAAGCCTTTCTCGTCTTTTATTGCTTGCTGCCTCGTTTTACTCGGCGAACATGGCACTTCGAAACTTCAGTCAGAGCAATTATGGAAAGGATTTCAATTGCCAACTGCAATTATTTCATCCTCTCACTGGGAACTCAACTAGTGCTTCACCAAGCAGGCGACGTCTCTATTATGCTTTTAGTCAAAAGTTCAACGCCTCCTCCGTTTCTTGTTATTTCGGTTTTCGCTAACCAAATCTGCAAATGGCTTTTTCATCAAAGCAACCGTTCTCAATTGGTGGCAAAAAAGACGAGGATGTTGGATGCTAGACGAAGACGAAAATCGTGAACAACCAACTAAGTGAACATTTAAAATCCCTCCCAAATCAGAATTTGCGAGACAGAATTGTGATGTTCCTGTGCGTCACTGCAGCTTTTCCTACAGGGAAACAACTTTATCACATAGGATAGTTGTCTTAAGCTGGGATCACGGAGGCGCTCGTGTGAAATATAAACGGCTCTACTCTGTCTGTCTGTCGATGTTCCATTTTTCCGCTCCGATAACCGAGAGGGGTTTTCCTAATCCCGCAGCTTCAAGAAGCCTAGAAACAATCTCGGTTTAATTTTTTCATTGAGGGAGTTATTTTTCGAAAATTCTGTCACTTTGTCTTTGAACGTCGACAAGGCGCAAACGACCATTTAATCGGCAAAAGTTCAAAAAATCTATTCCCCTCTCTTATTAATCCCTGAAAAGAATGGAGATCGAATTTGCTTTAGTAAGGTTATGGAAGAATCCAGGTTGAAAAAAGAAGAAGACATCGATTGATGATAAATCTGACAGCTCCCATGTTAAAGTATAGCACGACATTTCGAAATGCTTCTTAAAAAATCAAATAAAATTCTAAATAAAATTGGTTTGTGCATGATGGAAGAAAATCCAAACTACTCAATAAAGACATTTTCAGCAGAAAAAAATGATATTAAAATAACTTACAGTTTTGAATGTTTCTTCTATCATACAGCAAACCGCTTTTCAGTAAAATTTCATTTCAATTTATTAGAAGCATTTTAAAATTTTCGTCCTGTACTTTAACATGGGAGCTGTCAAATTTATAACCACTCGGTGTCTTCTTATTTTTTCAAGCTGGATTCGTCTATTGAATACTTTAAAAGCTCAGAGGGCTATCTGGAATGGTGTACTGTTCCATTCCGAGCAATCGCAGCAACCACTGATTGCAGTTATGTGTAATAATTTTTGATTCCATTTGTTGACGTCAAGCTGAATACAAGCAAACTACAATCACCCCTCAAGAATCTGGGTTTCATTGCTTAAGCATTTGGAGGACATTTCATTGGGGACGAGGATTATTCTGCAAGTTTCAACAGCTCCAAAATTGAACCCGAGGAAGGATGGCGACCAATCAAGAACTCCAAGCAGCGATCCTGCAGATGAGCTTCTACAGCTGCTGGCCGTTCCGCAAGCAAACAACCCAGAGCAAGTATTGGAGTCACTGTCGATCAACATCACTGAGTTATGTGTCGATCTGGAGAACTGCATCACATTCAAAAAGTGGTTCGCCCGGTACACGGATCTTTTCGAAAGCGACGCACGTAGTCTGGACGATGAAGCCAAGGTTCGACTCCTGCTCTGGAAGTTGAACACGTCCTCTCACTGTCGCTACGTGAACTACATCCTTCCGAAGCTGCCGAAGGAAGTGACGTTCGCCGAAACCGTCAGAATGCTGACCAAGATCTTCGGCAGGCAAACCTCCGTTTTCCAAAAGCGCTATCAATGCCTGCAACTGATGAAATCGGAGTCGAGCGACAGCATCACCTATGATGTCAAGGTCAACAGGGTGTGTGAAGATCGAGCAATTCAAGTGCTTGATGTTCGTCTGTGGTCTCAGAGCACCACGGTAGGACGATATCCGAGCAAGACTTCTTTCCCACATCGAAGGTGAGACAGCAGAAGCACTGGTGACCATTCAAACTCTGATCGACGAGTTCCAGCGGCTCGTCAACCTCAAGTCGGACACCACGATGATCGAACAACCATCAAGTTCGAAAAATTCGATCCACAGCATCTCTGCAGAAGAAACCCGGCAACCAGCAACGTTCACCGAAAACGGTAAGTAAGTCCATCCCTCGTATTCCCTGCTGGCAGTGTGGACAAATGAACTATGTTCGCAACTGCCAATTTTCTGACCATCTATGTAAGTCACTATGTAGTCAAGCGACTCTTCCACTCAACCCCGAGAGGAGAAGTAGTACAGTTTGCATTTGTGCGGACTATTCCACTGGACTCAACGAAGCGCTGGAGGCCAATCATTTCCAACACCGGAGGAGCTTTTCGCGCAGCTCAATATCATCGACCACTCCGATGCGTATCTTCAGCTGAAAGTAGACGATGAATCGAAGAAGCTTCTTACCATAAATACGCACCGGGGCCTCTTCCAATTAAACCGCCTCGCTCTGGGGGTGAAATCAGCGGCTGGGGCATTCCAAGGACTAGTGGACACAATGGATTCCTGACATTCCTGGGGCACGTTCGTTCCTCGACGATGCTATCATCTTCGGACCAAACTTAGAGGCACACAAGGCGTCATTGGACAAACTACTTCAACGTTTGGAGGAACATGGTTTCAATGTCAAGCTTGAGAAATGCCCGCTTTTCCAAACCGAAATCAAGTACTTGGGGCACATCATCGACAGCAAGCGCATACAGCCCGATCCATTGCCTCTATTAGGGCACCAACCAACGTTTCCGAGCTCCGATCCTTCCTGGGGGCCGTTAATTTCTAAGGCCTGTTCGTTTGCAACATCCACGAGCTTCGCCATCCTCTCGACAAACTACTCAAGAAGGAAACGATGCGGCACTGGAATACCGATTGCCAGCGGTCTTTTGAGCAGTTCAAACAAGTCCTGCAGTCCGACCAGTTGCTGACGTATTATGATCCCAAGTTACCACTCATCGTAGCAGCGGACGCTTCCGCGGCATCGGTGCAGTTAGCTTCCTCGAGTTTACAAATGGACGCTGAAAGTTAATCCAGCACGCATCGAGATCCCTCACCCCAACGAAGCAAGCTTACGGACAGCCCGAAAAGGACGCACTTGCGCTAACTTTCGGTGTAACAAAGTTGGTGTTGGGTCGGAGATTCACACTTCTCACGGACCACAAGCCGCCGTTGAGCATTGTTCGTGAAACTATCTACCAAGTTTCAGTTTCTTTCGCAGCAATCCAATCTGCAACGAAGTCTGACAAGGCGCTACGAATGGTGCTACAGTACATCCGTGAGGGCTAGCCAACCGATACACGATCAAACACGAATCCAGACGTCTGTCCCTACTTCAACAGGGGAGAGTCCCTTACCCAATTTGACGGCTGTATTCTGGCCAACAATAGAGTTGTTGTTCCGAGCAAGTTTTGAAGGCAAATCCTGAAGCAATTTCCCCGCGGACATTCTGGTCCATCACAGACAGTTTCGTCTTCTGGCTAGGAATCGATAACGACATCGAAGAATTCGTCCGGCACTGCACTCCATGCTGCAATGCTGGAAAAGCAACCGTCTTGACAACCCTGGAGTCTTGGCCCATTCCTGACAAGCCATGGTCACGCATTCACGAGGACTATGCTGGACCTGGTGGAAGTCGATCCGTACACCAAGTGGCCTGAAGCATACGCAACCAAATCTACAACGAGCAGAGCAGCCACGAAGCTACAATTGCAAGCATTCGCAACGTTTGGCGTACCAGAAACCATCGTCTCGGATAATGGTACCCAATTCATCAGCCAAGAGTTCGACCCTTGCTGCGAAAAACAAGGTATTTGCCACGTACACATCGCACCATACCAGCCCCAGGTAAATGGATTAGCAGAAAGGTCCAAGTCCATTTTCCGTATTCGTCGATGGATTCGGCCTAGACGTACCATTTCCAGCCGTTCTAGCAGCGGGACCAAATCTGGCACCTGAAGAGACTGCAATGACGAAGATGATCCACCACAGCCATATCCAGTGCCAATTCCGGTTCCGACTCCAAGGAGACCCCAACGACAAATCCGTTTGCCAGCAAGGTTCCAGCCGAGCAACCGCAGCAACCACTGACTGCGGTTATTTTAAATCATTTTTGATTCCATTTGTTAACGTCAAGCTGCTTGTATTCAAACGTCAATTACCCCTCAAGAATCTGAGTTTCATTTCTCAAGCATTTGGATGACATTTCATGAAACGTTTGCATTAAAAAAATTGACTTTTTTCGGATGGTGATAAAAAAAATGCTAAGACAGATAATTGCTTTTGATAAATTTCCCATGGATTAACCGGATTAACCGGATCATTCACCATGGCAGACGAAAACATGCGTGTAGGCATGTTTTTTAGTTCTGTCTTTGTTTTATTTATCAATTCCTCCTCAGTTTCACGACCACTTGGCCCTTAATTGATACGTTGCGGATGCGTTTGCGTGAATTTGACAGTTTTCCCATAGGTTTTCTGTCAAAATTACGTCAACGGAACGCAAACGTAAGGCCTGTACTCGAAAAAATGCACCAGACAAAAGTGTTCACCAGAAATGTATTTTTAGTCGGATTTTCTTGAAACTTTCAGGGAATGATATGGATTATGTTTCGGCATAATTACAGCATTCAATTTCCAATACATTTTGTGCAATGGTGGAGCCGACCTTTTTGGTCACGTTCATCCATTCTTTCTTCAACTACAGCTCGTTCTTAAACACCTTGGACGATTTTAGAACTTTGGCCTTCATTATGGCCCAAAATCGATAGAAAACCGGTCGAGTTTCTGGTGAATTTAGGGGGTTGGCGGTTTTTGTACAAAAACAACGTTATTATCTCTGTACCATTCCAACGTATATCGTGCGTAATGGCATGATGCCAGGTCCGACCAAAAACATATCTCGCCTCCGTGAGACCGCAGGAAGGGCAACAGACGCTTCTGGAGGCACTCGGTGCGGTAAATTTCGCTGTTGATGGTACCCGTTGTGATGACGATTTACTCAGTTGACCGCATTGGCATATGGCCTGCCAGAGCAAGTATTTTTTTGGCGAATTTGTCCACTTTCTTCTTCCTTATGTCTTCCGGAACATCAAACCCTGATTTGGTAACGTAGAACTCCAGCCCCGGTATCTGCTTTGCGTCTGCCTTGATGTAGGTTTTGTCATCCATAACCACACACATCGGTACCGTTAACCACTCTCGTTACAGCTTCCTTGCGCGGGATTTGCCCGCCGTGTTTTGTTGATCACGCCTGTTCGGTGCCTTGCGGACCTTGAATACACGAAGCCCAGCTCGTTTCATGGTTTGCTGAACGAACCAAGCGGAACACTTTGCCTTCAGAGCCGCGTCGCGAATCAAAAGGATCGGATTATACTTGAAATAATCCAACATCTTCCGGGCCTTCACAGGGTCAGCTGTCTTTGATTTTCTTCCACTTCTAGCCAACCGCTCGGTCGTCTGGGACTCCTTAAACGATTTTACCATTACCATCCGAAACACAGTTGTATGGGTGATTCCCAGTTGTCTTCCGATCTATCTCATGGACGGCGCGCAAAATTCTCCGGCTATTTTCTTCTTGTTTCGATGACATCTCGATAACCACTGAACCGATTTGCACATGTAAACAATTCACTCCAAACTAGTTATACCCAGATTTACATCAATTTTTACCCACGGACAAAAATGTTACACAGGGTTAAAAATGGTGCATATTTTTCGAGTAAAAAATCTTAACTATTGTGGACACTATTGACTTAACTATTGACAGTACAAGTTGTGTCGCATTGGAATCAAGGCGATGCTCCACACGAAGACAGAATATCATATAGTAGCCGCATTCCTGAAGGATTTCAAGGTGGAGTTCTTCACGCACGATATCCCTGGTGTAGTATTGTAATTGTAATAATATAGTTTAATCCCTGGTGAAGTATTGAAAACACTAGAAAAGAACAAGAAATATTATTTTATTTCAAAAGTTGCTCCATAATTATGAAAATTATTTATTTTTTATTAAATAAAAATAAAAATTATCCACTATGAACCACAATCAATTTGAAACTAGCGATTTTAAATCGATTCACTGTTGTAGAAACCCTTGGTTCAAAGTACACTTTGTAGCCTGCACCTTGCAGAACATTCTTGCGCATTTCTGTACTAGAATCCTTGTTGTTGCTTTGGTTATTTTGACAGAATATTTAAGGGCGTGGTCGAGTGAGGTACGTTATTAGGGACGAATCATAAAACTTGGGACCGATGTGCTGATACTTCATGAGTCAAAAACTATGTAGATTTTCTACACTTCTATTCTTTCGCTTTTTGGTAATAGAATTAGTGTTTTTGTTTTGATTTATGCTGTGATATTTTGACATAATATTTGAGGGGTTTTTGCATATTTTTCATTTTTATTGTAGACTTTTTTAACGATGCAGACATTTAGCAGACATTTTATTGGTGTTGCAGACTTTTACGGACATTTGAACTATTTTTAAAATTTCAAACAAAGGTATTCTCTGAAGTTCGGATTTAAAACGTACGAGGATCTGAACAGTAACGGTAAGAAGCTTTGTGAAAGTATTTTAAAATATCATAGGTATCATTTAAAGTAGAAATCCTTGAAAAAACGAAAGCGGTGGGCCACTCGGAGACACAATGGGCCCGGAGATAAGTATCATATAGGCCCTTTCCGAGGGTAACATGGAGTTTCTACATATGGTAGTGTTCAATCCCACGCGTGTTCAAACTCATGCGAAAAATAACTGTCAAAGCGTTTGTAATATTGATCCTTTGCCATTAAGTCACAACGAAAATCAAGGTTCACAAAAATACAAATCATATTTGAGAAATTTAGAGACTTCCTCGAAAAAAGAGCTTCTCCTATGGACAGGTAGGAACTTCTCTGAAGTTTAGAATTTTTCAGAGGTTTTGGAGTTCTTCCCAGAAATTTAAAATTAAACTTCTCAGAAGTTTAGAGAAAAAAAAAATCCCCAAATTTCAGACGGGAGCTAACCAGGTAGGGCACAAACTGTAATTTCTCAAAAAATCAGGAAAAAATATTCTCAGGACGATGCGGCATAGAAGTTGAGGAAAGAACTTCTCTCAAGTTCAGGAAATAACTTCTCAGAAGTTCCAGAAGAACCTTCTCGAAAGGTTAGTTGGAACTTCCCAGAAGTGCTAGGCAGCATTTCCAAAGCTCACAGGAGAACATTTTAACATTTCAGAATAAGGATTTCTCAAAATTCTTTAGAGAGAAAAGAATGAAACTTTCCAGGAGCATTAAAGGTGCTTCCTTCTAATTTGAGCTCGAACTTCCCAATAGTTCCGGAACAAACTTCCCCAAAGTTCAGGAGAAACTTCAAGAACAAATTTAAGGGAATTTTCCTAAAAATTTTGGCGACGGCTTTCCCAAAGTTTCAATAAAATTTTCCTCGCAGTTCCGGATGGAAGCAATCAGAAGTTTTGAAAGAATAAGCTCAGGAAAAAAAAATTCCCCGAATTTCAGGAAGAAACCTACCCTCTCTGGCACTACCTTGACCCTACAGGTCAAAAAAAATCAGTAAAGAAGTCCTCAGAAGTTCACAAGAGGACTACTCAGAAGTTGCGAAGAGACCAAAAGTTTAGTTGCAACTTCTCAGAAGTGCTAGAGAGCTTCCTTAAAGTTCTGAATCGAACATTCCAGCATTTCAGAATGAGAACTTCTCTAAGTTCACGAAATCCCAGAAGTTATGGTAGATACTTTTGATAAAATCAGGGAGCAACTTTCCAGAAGTATAGGGGGAAGTTTCTAGTGATTCAAGCAGGAATTTCTCAGGAACTAATGTGTTATTTGTATGTTTATGTTTTTTATGAGATCAACAACACATCATTGGGACATAGAAGCCTGTTGAAGTATAATATTAAATAAATAAATAAATTCCGGAACAAACTTCCCCTAAGTTCAGGAGAATACTTCCCTAAAGTTCAGAAGAGATTATTTCGGCTGTTTTGAACTTCTCAAAAGATCAGGAAGAAACTTTTTACAACCTAAAAAGATTTTCAAGAAATTCTGGAGAGTACTTTTTCAAAATTTTGCAGAAACTTTCCTCGTAGTTCAGAATGGGACTTATGAGAAGTTTAGAAAGTAACTATGTTCAGAAAAAAACTTACCAAATGTTTCTGGAAGGTAAGGTTGGGTTCTTAAATGTGAATTTCGAAGAAAATAAGGAGTGACTGTCAAGAAGTTCATGAAGAATTTTGCCTGAAGTTCAGGAGGAAGCTCCCCAGCATTTTAGCAAAGAGCCTTGCAGAAGATCAGGAGAGAGTTTCCCTGAAATTTAAGAGATGATCACTGACTAACCGAAGAAGCAGTCTAACAACAACAACAAATCCCAGGTTGTGAGTTATATTTTAAGAAGTGACTCGATACGCTTGATACCAATATGCTGGTACTTCCCGAGCCAAAAACTGTGAATGTTTTCTTCTTGAATACCCAACCCCTGGTATCTCCATTTTCAAAAATCTAATCCTCCAGACATTACCAAAACACCGTTTTAACACATGACCTTCCGGCAAAAATCTATCGTCCTCTGCCTGCGCCCAGCATTATCGTCATCATAATCATCATCAACTGCACACTCCATTAACGTCAAAACAAATAAAAGTCTCGCCGGAAGCCAGACAAACTCTCTTTTCCTCTACTCCAGACTGTTTTAAAAAAATAAACCCTTCACTGCAGTAGAATCGGTCGATCGAAAAACAAAAGAGAAAAAACTCTCCCAGATTCGGCAATAAGGGAAGATAATATTAATAAAATGAAATAAACAGGAACACCGCCTCCTTCATATCTCTCTATCTCTATCTCTTTTCAGCCGTTTAGTATACGAACCGCCACGATCGAGGACAAACTTTTGCCCAGAAATCTCCATAAAAATACCGTTGGGAAAAAGTTTCTCCTCTTGGATGTAAATAATAACCCTTTTGCCCCCGCACCCCGACCTACACCGAAAGGAACTCAGTTGCCAACCGAAAACTATCCTCCGTAAAACTCATCCGGAGGTACAAATAGATAGAGCCGCAGTCCAGAACCTAGAGCCAGAGAGAGAGAAAAAAAGAAGGCAAATAAAATTAAAATTCTTCTTCTCTTCGTCCGACACGGGTAAGTGCATTTACTCGAAAGTTTCAAAATAATACTCAACTTCCGCCAAGCCACTTTGAAGTTACGAAAAACTTGTAACTGCTCCCTTTTTCCCCATTCAGTCAGCTCAGTGGTGGAGAAAATGAACAAACTTCCCCAACTTCCGCGATAATACGGTTCTCCAAACTTTGCGAATTTCACCTAATTGTTACGCATCAAATCGACATAAATTCCAATAGCTCAATTCGATTTTACACCACACGTAAAAAATAACAGTAATAATAATAATACGGCTCACACATTTTCAACTCGATTATAAAATGTAGAACGAAATTATCACCCGCCCCCTCCTATCACATCATCGTCCCGATAAGGAACGTCATCAATTTTGGAGCAGCAAACAGCAGCAATATTTACCACCCCCTCCTGGGCCACACGGGGGGGAAGCAATGAAAAAGCAATCAAAGCATGCTTAGGACAACTCTATCGAAATCCATGGTAACCCGGGTCTGACGTGAGTGCGATGGGTGGTGGGACCCAGGACACTCCAGGGCGGCCGTTATTGTTATTGCAGTTTTATCGTGAGTTGAGCACACAAAAATCGAGCACTCGAAAATCCCAAAGCGTGCTTTGATTGCAGATCCAGTCGAAAGTTTGCATTGCAAAGAAGGAGTAACTTTCGGTTCGGTTGCTTTGATTATTATTGCCGTTCCAAGCTGCTCCGGCTTGGATCAACGGTCCTGCCGCCGGTGGGAGGTGCATCACGTGGTGGAGTCAAACGAAGGACCGAAATATCACGTGTTTGTGAATGTGGTAAAATGTGCTGAGTGCTGTTCCCGTGTGCCATAATGGCGACCTAATCAAGAGTGAGCAAAAGTCGTTTGCCAAGTGGAAATTGTCACACCTGTGCGGTGCCAAGATTATATAGGGACTGTTCAGACGGATTCAGTGTTTTTTTTTTCTTTTCTTCAAGAGTGATAAAAGTGGATTATCGGATGCTGAACGGAATCGAACGACGAAGAGAATTTTCTAGCTCTGATTGTCCAAACGCAATTCTTGTTTTATTCGAATATGATATCCAAGAGTTGTGACTGGACATCCGTGGCTCGAAATAAGGAAACTTCTACTAGCAGTTTTGGGTGAAATCAGTGAAATCAGTAAAATAGTAGAACAGACCTAAAAGAAAACCCAATTTTACGAAACGGTGGTTATCGGTACAATTGGAGAAATAGAAACAAAAGCACGGGTATAGACAGCAAGTTGTGTCAGGTTGTGTCTAAAATTAGGGGTCAAAAAGGGTGCATTTTAAATTGTGACAAGGCCTGCGAACAAATTTACATTCTCTTTTGAAGCAGCGTTAGGAAATTAAGCGATGCGGTGCACCAATCGAGTGATAGGTACAAAATATAATAGGTAAGCACAATTCTATGATTTTTTTTTTCAAAAGGGCGAATATAACAATGAGAGATTCTCTCCTCTCTCGCTCTCTTTCATTAATTGCAGCGCCATTATAAAACTTTTGAACGATTATTTGGTACAGATAGAAACACAACAATGTTGGCTAGCATACTGTACTAATAGTAGAATAACGTAAAGCTGAATGGAATATGAATGAAACAGAAAATGATCAAAGAGAGTCTCTCAATTTCAGATTCGCCCTAATGAAAAAAAACCCCTAGAATTATGTAATTAAAGCGGCGCTCTCCTTCTTTGTTCAGTAGTTGTTATGTCAGTTAGCTTGTTAAGCGAAAAAATTGCGTTAGGCTTAACCGTTGTGTGTCCAACAAAAAAAACACACCTTTAAGGTCATACGGGATCAAGTCCCTAGGCTTTGTGCACAAATTACGTAACGCAAAAAACGGGATTTCATACCCCCTCCCTCTCCTATGTAACAATAAGTAACACGTGATCATATTCCCCCCTTTAATTACGTAACGCTAACGGACACACCCCCCCCCCTCCCCCATTTCTCAATTGTGATAAAATCATCACAAAAACTGTTATTGTTGTTGTTTTTATGTTTAATTCTTATTTGAGTAAATAAGTAAAGATTGCAAACATTAGTCAATTAATTTCATTTAAGTAACTTTAAGCTATTATAAAGATTACGAAAAACATTGCACTCATTGTATTGCATTTATTCAGGTTACTGGATGTTCTTATAACTGTTAAAAATATTAGTTCAACAACTTTACTTAAGTGTCTTTAAATTATTTATAGAAGAGAACTTTGAGAACACAAAAAAGTACACAGTTTTATTCATATAACTTAAATCTAGTTAAAAGATTGCAACAGAATGTTATGCAATGCATAATATTAGTGCATGAATTGGGTATTTGAACGCAATGATTAGAATCAACATTTCTTGTATATTAAATCAAACCACACTTTGTATTAGTTTAATGCAATCATATATTTGCAACAACAAAATTTCTTATCGAATCCAATATTGTTAGTCAATGAGTATTTTCAACAGAAATCATTATTGATTCAACAAATTAATTTTGTAGAATAAACAATCAACAAAAAATTTAACTTAATTTCTTATTATTTCAATGGTTCTACTATAAAAACAATATTTTATTTTTAAAATCAATCGCTTTGGTCGAATTAATGCAAAGGTGCATTGTTTCCAAAAATCTTATTTTTTTATTCAACAATAAATGCTTTTTGAATCCTAGAGGGTTTGAGCTGTTAAGTACCTGTAACAAGAAGTTAGAAGAAAAAATAGTATTTTCCATTTAATTCCAACTACCTTAGCTTATCTTGACAGATACGCGTATTTCGTCTACAATGTGCAGACTTCTTCAGTGTCTCGTACTAAGTCAAGTTATTCAAGGTGTCATGTGGGTTTAATAGAACATAATTAAGTGATTAGGGACTGATCAATATATTGAGCATTCGCCTCCTGATACCGATCAAATTTTCAGAATTTTGGCGACGTTAACCCTCGGGCCGAGCGGAGGATCGCAGCAAGCCGTGCTTTGAAACTGACGTGTTTTGTTTTTGCTGCGTCGTTTTCGCGAAACAAAATATCAAAATTAATTAGTAATTCAACTTAAACAAACAGTTAAAACATAAAAACTCCGCTTGCTTTGTGTTCTACGTAGTGAATATAATCGATTCCTTCCCAAAATATGTAATGATCGGTAGCATTTCCCCATTTTAATAGTATTTTTTTTGCACCCGGAGGCAGAGTTAAATCAGCTTTGTTTTGTTTGTTGGTGCTATTAGTATTGTGCCACCCGGGTAAAACAGGTTAAATTAGAGTATTTTTCCGCTTGGTCGCGAGTGTATTCATGATTATTAGCAGTTTTGAAGTTGATATCATATTGCCGTGCGAAGATCCTGGAAAAGTCGAAATACAGAGTAGATCACTAGAACTAAAGCCTGTCCACGTTAAATTTCGGACACCAACATAATAGCAGAAAAAAGAAATTTACACGTAATTTAATAAATCCGATTGCTTATTGCAATAATTTAGTTTTATCTACATTAGAAACAGTTATTCAAGATATTAATCTTTCTTTCTGTAAAATTCTCCAACTTTCTGTGGTACACTCGCCATCAGATTCCGTATGGTTTGCTTTCTTCTTAGTTTCGAGCCCAGTATTCTCTATTAGGCGATGTTCTGGACAGTTTGGTGGCTATTTTTGGCACGTATTTGACCTCTTACCTTATACCATTCCAGGACGGATTGCGTATAGTGACAAAAGACCGAATCAGGCCAAATCATAGCTGGAGAGTCGTGGCTTCTGATAAACGGTAGCAACTACTTTTGCAGACATTCTTTCTCGTACGCATCTTTATTGATAGAGCCGGTAGAGACAAAGCTTGTAGATTTTCGACCTTCGAGCTTCTTTGTACGAAAATGCTCGGCAATGGCGTTCCTTTGCATTGCGGTATAAAAAGCCAGACCGGGAAGCTGTTTATAGTCTTTGAGTACGTATGCTTCATCGCCCATGATGAAAATGTTTGCAAAAAATTGGTGTAAAGCTCCTTGGCACGACTTATTGCAGTAAAATTTGGCTTGTCATCGCGTTTGGGCACCTTTTATACTTTGTATGCCTTCAGTCCTTGCCTTTGATTCACTTTTTGTAAGTATGATTTTGACATCCTAACTTTGCGAGCCACATTTTGCACAGAATGATTGGAATTTTTCTCAATAATAGCTACCACCTTCTTGTCCATTTGTCGGGAGCATACTTTTTGATTTGTTCCACTTCCTACCTTCTGATCCACATTCAAGGGAACGTCCATTAATTCCGTCACGCAAAAAGTGACTTTTTATAAACCCCCCCCACCTCCCCCCCCCTTGTCACACTTTTTGTATGGACCTTTATTTTTTTTTGTATGGATCGTCACGTTTTACCAAACCCCCCCTCCCCCCTTACTGCGTGACATAATTAATGGACCTTCCCCAAGCGCTGATCAAATGATTTGCAAACACAAAACACGATACTTTTTGGTAGTGTTAGTTTCATGGCAAGATCGCGTACCGATCAATTCGGATTTTGCTGACGTTCGTACAAAATGCGTTTGTGCACTTCCACTTGAATCGACGCTATTTTACTGAATATAACCAGAGGACTGCAGAGAGCGTTAGTTCTTGAAGCCTGCACTTTTGGTGTGGCGCTAGTGACGTTATCAATATTTTAAGCTCGGTTCACAATGGATTGGTAAGGTACAGTATTTCTTCTACCAAACTACTTGTATCAGTAATTTAGATAAAACATTATAATACCTGACTGATAAATAACGAAAAAATACTGTCATTGCGATAACCACTGCACTAAATACAACACGGAAGATTTTTTTCTCGAATCAAATTAACGACAAAACACGACATCTTCCGCCACGAGTATTCTGTTTGCTGCATATAGCCTCCAAAACCGAGCTGTCAAATAAGCACCACACGCAGCACCAAGTTTTCGGCTTCACAATTTTTGTTCGTGAATGACGGCCGCTTCAGTCCTGTGAATGAAACCAGAATGTAAACATGTTGTACCACGAAATAAAGTGGAGATACAAAAATACAAAAGAAACGTTTCAGCGACCCGTGAAATAATTCAAAATCTACAATGAAAGAAAAGTGTCCGAAATTTAACGTGGACAGGCTTTATCATATGCAAACCTGAATCAAAAGACGAATGAAGTTCCCTGCTAAAGAGCAACAAACACATCTTTTAAAAAGCCTTCCCTACACTCCTCCAGTCACACTCCAAGAGCGGCAGTATAAGTGATCGAAGAGCTCGACCTAATGATTCCTGAAACAAATGGCTAATCTCTCTATATATAATCCTGTTTCCGACGGACGGTTCGGTGTTTTAAAAAAAGATGTAACACTATTTATTCACTCAACAAACATTTATTCACTTAATTAATTATTAAACACTTGATGACCGTCGTGAACACTGATGAAGTAAAACTGATGCTGATCGCAGTTCGCGAATTGGTTTTGTAGGATCGATCCGCTGACCTTGCATTTCCGGCGGGTGGACTAAAGCTGCTGACGTTGCGTGCCACGTTCCAGTGGTCTTACTGAAACTTGATGACGTTGTATGCGACGTTGCACATGTGGTGGATGGTTCATATCGTGACTCCTCCGGGGGGTTGAAAAGTGGCGTCCTCGATACTTGGATTATTTTCCTTTTCTTGGGGTCTGTTTTTCGTTTTCCGTTGCCTGGTGATTCTATTGGTGATTCTGCGGATATTTTTTCGCAAATTGAAGATTATGATAACAAATGTGGTTAGTATTAGAAATGTTGACAATGAAATTCCTCCTAATAGGCTCCATTTCCAGATGATTATTGATGCTTGCTGTAAAAATACCTTATCCAGTTTTTTTCTGTTAATGAGGGTTCTATTATCTATTGTCGCAATATCATGACTGCTTGAAGGGTGGCTATTTACTATGATATTGTGTAAAGCTCCCTGAATTGTATTGGATTCGCTGATGATTTCTGTCGATGAATAGTTTTCCCGCAGGAAGTTAATTGTACAGTTTGAGAAGGACACGACAAAGTTTCCGGATAGGTTTCTATTAGCAGGTCCACAGTTCGACCATAGTGTGTGTTTGACTGCATTAGTAACTAACAATTTATTATTGGCAATAAGTTGCGCTGAGGTTTTGTTGTTAATTTCGGTAGTGGAATGGGGTGTTGTTCCCATTACAAGTGGGTAGATACAAGAATCTTCGTATCTATTGATGAACGTGTTCAGTTGAACATAATCCTCTGGTTTAGATGTAGTCAAAGTTGTTTTCCATTTTTTATGACGAATGTTGGGTAATTTTAATGGTTAAATTTGTGTTTGTAAGTGGATAAATCCGAATAGTAGTTGATTCTTCCGCTTCCAATTGTGGAATGTGTAGGATGTATAGAAGGGTGTCCTTACTCGTTGCTATTTTTGGTGTAACAAAGTTCATTGCTTCGTCTGGTAGATCTACTTGAATTCCCTGATTATTCAGCATGGTTCTGATGACGTTGATTTCCTTCATGGATAATATTTTACTATTTGTTATATGGACTTTTGAGAATAATATTGCTTCTTGAATGCCTATGAGTATTCTGTTGATTATGTCAATATTAAGTATTGTTGTTATCATGTCTATTTCGTTTAGCAGAATTTGGTTCGATTGTGTTTTTCGATTATTTGGTTAATTACATTAGTCAGCTCTCCAATCCGTTGGCCAGTTTGTTCGTTGACTTTGTATTGCATGTTATTTTCCTTTATAAGATCGTTAAGTGTTCCGTTGATGATCCGTAAATCTTGGGCGTCTGGGTTACCAGCAATCCATTTCCATGTCGTGCCGATGGTATCCCATCTCTTTTGTCTGTGATGTGTACGTGGCTTTATTTGTAGTAGATTTGCATACAATTCTCTTATTTTGTGTTTACCTATTTCTGTTAATGTGTTAGTGTTCTTATTCTTGTTATGAACTAGGTTTGTTAGTTTGGTAATAGTGATCTCGATATCTGTGAGATTTATTGGGTGTACAATTCGTATGTTTCCAATCTGGATTTTACAGGTATTAATTTGTTGCATGAGAATCATGTCGTTATGAAGGTTCCTTATCGTTAATTCTTGGCATATTACTACTGATACAAGCATGATAAATCTTGAGTAAGTGACGAGCATCTGTGAATGAGACAATATGATATTATATTATAATTCATTGTTTTATCCTTTTTATTTTATTCTTATGTCTTTTGATGTTCCTATTATTTCTGAATGTTTTTTCGGAAACTCTATTTGCATTGGTTTGATTAGCTCTAGGTTGCGTTTTAGTTCGAATATTTGGTATAATGAATACTTCCTGTCCCTCTTCTAAAACTGGTGGGTCTTCTTTATTGGTATTTTGTTTCAATAATTTATCTTGAGATTTTACAATGTTTTGCTTGGTTTTTTATGAATAGTTCTTGTGCACTTCTAATAACTTCCTCTGGGTGAGTAATGTTATTTTGGTTAAACAATATTTCATTCGGTGTAAATTTTGTGGCGGAATGGACGGTATCATTGTACAATGCAACTGATAATTTTATGATTGACTTAGTTCCCATTCCCCTAAATTTATGTTTAGTAGTGTTGAATAATTCTATAATCGTAGAGTGGGTTCTTTCAATTTGCCCATTTGATTCAGAAGAAGCTGCATATTGTAATTGGGTTCCTAACTGACTTAGAAAATTTCTTAGTTGAATGGACAAAAATGTGGTCTCGTGATCAGTTATGATAATTTTCGGGACACCAAAAGATGTTATGTATTTACTTAAAGCTTTTTGTACGTGAGGCAGATTCTTTGATTTTAAATAAATCATTTGAAGATGCTTTGTGAATGAGTCTATTAGAGATAAAAAATAACATTTGTCTATTATAAAAATATCCATGTGTATCCTTTCTAGGGGTTTTTCTGTTGCTGGTCTGGGTGAAATTTTGATGTTATACGGCTTCCGCTCGTATTTGTGTTTATTGCAGATTTCGCATGTGTTTACATATTCTCTTATTTTCTTTTGCATACGGGGAAAAAAGTATGTTCGTTTCAATTGGGCTTCAATTTCAGAAATTCCGCGATGCGCCCTTGTGTGTTCTTTGATTATTAATAAGTTTTGTCTATTTTCTACTTGGACATCTTCGACTAAATTCTGTGTTATGACAAAATGTCCTTTTTGATTAAAATTTTCTTTATAAGAATCTTGGATATGCTGATATAAAGGTTCTGGAGCCATAATAGCCGTTTGTTTTCCGTTATGGAATAATTTTAAGTATTTAGTGATATGTTCTTTATCGTAATTTGGTTGGCAAACGATATTTCTTTTATATTGACCAAACAACGTTTCTGATATTGTCGTTTCCATAGGGGAGATTCTAAATATTAGTTGGTTTTTGTAAAAATTGAGGGGACGTTCAGTAAAATGTATAAAGTAATCCGCAGAGTCGTCTGCTGAGTGGATGGTTTGGGAATCTGAGGAATGGTTATTGGGGGAATTAAGATGTTCTGAGTGTGGCTCGGGGCCGTCTGAATCGCCAAGATGTGCGCCTGCAACGATAAAATCATCATTATTATTTATATCATTTACATTTACATCTAAAGGTGTTCTGCTTAGGGCATCTGCTACTACGTTTGACTTTCCTTCTTTATATTTGATATCGTAGTCGTAGATCTCAAGGTCAAGTCGCCATCTGAGAATTTTCGAATTTTTTTCGGAGGATTTGATGAATGTTAAAGGTTTATGATCGGTTACAAGTGTAAATTTTGCTCCGTAGAGGTATGGTTTAAATTTGTTCACTGCCCATATAATGGCAAGTGCTTCTTTCTCGTTGGTTGCGTATCTAGTTTCTGCATCATTTAGTGTCCTGGATGCAAATGCGATGGGGCGTTCTATATTTTCTTGGATTTGGGAAAGGACAGCACCTAATGCGTATCCTGAAGCGTCTGTTGTGAGGATAAATTGTTGGTCGAATTGGGGATAGGCTAAAATTTGGTCTGTGGCGATTATTTGTTTAAGGGTTTCAAATGCGGTTACATAAGAAGTATCCTTTACGTCAACTATTGAATCTTTTTTAATGATTTAGTCATTGGTCGTGTGATTTTAGAAAAATCTTTTATAAACCGGCGGTAATAGCTTGCCAAGCCCAAAAATTGTTTGATTTCTTTTGGTGTCTTAGGTAAAGGCCAGTTAATATTTTTTTCAATCTTGTCAGGATTTGGTTTCACTCCGTTTTCTGAAATTATGTGTCCAAGGAACTCAGTCTCCTTTTTAAAAATTCACATTTATCCAACTGTATTTTTAAATTAAACTCTGAAAGTCGTTTCAACACTAATTTGAGGTTTTCCAGATGATTTTGTAGGTTATACCCAACAATAACAATATCGTCGAGATAAACGTAGCATATTGTTCCAATGTAGCTTGATAAAATGTTATTCATCGCTCGTTGGAAAGTGGCTGGAGCGTTTTTGAGGCCGAAGGGCATTCTGTTAAACTCGGAAATGTCCTTTGTCAGTGGAAAAAGCGGTTTTTTCTTTATCGGATGGGTCCATAGGGATCTGATGGAACCCAGATTTGAGATCCAGTGTAGAAAAATAAACTGATTTGCCGAGGCTATCTAAAATTTCCTCAATTTGTGGCATCGGGAATCTGTCATCAATAGTTTTTCTGTTTAATTTTCTGTAATCTATGACGACTCTTATCTTTCTTTTTCCTGAAGCATCTTGTTTTTTTGGGACAACCCATATCGGTGCAGAATAGGGGCTAACCGATGGTTGAATAATTCCATTGTCCAGCATTTCTTGGATTTGCTCATGAACATCTCTCTTAAAATGATGTGGGTAACGATAACTTTTAGTATAAATTGAATTGTTATCCGATGTTGTAATTTTATGTTTTATGGCAGTTGTTGCTGAGAGTTTTTCGCCCTCTTTCAGCAGAACTGATTGGTTTTCGAGTAATACTTTTAAAAGTTCAGAAGATTCTAATGCAGATAAATGATCCTTTCTAATTAAATTTTCCATTTTTTGTTTGGAAATCGGTTCTTTGTTCAAAATAGGTATTGGGTTAAGTGTTTCGAAGTTATTTACATCAGTATTTCTGCAGTGTGAGACACGCAGCAGCACAACCTGCGATGCCGGCAAGTGTAGAGTCGTCTACGAAGGTCATGGATGGTTTGAGTCAACTGGTTCAGCCTTCCAGTGACGGTGCTTGGAGGATAATTCTGGCTGCATCAGCGTTTCGGAGAATTTCGAGACACGTCGAATCGAAGCATTGCCAGTCGTTCGAGTATCATTTTGCCACGAGAGAAGGTTAGAGCGAGCGATCCTGATGCTAGAGGAATTCGCGTCAGCACAAGCGGGAGTATGCAGCACATTAACTAAAAGCCTTAGGCAAAGACATTGTTCGAACAACATCGACAGGGATTAGGATTGGGTTGACTTGAAGAAGTGTAGAGACTATCTTTGTTCGCAAAATGTTTTTGAGCAAGATCATACCTGTGGTTGCATTTACTTTGTACCGCATTGGATATCTTCAACGCAAATAAGGCGTACGTTGTCTCAATGCGTCAATAAAACGTTCGATCAGGGGGGGTGTGTGTGCGCCGTTCGGCGCGCACGGTGGCGGTCAACAGGTCACGTGGTGCCTCAGAATCGGAACGAGTTCAGAAGCGGTTTATTCGTTTGGCTCTGAAAAACTTGCCGTGGCGAGATCGTGACAACTTGCCACCGTATCCTGATAGATGCCGACTACTAGGTTTGGACACGCTTGAACGACATCGAAAAATACAGCAGTCGTTGTTTATTGCTAAACTGTTGAATGGTGAAGCTGATGCCCCCGAACTGTTGAACTTTAGGGTACCGAACAGAACCCTACGGAACTCTACGTTGCTGCAACCAATTTTTCACCGGACTGTGTTTGGATACAATGAACCGGTTTCAGCATGTATTCGTGCGTTTACTGCAGTCGAAGAGCTATTCAAGTTTAATGTACCATCTGGACGTTTAGCGAATCGGATATGAACGCCATTGAACTAGCTTTTAAGAAAAACGTGTTTTTACTAGCTTATTAGTTAAATTTTATTCATTAAGACTACCCATTGTCAGACGAATTATTTTAAATACAAATACAAAGTAAATTGAACCAAATTTGACAGATGAAGGTTTTTGAAGGAGAGAAATGTTTCTATGGTGGTTTGAGACCCCTCTGCCCACTGAAAGGGGGGGGGGGGGGGTTCACATACAAATGAAACGCAAATATCTGCATAACTCGAGATCTATTCAAGTAAATGAAACCGCATTTCCCATGTCGGGGATATTGGACGCAGCATTTTTGTAAATATGTATGTAAATATGAAAATATGTATGCAGGGATTTTTGGAACTGGGGAAGGTTCTTATGATTGTTTGAGACCGCTTCCCCCTTCTGGAAGGGGGGAGGGCTCCAATACAAATGAAACATAAATTTCTGCATAACTTGAGAACTAATCAAGCAAATGGTATGCGGGGTTTTTTGAATGCAAGAAATGTTTCTATGGTGATTTCACACACAAATTTCAACCAAACCTGAGAATTATCCATGTAGCTAAGCTACATACTGTGTATTGTCTGGGGAAGAAGAATGTTCTGATAGAAGTTTGAACCCCTTAGTAAAAAAAAGCGTTAGTTCTTTGTTATGTTTATTCATTTAAGTGCATGCGTAGCACCGCTCGCACCGGGATCAGCTAGTGTAGTCATAAAATCACTAAATACATTTATTTAAATATAATCCCATACTGCCTATGACCACATGCCAGTCTTTTATGAAAATAGTGGTTGAAATTCAGAAGTGCAGTTCACATATTCATGCTGAAAGGCCCAATAACAAATTGAGCCTTTGCAAGATCGCAAGTTTAAGAGACGATTCCAAAGCATGCTGAAACTATCAATTCAATGAGAATGGAAAATACACAACATGACTAAAAGGAACTTGATCTTAAGTTGCATCCCCTCACCTCGCTGCTTTTGAATTGATAAATTGACCAGGTAGGACCAGGAAAGTATATTCAAGTGCCTTGAAATTTCTGATCCTCTTAAAAGCATTATTCTGGAAAAACTTCCCACTGTGGAAACGTTTTTGAAGCAATTGACTTTGAAATGGAGCCTCCTTGCAGCTATCATTTCCTTCGATGGATAATTTTTCGAAAGGGCCTGTTCATAAATCACGTAGACTCATTTTTGAAAATCACAAAAACCGACCTCCCGGCTAAGCGCACATTGCAATGTAGCCACTTTTCCCTCGGCCTTCCTCTTCAGCATCCTTTGGAGCTTCTTTTCGCTCAGGGTCGTCGGCCATCCGGAACGGGGCTTTCTTTCGATGCTCTGATTGTTTTCTAATAGTGCCAAGATGTTGTAGATGTCGGGGTGCCGTTCTTTGAACGCGCACACTTCTGAACGGAGTTGCTCCACTTTTTTTGCCATCACGGTTAGAGTTCAACTGATAGAGCTGTCAAATTTTGTCTGCTGACTCATGGGTTACTATGATAGATAAAACCCATAAAAAATCGCGGCAATTTTTTAAAGGCAAATGTTAACTCAATGCAGACGTCTTCCAAACTTGGAAGATCGACAGGTAATCGGTGTGTAACCACCTGGTGGTTCCTCAAGGCGTGATGCTTAGAGGCGGGCCGAAAGTGTTGATGAGTTACCTCCCCCATGATAAATGTTCCGATTTTTATTTTATTAAAATTAAATAGCACTGATATTCATCATTTAGTACTTCGAATTAAGTTAAGCATACCTCAGAAAAAATGAACTAGAAACTAGAAAGTAGATTTTTCACTCGTTCTATACGATATAAATACCTAGTTTGGTTGTAATGCATTTCTTAGGGGACAGTTTCTTTCTAGTGAAGCAGTGATTTCGTAACTTATCCACGAAGAGTCTTTATCCAATATAATAAAGTAAATAATACTCAACATAACAGTACATTACCACAAAAAAAGAGTCTAATAATAAAATTTCGTCATTTGTTAAAATACGTGCAACAGCTAACCACAACCGCCGGGTTCACTCAAAATCGCTATCCACCCCGCTTGGTGACACCAATATTTGATTATATCTCTGATAGATTCGGTCCTGGAAACACTTTTTCCTGGGCGAGATCCTTTTACTGCACCCCGCAGTACTGCTAGGAGCGGATTTCCTCCGATTCACACTACTGGAAATCCGCTGACAATCTTCGAAGTCATCACAGTCATCATCGCGGAACCAATTTTCCAGCTTCTTACGCTTGACGTTGCTGTTTCCGATTGACCGTCTCCCACTGCTCTTTGCTCTTTCCGTGGAGGTAGATTTCCGCCCGGTTGTTGGAGTCCTCGGTGACGCTTCGCTGTCAGAAGAACGGTTGCCTTTCGTAAGCCATCCTCGCGGTGTAGAAGACTGGGATCCTTTCGAAGACGGCGTTCTCTTCAATCTGTTTGGTGGAGGGCCATTCTGACTCTTTGGTGTACACACTTCCGTGTCCAGGTTAACGATTTCACTCGGATTGTCGGGCCCACGGAGGACACTTACAAACTGTACGTCGTCGGAATCCCGCAACGGCGACATGCTGTCACTTTCGACGTGAACTTGAATACGATTACCGAAGGCGTTGTTGTCGGTGATTTCGAAAACGTCTGTCCGGTTTGCGTCCGGATGTTTGACGGTGAGATCGGCGAATATGTCGTTGGAGGAAGATCGTTCCCCCGAGAGATCTGGTTCTTCGTGTAGCGAACCGTGTAGCAGTTTAGAAATGGGTGTGCTAACGGTGGCTCGCAGGAACTTTGGTAATGCTTTCGGGGCGTTCGGTTTAGCAGTTTTTTCCAAATTAACTGGACTTTTGAGCAAAAGGTTCATCAGAGAATCGTCTTGATTACCGAGTTGGACAGTTTCGTCTGCTTCCTCGTCGGTGTCACTGAATAAATCCGGAGATTTATCTCGTCCAGTCGAACTGGAACTGGATAACAGGATAGGTTGGTTTGGAATAGTGTTTTCTTTGGAAAGGACTTCGAGATCCGTCGATGACGAGGAAGGAGACTTCCGTCGAAGCAATCGATCGATTGGGAAGTTGTATTTGTCATCCGCAAGCACTGTCGCTGCTTTACGAACTAAGGCTTCCGACAGGTTTTCCGATTGAGAGCTGGGCTGAACCAAGGCTTGACCAAATTCGAGGTATCCTTCCGAATCGGTTTGCTGCTCCGTAGCTTGTGATGATCGTTCTGTTTCAGGTACTTCTATGTGGGGTGTTAAATGAGTCATTTCGGATTCTGAAATATAAAATATTCATATTTTCAATTTTTATCTAACAATTATTGCCATATGCTGGAGAAACATTACCTGTAGCCTTTGCTAGAAGCGATTTTCTAACTTTATCAACTGGAGATTTGGTTTCCGAATCGGAACTTTCCAATACCAATTTAGGCATTTCTTCTGTGCTCTGCTCGCAGTCAAACAAGGGCTCACTAACCTTGTATGCAAGCGTGGAAGCAGAACGATCACTTCCATTGTCCGTCTCATGCGACAAATCTCTCCCGATTCCAGAGCTCTCCGCGTCAACGATTGCCCTATTCAAACTGGTATCACAAGAGGTATAATTATTTTCCAATTCCTGATCAAACACCATTCCACTGGTATTCTCTATGACTTCTGGTTCAACCAAAATTTGGGAATCTTCCAACACAACTGGACTCTGGCTGTTTTCCATTCCGTTGGCAATTTTCCATGCAGCAAAACAGGACATAAATTCGCTACTATCTATCAACGGAAGCATGCGCTTGTGATCAGATCGATACCTTCTGAGCAGAATGCTTCGAGTCAAGAAGAATAACTTCAATTTGCGTGACTTTGAGAGCGGAAGCTGTGACAGTGATCCTTCAAGTAAGTCTTTCAACGTTTCGCCGTGGAATTGCAAATTGCATAGTTTGAGCCTCAGAGAAAGACGAAACAAGTCGTCCAATAGATTATTAGTTGTTAGGAACAGTTTAGCAGCATTTATAAATTTTGCAGCCAAAGTTAATAATGATATCGAGCACTGCTCACTTTTGGTTTCGTCAATAACTAGCAGTTTGATGTCCTTCTCCTTCGATAGTAGCAAATCAGATTTCTTCTCAAAGCTTTCGTATGTAGTCAGAATGATCTGCTGGCAACCTGGTAAGAACTCTGGAAATTGAAAATATTGATACATCGATGTTATGCAATGTAGTTTTATTTGGATTACAAAGTCGACCCCTCACCACTATCACTATCTCCAATGACCACCGTCGTTAGTTCAGTAAGTAGCTCCAAATGATACAACCAATGATGTACACGCTGTAAACTACTGCACACGATTGCACTCTTATCTGCAGTGCCAACCGTAGCCGATAAGTAGCCGACTACCTGGTGAGTCTTACCCAATCCTGATTCATCGTTTAAAATCACACCGTTGCACTGAAGAAACAAAGAAAAATGCATTCAGTATCTTGATGAACTCTCACAACAAACAACAAGTACTAACCTGTTTCAGACCCCGATGGATGAATCGGATTCCCTCGAGCTGATGACACGCCAACACTTCCACCACAGAACCCGGGATTTCGGCTGTTTCTCCTACCTTCAGCGGTTCCTTGAGGGAAAATCTGCTTCTCTTACTCGGTTCTTCTTCACTGTCCATCTGCTAACCAGCGCTACTGATGTATTTTATTATTGAAAATACGTCGAAACAAATTGAACAAGCACGTACAAATAGCTTCTAAAAGCGAAACATATTACAGAAATACATCAGGGAAAAAATGCAAACCACGCAATATGACGTGAACGATTGCGTTTTTGCGCTGCAACACATCTGTCAAAACATGTTTACAAAAAAACTGACAGGGCTGGCCAGCTGATTATGAATATACACGCTATTTGTAATCAACCCAAAATTTAGTTAAAATCTAACTAAAATCGGTAATAGCACAGAGAACAGACATCTAAGCTAGAATATATTTTACAACAAAACTTGTTTAAGGATTCAAATAAAAATACGTTGAAACACTACTGCCATCTCTCGGGTTGTTGCCACTTGCTATTTGATCACGGCAACCATGTTTGTTTATTTCTCGCACCTTACTGCTTTATGCACGACAAATGAACCTTACTCATATTCGAGTAATGCTGACTAAAAATTGAATAAAAATTGTTCCTCATTGGTTTAATACAAAAAACAAATCGCTTTATGAATAAAACTAGCGGATTATCTAGAAAATTGATCTTACTTTTTTTCTGCCTAGATAGAAACAGTTAAAATGAAAAAATAAGATATAATTTACTGATTGATTGAACAGTACCCAACCATGAACAAAATTCGTTGGGCGCACGCTGAAGCACAGAGGAATTGAAGTGTCAAAACTTTTCAGTTGATGAAGAAAATTAAAACTGAGTCCGAACTTTCCAGTGGAATACCAGTAACAAATTGCAGTTAATCAAGTAAAACCTTATCCATTTATCAATGTCAGTTAACCTGTTTTAAAATAAATGGTGCAAAATTATTTGGTAGCTCTGGTAGGTCATTAAATACGTTGTTTTATTCTATTTATAAGTGTATCATTTATTTACAGATAAATTCATGCGGAATGCTTTTCGGTTCCATTTATTGCCAACGTAGACCAACGCATTGAGTTCTTTCGTTTGTGCCTCAAACGGAACGGAAACATCTAATGGTTCAAATGCATAGTCTGGATTTTTTTTTACTTTTTCTGGTAACGAAAAATTGTCCAAATCATCTTTCGTCTGCTTGGCGCTCATGTCTCGCATGTGGGTTCGAAGTTATTTCCAGCCATTCCAAGAAATCAGAATCATTTTCAATGAAGTCTATTTCTGACAGATCGTATTGCAGTACAGTATGATCGTTGCTCCAATCACCACTGCCGCGGGGAATGCAACCGGACAAATCCTATTTAGACACTAATTAATTTTTATGAATCCCGGCATAATTGTCAGTACTTACCCTACATCCGTTCTACCAGGAACTCGAAAATCTTCAGGACAGAAGTGGTCGGACATATTATTTTACCGTGAGCTTGAACTCCCTGCAAGGACAAAATTGTCTGCAGTTCGGGCGACTCGCAGCAAGATACCCAGCGGCTTCATCTAAAATGATTTTTCAGGAGCATTAGGAGTGATTTCACTAAATTGAATGTGGTACTTACAAATCTGCATCCTTGGGAAAACTGTAAAAAGATTTTCCCCGGGTAATACCTTGCCTATTTGCACACCAATAAAATTCGCACTTGTTTACGTTTCCGATAAACAATATTTTGCTAATGAAATTTTTTGACATTTGGGCTACTAAGATGCGCGACGGTTGGTGATGTGAATAGGTGGCGATCGCAGCGCCACCACAGTATTGCCAGTTACAATGATTATGAAATGGCAGTTAAATTTCTTACACACTTTTTGAATTTGACTTGGATGTCTGTTCTCTGTGGTAATAGGTACACAGAAGAAAAACTTTTAGTTATAAACACTACCATTTTATACCGCGTTCAAACTACAACTTAAAGTAGTTCACAATACTGCATATATTACGTGACATAGAGTATCTTGATATCGACAACTAGAAATCTAGTTTTTACTGGAAATAATGTACATGTCATTTGATATCAAGATACTCTACACGGGAAATAATCCACACATATTTATTGGTAAAAATCCATAGAAAATTCCACGTAATACTGATGTGTTCGCACATGAACAGCACCTTCTGAGAAACACAAATAAAGTTTATGTGACAAATGAAAAATATGTGTGGCCTCACATAGTGGTTATGTGTACACATAGGAAGAATGTGTGGTTACAAATAAATATCAAGTGTTGATTATATTGCAAAAAATCATAGTTGGGACACATAGATATTATCATTGCTTTTTCATCAGTGTATATCACGTAATCTAAACTGTAGCGTGAACGTACTATTATACTACGTGAATCCTACAGAGTTTGAGCTGTTTAGTGGAATACCTGTAACTAGAAATGAGAAGAAAAAATAGTATTTTCAATTTAATTCCAACTACCTTTGCTTATCAGTCACTGAAGAAGTCTGCACATTGTAGACGAAATACGCATATCTGTCAAGATAAGCAAAAGTAGTTGGAACTAAATTGAAAATACTAATTATTTTTCTCATTTCTAGTTATATTACGTGATATGGACTACCCAAGTAACCACAAGCATTATATTATTGCACTTATTCAACCCAAAATCAACATTGGTAATGCGGAATCGCATCAATTCAACAGTTGTCAAGTAATGAAGCGTTATATCAGCTTAATAATGTAGTGATGCATTACCAATGCAATAATGCTACATTATTAATGTCTTATGGCATTACAAAAGATATAGCATTAGTTCGATCTTAAAGGGGCCCTTTTCAGCTTTAATCCAACTTCAATGATGCACTAGACGTAATACATATGCCCTATATATGCATGCTATTACAGCCTCGTGGTTACTTGGGTATCTTGATATCAGCCTCTATATATCTAGTTTACACACGAAATAATGTGCTGGCATTTGATATCAAGATACTCTATATCAACTTATATACCCAAGTAACCACAAGCATTATATTATTGCACTTATCCCACCCAAAATCAACATCGGTAACGCGGGATCGCATCATTTCAACAGTTGTCAAGTAATGAAGCTCAAGAATGTAGTCACAGAGAACAGACATCAAGGCTCGAACATTTTTTCTCCAATTTAATGCGTAAACTTTTAAAAGCAAACCATCACCAAACTAAAACTCTGGATCAACAATAGAAAAGGGCCCATCAACATTTTTAAACAAACACTTCTGAGCCCTTTTTCTCGCAAGCCGTTGGCTATACACATAAACTTACAGAATCGTCGTGTAGGGGAAACTTTCCCCTACATGATGATGCTATTGGTTTGCGTGGGAGGCCTACGCTTTGCCAGGAAATAGGCTCAGAAGTGTTTGTTTACAAATGTTGATAGGCCTTTTTCTATTCCAGAACTGACAGGCTATCAAATCTCAAGGTGGGCAAGTGGCGCCATCAACATATGTTTCACCAAAACTAACGAAAACGAGCTGAATTGTTAAAATGGCAGTTACAGAAATGTACACACGGTGGGCCGATGAATCATGTAAATTTTATCTGAAAACACATATAGTTATTTTCCATGCTTTTCACATAACTTCTATATGAAAAACACTTAAACAGCCAAGAGATAGTTCATATTATATTCATTGGAACAGTCAAATACCTGTTATGTGAAATCCCAATGAGAGTTATTCGTATTGGTTTATGTAATTCATGTGAAATTTCAATAAGAATGATTGACATCTTTAATAAATTTCATGTGATATATTAATAGTTTTGAAATGAATTTATTTTAAGATTTTATAATATTTACGTGTCATTTGAGTTGAATAATAACACAATTAAACTAAATATTTGAACAATGGTCTTGACGTTTAGCTATGTGATCGCAGACTGCATCGCCGGGTTCAAGACGTGGTCCTTCATTAACACCAGAGATCTCGAGGATGTCCAAACGCGCCTCCTGTGGTTCAAGTCGATGACTCCAGAGTCCTCGATGGAAGTTGATTGCTCCTTAATGCATAAGTTGGGAGCTAGCACTCGAAGAATATTCGGCTTCTGTGAAACATTAATTAACGAAATTGTAGATAAATTATTTACATTCACCTGTTATGCATCAGAATACATACATTCCGTTTCCTCCAGGCATCGATGTACTCAAAAATACAAACTGGATACAAAATCGTCGACCGAATGCGTTATAAGTTCGTATAACTGAATTTCACAGTCTAATATAATAAAGAGATTAAGTTTTCTCATCACCTACATGGTTTTACGAAAAATGTGCTGCAAAATTTCCAGTGATTTCATCTAGAATCCTAAATCCGCCAGCAGTGGAATACTATGATTCGGAATCGTGAAAATACTGCTAGGGAACCCACATTATTTTCATATATGAAAATCACATAAGATTCATCTGACAACACACTTAACCTTCGTTCTCATACAATGTATCATTTTGTCAGATGAATATTATTGGGTATCATAATAAAAACACTATCATAATGAATCCTAGAGGGTTTGAGCTGTTTAGTGGAATACTTGTAACTATAAATTAGAAGAAAAATTAGTAATCTCCATTTAATTCCAACTACCTTTGCTTATCTTCGACAGATATCGACAGACTATCATAATAACAAACACTGTTTATGTGTTTTTCACATGACATTCAATGGATACACATAAAATGAATGAGTATATGGTCTTTGTGAAGCTATGTGATGTTTTTAATAATTTTAAAGTTGTTTCTTGGTTCAGTGTAGTAATTTAATGCATCACCAATACAATAATGCTACTTTAGCAATGTATTATGGCATCCCGGATAAAAATAACCATACAATTACAACAGAATAATATAAAATAACATTAAAATCTATTTCTGACCACGAATCTTATTGTTCGTGAATCAGATAAATGAAACATGCATATTATCATTACAATAGATCTACAATCCCGAATAGAAAATTTTCATAGATTTACAATTGAGTATATTATAACCATACAGTACCATCTATAGTATTTACGATTAATAGTATTGTTCACAACGATAGGATGACAATAGGAGTTATTGTTACTACAATAGAATCTAATGTTAGTTTAGCCATCCACAATAGAAAAAGGGGGTTGTTATGTATATCTTAACTATAGAAAAAATCATTATTTTCCGAACAAATTTGAGTCAATTACTATTAATTGTATTGTTTTACAATCGTTGAAAATCCTATCATATGGAGTGAATTGTAGATCTATTGTAATGACAATATGCATTTTTCGTTTATCTGATTCACGAACAATAAGATTCATGGTCGGAATTAGATTTTAGTGTTAGTTAATATTATTGTATTGTAACTGTATGGTTATTTTTATCCGGGTATCTTGATATCAGCCTCTATACATCTAGTTTTCACTGGAAATAATGTGCATGGCATTTGATATCAAGATACTCTATATCAAGTAATATAGGTTGTATGGCGAACAGGGTGTTACCCGACTAGGCCTATGTTCAAAACTACCATTGATTTTCAGTCAAATTAATCAACAATCAATATGCAACTGCTGCCCGAAAGATACGAGAGAAAATGAATAATATTAACCCTGTGGAAGAGACCGGAAGGAGGATCAGGTACTGTATCCAAGAAAATGGAGGAGCAACTATTGAAATAAATTTATGAAAGAAACGAAGATCAGTGTTTTAATTTGATTAATCATTGGAAAATACCTAATTAGTTCAATGAACTGATCTACAATGGTATCGAGAAAATAAAGTTCATTTTCAATTTTCATCATGCGTTTAATTGAACCGTCCGCAGCATTGTTTTTTTTCGTCACACTTTTCATACCGTCACTCCGCGTGGCGATCAATTGTGCTATGCGCGCTGCAAACAGACGTCAACAGCAACGCACGGTGGGGTTGAATTCTTGTTTTACGCAACCGTTGATTAACGACCCAACCAGATGTGTTTAGTACGAAATTGCGACAGAACTAAGCAAGATAGAAAGTTGGTGTCAAAGAGAGAGTTGTAGAACGGTATGAGAGGTATCTTGGACAAAACAAAACAATTTAGATTTTTGACGAAACAATAAACTTTATTACGTATTTTTTTAAATAATAAGGAAAAATCCGTAGAAAAACACAAGTTTTAAACTCGTTTATCCCTAAAATGTTTCTAAATGCCACTTACTCAATGTAAAAAGGACACTATTAACAACAATCAATATGCAACTAGCGATTTGAAATTGGTTCACTGTTGTAAAACCCCTTGGCCCGAATTACACCTTGAAGCCAGCACCTTGATATACATATTTGCGCCTTTGTTTTGATTTGCTGTGTTATTTTGACAGAATATTTGAGAGTGTGTTCATGTGAGTTCATTTTTAGGGGCGCATTATTAAAGGGTGATACGGTCAAAATTTGGTCAAGGGAAAACGCGTGTAAATCGGTGAAATCGTTTATTTAAAAAATCAAATTAAATTTCTTTTTCAAGTTCAATTAGTATAAAATTCAGGAAAAATATTCAGTTAGGCTTCCCGCTTTTCCAAATCCGAATTGCCGGGCCTTACGCTTGACCCCTGCCATCAGATTTTGTACAGCCACCTTGTCCACCTTCTTCGCCGCAGAAAGCCAGTTTGCCTTGAACTGCTGCTCGTCCATAGCAGTTTTTTTGGTCTTCTTTAGGTTCCGCTTGACAATAGCCCAGTATTTCTCAATTGGGCGGAGCTCTGGCGTGTTGGGGTTCTTGTCCTTGGGAACCTCCTGCACGTTGTTGGCGGCGTACCACTCCATGGCCTTTTTACCGTAATGGCAAGATGCCAAATCCGGCCAAAACAGTACGGAACAACCGTGTTTCTTCAGGAAAGGCAGCAGACGTTTATTCAATTAGGCGTATTTCGTCTACAATGTGCAGACTTCTTCAGTATCTCAAACTAATAACTCGAGTTATTAGTACGAGACACTGAAGAAGTCTGCACATTGTAGACGAAACCCAAGCAACACACAAAACATCTTTTTAGAATGATTTATAATTGTTTGTATTATAAATGCATTATAAACGTATCGCAAAACATGTCAAGTTTGGAGCGGTTTGTAACTCTCGAATTCTATATCACTCTGACAAACGGTCGAGCTAAAAATACTTTTTTCACTGCTCCAAATGCTTACTACTTCATTATTGTTCTTTAAAACATGTTTCATACATTCCACACATTTATAATACATAAACAGGACAAGATTTTATGGGCAGTTCTATATGCTGTTGAAATTACAGTACATCAACCTTGTTTTGCAAAACGTGCTCTTTTTTCTCTAACGATGAACATTGTGTTTTCACTGCCAACAGGAAGCATATCATACATACTCAGAGTTCACTTTTCAACAATCTGAGTTGGCTTAGCAATGAAGCTTACAAACCTTTCTCGCCAAGGACTAGTGTTCAAATCCCACGCATGGCGATATTATATTTTTGAATGAGGATAATTTTTGTCCATTTTATGTTTTATAAGGCTTCACTTTTTGCGCTTTTTGCGTCATATTAAAGCATGAAATAAAGTTTTGTACACCTAAATTTATAACCTATCTTTGTCATTTAACAGTACTTTAAGCTTGTTTAATACAAGCTGTGTTGGTTGGGGAATACGCGTATCTGACAAGATAAGCAAAGGTAGTTAGAATTAAATGCAAAATACTAATTTTTCTTCTAATTTCTAATATCTTCCTGTTTTTCTCAGAAGTATCTACCTGAACTTTATGGGAATTCCTGAACTTCGAGAAAGCCTTTTGAACTTATTGAATGTTCGATTCTGAACTTCAGGAAAGCTCTCGAGCACTTCTGGGTAGTTCCAACTAAACTTTTGTGAAGCCTCCTTCGAAACTTCTAGAAATGCCTATCCTGAACTTCAGAGAAGTTCTTTCCTGAATTTTTTGAGAAATTCCTTTTGAACTTATTGGCAATGCCCTCTTTGGTAAGTTTCTTCCTCGAATTCGAAGAAGTTGTCTCCTGGGCATATTCTTTCTGAATTTCTGATAAGTCCAATTCTGAAATCCGCGAAAAATTGTATGGAAACATTGGCAAATTCTTTTTCAAAAATTTTAGGAAAATTCTTTGGAAACTGCTTCCTGAACTTCTGAAAACTCAAACTACTAGAAAGTACCTCAAATGCTTCTGACCATTTTTTTCTGTTCTTTAAAGAGGTTGCTTCCTGAACTTCGAGAAGTCTCCATTTTGAAATCCTTAAATGTTAGCTTCCAAATTTCGGAAAACTAGAGAGCTTTTGGGAAGTTTCAACTAAACTTTTGTGGAGTTTCTTTCGGAACGCCCTGAACTTTGCGGAAGTATCGTGCAAAAGTTTTGTGATGCTTTGTTTCTGAATTTCGGAGAAATTTTAAGTAGTGCCCTCTATGGTTACTTTTTTCCTGAATTTTGGAGAAGTTTTTTCCTACACTTTTGGGAAGTTAAATCTTGAATTTCTGGGAATAACTCCAGACCCTATGGAAAGTTCCAAACTTCTAGGAAGTCTTCTTCTCTAAACTTCTTCCTGAAGCTCTGAAAAGCCTTCTCCTAATTTCCGAAAAGTATGATCTTGAACTTTGCGGATGTTTGGTACTGATTTTTTTGTGGGATATTTCTACTTCAACTACTAAGAAGTGCTCCCTATACTGCTTAGAAGTTACTACTTGACGTTCGGAGAAGTATTTTTTCGTAAAAGTCTTTTCCTGAACTTCTAGAACATTTCTTTCGAAAGCTCTGGGAATTCCCATTCTGATCTTTCGTGGATGTGCCCAAAATTTTTGATAGTTTTTTTCTTTACTTCTAGAAATCTAGGATTAATTTCATAAACCACTTAACTGAAGTGTAAATTTTCAAATTCCTGATCCCTAAACTGATGCGTTTAGATAAACTTTAGAAAAAATCAGATTTCTAAGATTAATTTCAAAAGCTCATTACTTTTACTGTTGTTCTGAGTCTACGGGTTGGGCCACGGGTTGGGCTTGAGAGCCAATGTTGAGCCAAAAGTAAAAGTATTCAAACGAAAAAATAAACTTTACTTTTTGTTATTTCCGAGGTTATTCCGGCTCAAGGCGGTGGTGATCCTAATGAATTCCTACACGGGAAAAAATCTTGTAGTAGAAACTACCATTTTACCCGACTACGCCTATCTTAAAACTACCATGAAATTTCAGTCAAATTTACTACGTTTATGGTGAAACCGTCAAAGTTTGTGGTAAATTTTACAGACCTCATATTGATATCAACCGCACCATGGTTGATCTAATCGCAGGCATGGTAAAATCAAACGCATTTATAGTCAGCTGAAAATGGTTGGTGTTAGCGCTTAATTTAACCCTCGGAATAGTAGTTTCTACTGCGGCTTTTTTTTGCGTGTACCACTTCTGGTTGACATAAGTTGGGGAGGGTATGTGTCTATCATTTATGATTGGTACATTCCACTCCAACAGTTGTAATGAATTTGACGCGCCTTTCTCAAACAAACCATCTAGTGGAAAGCTTGAAAGAATTGCGTATTTTGTTATTCGTTTTATTGGATCATACTGCTGGAAGGAGATTCTCTTATTCCCGCAGGTTTCGCGTAAGTGTCTCTGCTTACGGGCCTGCCCAACCCTTTTTGGCCCTTCATACAGCAGTTTGTTGAAATTAGAATGGTAACAAAGCATGATCTTTCTGTCAAGTGGAACCGCATGCAGGGCAAGGCCCACGCTAGGATGGTGGCTTCTTACATACATACATACATACACCACTTCTGGTTGACATAAGTTTGGCTGGCTCCACATGATGTCCACATTATTTTAATCAATTTAATAAGCCATTCGTGCTGATGCTTATTTGTTTTGTTATGAATAAAATTGGACTTGTTTTTTACAAGAAAGAAATAAATGGTTTTTCTCTTAAGTCACCTGCAAAAAAAAAGATAATAATGAAGATAATGATTTAGTATTGTTAGCTCAGCCAATTACTCGACAAAATTGTAGTCACTTGTTTCCGAGCCATCGATTGAGTCAACCTACTCGAAAAAAATTCGTCGATCTCGACCACTGTAATAGACGAATCCAGGTTGAAAAAAGAAGAAGACACCTAGTGGTGATAAAAGCGATTTATTGTATGATGGAAGAAATATCCACAAGGGCAAAATAGCGGCATAATTTCATTTTATTTTTATTTTGCTGAAAATGTCTGAACTAAACAGTCTTGGGTTTTTCTAACACCATACCGCTTTTAATTAGAATTTAATTTGAATTTATTAGGCATTTTAAAATTTTAAAATGTTTGTCCTATATACCGAAAAAAAAGTACAATGTTTTTTTGCGGTGAAAACAGTAATTAAACAATGTTTCTTATTGTCACAATGAAAAACATTGTACATTAACTGTGAACTGAATTGTTCCGAGATAACGAATTTGTCAGAACAATGTTTTAACAAAGTTTTTTCTTTTTTGTAGTTTTTCGAAGGGATATTTTATTTAAAACGATGCTTCAATGTAATTTTTAGAAGAGCATGAGCATGACTGACCGCCCGAGGTTGCTACTCCGTTATTGCCAGATCAGCTGTTATTACACAAAGAACCAGAAGATGATGCTTGAGACTAGCATACATCCTCAATGTGTAAAAACTGGTGATCCTAAATCTAAGGCAATACCGGCGCCGGCCTCGCCCGAATGCAGGTCAAATAGGGAATGGGTAGGAATATGTTGACGTGATACTCGCTTTGTGGAAGCCGAGAACACCTCTGCACTTCCACGAGAAATCACTGGGATGTTGGATAAAATGGTTGGCTCTGCAGCCGGATCCGTTTCCGTATATGTTAAAAACACCGAGTTTGAGAACCGATTTAAACCAACAGTAGGGATGCTGTTGGGGCCTACTCACAAGTGTGGGTGGTTTATTTCAATAGACCACAGAAATACGTCAAAATTCTGAGTTTGAAGACCGATTTTTCATCCAGCCTTAACTTTGTCTGACACAATGCAGACCCCCATTCCCCTCAGGTATTGAACGTTGAACAACGAACACAGATGATACGTAGTGCACAAGCATCCGGGAATTTCAATGTAATTTTTAGAAGAATAATGAAAGTAGCAAGTTTAAACAAAAAGTCAATGTCGTGTGTTGTGTGTCTGATGTCGACATGATACCTTGACATGCTAGCAAATATGACACCCAGTAGATGCCCGACTTAAAAAAGGATCTCAAACCTCGAAAATAAATCGCCATATTATAGTGAAATTTCGTTTCTGTTCGTGTTGGATTTCGCAGCGCAATCAAAGTTTTATTATAAAATGCCTCCGAAATGAGCCCATAAAAGTCGAAATCCAAAGCTAAAATTAAGCTCTAAAATGTGAAAATGGAAATGAATAGCAGCACTTTTTTTCTCGACAGCAAGTTCTACACAACGCAAGTGGGTGCGTATCCGGAAGGAGCAGACTGATCGGGAACAAGCTGCCAAAGAAAACCAATCCTACTTGCAATCAATGGTAAGATAATTTATAGTATGAAAATGGATAATTTCTTCAAACCACAAGTGTTTATTCTCAGTTCTGATCCTTTTGATCGAGTCAATTTTATAACATAATCTCAACTTTTTGAATAACGGTGGTATTTAGGCCAACTTGCTCTAAAAAAGATTTATTCTCAGTCTAAATTTTCCTAGCTTGAACCTAGATCTAAAGATTATTGACCGTTTTACATAACATGTGGGTCAAAATACCTCTGTTTCCGTACGTTTTTATTCGTCTTTGAGTCAAAAACCTGAACACGCTGTAGTTTATTGCTCTCCTAATTGATTTTTACCTCATTTTTATTACAGTTAAGTCCGCTTTCAGTTCAACTATGATCAAGAATGCAGTTCAAGAAAAAGCAGGGGACAAATTCCCAACTGAGGATGTTCCAGCAGCAAGTCAACTCGAAAGCCTACCTACTGAGGAAATTTCAAGAGATGAGTGCAGACACCAGGCTACCGAGGATTTGTTAGAAACGGGCGAAACAAAACTGCTACCGGAAGACAAACCTGTAGAAACACGTGTTGACGTTCCGGGTACCATTCCTGAAGACCAAAGATCATGGGATCAAGCCGAGGATCAAGCACCCCTAAATAGCAATGACATTTCAGTACCGATTTCAGGTTCAGACACTAAAAATGAACAGCCTGAGCTGAGCTTGCGGTTGGCAAACCAGTGCGATAAACAGCAAGAAACCATCCGAAAGTATAAACGACAACGTGAGGCCAAGAACGCGGAAAATGCCGAATTGAAAGATCTGGTGGTACATGCCGTTGCTGAAGCGAAGGCAGCCAAGGAAGGTGCAAATTCGGATCAGGTAAGGAATCCTACAAAAAAAAAATCAATATTTAACTAATACCTTTTTTAAACCTTAACCTTAATTATTTTAATTTCGAAGATGTGCTTACTTTTGTTTTCAACATGGAACGTTTGTCTCCAATATGCAATAATTTCAAAATAAAAAATATTTTTTTAAATTTTTAATGGAAATTTCTATGTTGATTTTTCGTAATTCAAATGGTTTATATAAATTGAAGTGCTGAAACAATCTTATTGATCATGCAGTATTTTGTTTAATTCATTCATCACATCACCTTAATTTATACGAAATCTTTTTATCGCATTATAGACCAAATCACCGTAACTCCGCCCCTCAGATTTGACAGATACTGGTGCCATTGTGTTCAGGAATTACCACATATCGACGTGGACCTTGCATGTGGTGACGATGTATCTCCGGTTAAGAAGTCATCAAAGAAGATGTTTAAAGGAATCACTAGTCGATCCGTCATGCTAGCTGTTCTGGATTGCCAGACAGAACCGTCGACCAATGACTTAAACGTTCTATCGGTTGACACCTGAAGGCCATCACGGATTGCTGGGAGCACATGTTCAGACTCGAGATATTGTTGAAGCATAAATTTCATTGGCATGAGTACGGCCTGAATTTGATCGACAACCTAAAAATAGATAAAAATACATGAAAATTTATAGTGTTTAAAATAGAAACGAAAAGAATAATTCAAAAATAACATACCATTTGTTGCGTATGGTCGACGACTGCAGGCTTGAGTTCCTCGCTAATTATGAAGAAAGCTGGATCTTGATAGAGATTCTGGGACTTCAATTGTTGAATACACTTATATTCAGAAATGGCATCGAAAGCACTTAGCAACTCGTCAAGAAGATTCTTACATAATTCTGGCAGCATCGCAGCATTGAACATTAATGCAACCATCTTCTTTATAGGATCAATAATTAAGGTATTAATGTCTTTTTGGATGTCAAATACAACTTTTCTAGCGATCGAGTCCACGCTTAACCAATTGAGTATGAACATCATGCGCATTCGTTTTATCTCTTCTCGTAATTGGTCAGCATCGAAAATGTCCGGAACTTTTCTCTCTTCCAGCATAATATTGTCAGTGCCATCAGAAGAGTTGTTGTTTGATAAAGCATCATGTAAAGATATTGTATTTGGTGTGTCTGTTGATGTGCAACATGGCTCATTTACATCTATTTGTGTGATTGTTACAGGTTCAGTAGAATTATGATATTTGTTTAAATGATGTCGAAGTGATTTCAGCGTAGAACATTTGTGAACGCAATTTTCATAAATACATGAAAACCCATTGATCGTTTCATGCATTCGAGACAGGTGGTGAATGTATCCATCGATGGAAGATGCTTTCCATAAGCACCCCTTAAATGTACAGCGAAGCATATTAGTTGTTTGCGGTTAAAGCACTGGCAATTGAAATAACTTTTGCCTTACTATCAGATTCAGGTTCGAATTCGTAAATGCAATGGTTAATTAAATTCCACACGCCAGATGCCGGACGCGGAAAGGTAATACCATAGATCTTGTATGCTTTGTAACATACATCTAGTGCTTTTTGAAAGGTTGGTAGATTGTAGTATATGCCGGCGCAGTAGACCAAAAAAGTAGAAATTGTCTTTATATCTGAACCTACTACAATGATCATAGGGCGTTGGATTTTGTCACACCGCTGGGAAAGTTGGCTGACTCTGGAAATTTCTGTTTCTAAGTCTTCGAAGCCTTTAACCCATAGCACGAAACTCTCTCGCACGTCCATATAAGTTGGTTTCCACTTTCTGAGATCTCGTGATGCCAACATAGGGCATGGCAGTAAATAAGCAATCAGACATGCGGTCAGCCAGTCTTGCGAATCTGCAGTATAAAGTTATAAATATTGGCAAACTTCACTAATTTCATAATTGTCCTTACCCTCACTCAATGAACCGGCATCCAGAATGGACAAAATGGATTTGCCAGTTGGATCTGTTACATCGCAATTCAAAATCGGTAGGATACGTGTCCGAAAATCGATCCAGCGGTCGAAGAGAAAATTGTGCTTGTTTGGGAATTTGTATTTGAAATCAATCTTTATGAGCTGATATCCTTCTGGCTTTCGAAGTGATGGAAAAACTTCGAGTATTTCCTCACACGAACGGATACTGTACTTCGAGATTTCAAGTAAGCGATGAGCAGTTGTCGCTGACCACTTTTCCTTCACGGCCGCCCATTCATCTTCGTGATGCCGTATCCACTGTTTGATTTGCTCGTATTCTGAAACTGGTAAAAATACGAGTTTAATACAAGTGCTTCCGACTTATTCAAAGGAAATCCAATGCTGTAATTTTAACTAAATTCGATGCCCATACAGTCACATATAATTCAAACCGGTACCAGAAGCCTAAAGATGTTAAATGATGAGATAAAAGCCTAAACAAATTGTGTAAAGGTAGTTTTGCTACTGTTGGGCCTATTGCCTTTTCATCCGCCCACGGAAACCAACACCATCAATGGCAAAGGAAAGAATTGGTCTACCCGATGGCAGTACTGGTTTACGTGAGAGGCCCTACAGAAGCAAAACTACCTTTGTGTACAAAAATCAGTTAGGCTCTTATCTCATGTTACACGAGAAGTAACTCAAGAGATAATATTTATGTACGACTCTACTATTATTTGGGAAATTTTGGTTCCCTTGTTTCTACGTATAGGTACGGACAGATATGAAATCGAAATTGGCCATAAAAACATGATACTACTGAACCCTCTAGCGATAAAAAAAAATCAACTTACGTGCTGCTTCAGACAAAAGGTCTTGGTCTCGAGATTCTTCCACTGCTTCGAGAACCAAATTTTGATCACTACGATTCTGGGACTTATATTTTGAGTTCCTGTCATGAAGGCAACCTCTTGCCAGTCTTCCCAATTTGATTTTTTTATTTCCCTGAATTTCCACAGCAGGTTGATACCAGGTATACTGAAAATAAGTTGAAAAAGAAATACACTGAAATTTCGAACGTTGGAGGTTCTTTATCGGAACGTCTTTTAGTTGGAAGTTCGCTTGTTGGAATGTCTCCGAATTAAAATGCAGGTAAGTGTCAGATTAGTGTCAAACGGCAATGTCAAATGCACTGAAATGCAGTTTAGTGTCACATTGACAGTTCTTTGTCGTTGCATATGCATTTCAACAAACGAATGTCATTCGCTAACTGAAATATAATCGTGTGCCAAAGAGCAAATAGTCACTCTATATAGAATACAAGTAGTGTTTTAGCATTTTGTAGGGTATTTTACAAAACGTTTCTGGCAGCTGATCGCTCGTTTTATATAATAAATTATGATCGAAGAGATAGTAATAGTGCGAAGTAATAACATCAATATCATCAATCAGCCAGATTTCAGAATTTTGTAAAATGACTCAATCCAAGTAACCAAGCACCTGAAACAGAATGCATTGCACATTTAAAGCAAATTTACAACCTTTGCAAGCTATAAATGCATTATAAAATTTGAATTAAAGCGGAAAGTGCTATATATTTGCGTTGTACAATGCATGCTACTTCAGCCTTGGGAATGTTATTGTAAGAATGATTCCAAATATTATCGATCGAATGCTAAGACTAAACAAAATGCACTATGAGCAAGACACGTTTGTGGGTAAAATGAAGTTCGTTTTTTTGGGGACACACTTACTTCTGGCTCGGCAGGAAATAACTCTTTGAGCTCTGCGGCCCTGAGTGCTAATTCATTTCGCGTAAGTTTGCCGTAACGATTTCTTAATTCATCCACAACGATGTGGGTAATTGCTTTTTTCTGTGCCTTTGTCAATATGTTCGTACCCTGGTAACTCTCGATGATCAAATTTCCCTTTCCTGACGAGTTGATCAGGTGCTGAGCCGTACATTTATGTTTAATTTAAAAATATCCGTCAAATAGTAAATAAACATTAATATTTTTGATACAAATGAATGGAATTTGTATCTGTGTTCTAGGCATTTATTCCTGCTGAGGATCTGGATATCTCGTCTGAGCAAATCGAACGAATTAATTCAATGTCCAAAAGTGTTGATGCTTTTGCTCAAAATTTGGCGTTGCATTTTTACGGAGGCGAGGAGTTATGTAAACGGTCGGTAATGGGCCGCATTTTCAAGAACAAAAGTGAATGTATACCTAAGCCACCAATTTCACCATCCAAGTTGAAATTAATTTACAGTGAGTCCTAAAAAAATCCATTATCAATTATAAATCACTAATGGTTTTCTATTCTTATTTGCAGACGCAGCGAAAGAAAGAATGGCCAAAAAAGTTGGGGATTGCAGCCATGTGCAGATTGATACACTCGCTCACAAATCCACAATCAATCGAGCGCTCGCGGAGAAGATCGGCAACTTGAAGGAAACCAGGAAACCGAATATTCAACCTTTTTTACTGTCTAACTGTCCCTTAAAACGATTTGATATGTTCTGTTCCATATTTAGTTCAAAATATGTAGCATTGTTATTATTGAATTTTAAGTCGTTTATAGTATGGGATTTTATTATTTGTTATAACACCAAATGAACATTTTGTACGCTCAAACAGTGCACTAATAAACATATAAAAGAGTACAAAATTACTACTACTGTTTTATTCAAAGGAAAGCTAAAATTCTAAAATAAATTGAAAAAAAATATAAATACAGCAGTACACAATAAATTAACAGTAAAAACCATCTTACCGGAAAAACAGCAATTTGACCATATTTGTCATGGTTTATCGGATGCCCTACTGACAGTAATTTTACAATGAAAAATATCGTCATTTGTTTCCAAATGTATAAAAAAAAGTACCTGAAAAATTGCTGTGAAGATACTTAACGACCCCGCTTTTTTAATGTGAAAACGGCGAAAACAATGTTTTTTAATGTTTTTGACAATAATAGTTGATGTTAAATTGCTGTAAATTAACATTAAATAACATGATAAAAATCACTGTAAATTGATGTACTGTCACAGTAATGTTTAATGTTTTTTGTGTTATTTTTTCGGGATACTATATACAGCTCCCATTATCAGATTTATCAACACTCGGTGTCTTCTTCTTTTTTCAACCTGGATTCGTCCATAGCAGACCTGTCGAGCAAAGTGACGGTCGACTCGACTTCTATAATTAGTCCCTATGATGAAATTCGACATAGGACTGTTATGCGAATAGCGACAGTATAGGCACTACTCTGAGAAAAATTCTCTCGTTATACCGACAATTAAATCATGGTCTAGATGACTGTCGCATGTAATGGTTACAATAACCATGACAATGGTGGAATTCACCACGTTCATGGCATTCTTGACTATGATCATGGTAACAAGGACTATTCTGATATTATGGTAAATGTTGAATCAACTATTTTTAATGGGTGTTTTGATCATGATCATAGTCAGTTCAAAATCACTATGCTGTAATAGTCATCCTAACCCCCAATAATGGTAAAATTGACTACCAAATTTGTCTCTGTGTACGCAAAATTTGAATCCACTCGTTCTGACTCAGACGATATGCATATTCAGAACTTTTCCTTCCGAAGCCGGCAATCGTTTCAAAGCGGATAATAAAATAAAAGCAACATTTGAAAAAGTTACAAAGGCTTTTTAAAACAAATCTTTGAATGCCCCTTTTCTCGCCAACCGAAGATCATTTATATCATTCGAAGTTATCCCTTCTGCATAATGAATTTCGTTTGTGGAAAACGAGCCTTCTAAGCTTTGCTTACTAACGCTTATATGGCCTTTTCACATGTTGTTCTGGAATTATCAACCAACCCAGGCATATATTCCAGGCGTTCAAGGAATTGAGAGAGAATTTTTTTCTCCCGCATACTGGTTGTTTATCTTTTATATTCTTTTATCTTATGCTTTATATTCGTCCTCGACAAGAGACGAATAAAACCACTCCATGACTATCTCGCACATGTTCAGTAGCTAGAGAGAGTTCAAACCGCTAGCACAAGATCACCGTGGCTAGCCACGATCGAGCGTTGTTTAAAATAATTTCTTTTTCCATCTAAAACAAAGCTGCCAAATATGTCGATCGCCACCCGTTGGGCTCGCCGGAAGGTGACAGTCATTGTCGTTTTCTCGGTTGTCCTGTACTATCTTCTGTCGTCATCGTACAGCAAGTATCAAATAGATACGATCATCCACCGCACCAAACCGGAAGCCGTCTGGGAGTATGTAGCTGATTTTAGCAAAATGAAGAAACTCAATCCTACCATGTAAGTTGTTGGTTGGCTCGCGCATGCGCGTGGGTGTGAAAATTTCATTAATTACGGTTCCAACGTTTCGATGATAACGATATAACTTTCAGCTTGGATTTTAACATTGTTGCTGATCACGGCAATTTGGAGCACTGGAAGTATTCGGTAGAGTATACTGAACGACTATCGCACTGGCCACACGTAAAGAATACGGCCGTGGGTCATTTTTCCGTTCGTCAGCTGCCCGAATCAGAGGGTGGCCAATACTTGGTAGCTTCCACTCATAGGACGTGCTTTATGTTGGGATTGTTTTGTCGTAAGAAATGTTTCAGATATCTTTGATTGAACGATGTGGTTATGAAATTTCTATGTTTCAGTGAATTCCAAGGGCGAATTTAAAATCTCCTACCTCAACGAGGAGGACACATTCTGTCAGGAAACGGTTTACTACCAGTGTCCGTTTTTGTTTGGGCGTTTCTGCCGAAGGGAGGTCGAATTTCAGCGGACTGCCATCATGGCAAATCTGAACCGACATTTCAAGCAACATTCGCATTAAGCTGTAATCTTTTGACGTGTAATAAATTTTGAAACTAATAAGGAAATGCAGATCGCGCGGAATGATCCTAATACATTATAATTCTGGATCGACCAACTATCTCAGCCCAAAATGTGTATTCATTGTATACCATTATAGACAAATACTTAGTATTATTGTAGGCTGTCACTATTTTTTCCTTGGCTCAAATAATTCGAAATTAACTGTATCAAAATGTTCTAACCAGAACCAAGGCACATACATGATTGAAAAAAGAATTTTATAATTGGTGAGAAAATCACGAATTTTGCTTAAAAGTTTTAAACAATGAAACCACAATGAAATGAAGATCTTTCCAAGACATTTGTTTATGGATTCTTGTTTAATCGAAGTTCCGGATCAACGAAATCTAAACCTTGTAAACTAAACACCAATTTCTGTCAAGGACTATCAATTCAGATTGTGGTATTAAATCGGAGTTACCAATCCTTGACTTTTTTGGCCAATTTTAGGATGTTTCTCATATCTTCTATGGACAAACTCGTTGAAACTGCATATAGTATTATAATTGTTTTAGCTATATTTTGTTAAAAAAAAATACATACGTGATGGGTTACATTAAAGGTTAGGAAATATAACACCTTTCAAACGAACACATTTATGTTAAAGAAAGCCACTTAGCGTTATTACAAAATATTAATAAATTAATTCGAGGCAACCGGCACTGTTAGTCTCAAGAATTTTCCTCCACTTTCATCCCTCATCATCACTCCTGAACATCTGTGAGCTCGACCTTCTTCCGGCTGAGCTGATACTTCTGGTATTCGAGATCAGTCTTATTGGTATTCCACGACAGAATACATGTATGGTACTCCATATGATTGCCAGCAGCAGGCGATCCAAGCTGAGACGGGCCCAAAATAACTTTACCAAACTTCAACAAGCAACTCCAAAACGACTTACCTCATAGAATTGGTAATCCACAGCACCACCGACAAGCCAACGAACGAAGGGTGTCTCAGTCTGGCGTAGAAGCTGCGAAGCTCTCGTGATTTGTAGCTCATTGGAGGGGCCAAATCATTGACGTCATAGTAGATCTGCTTCAATCCAATCAATTCCGGTAAATCCATCAGAAGGCTGCCCCCGTAAATCACAACCCACGAAACGATGTGAGCAGAAACAAATGTCCACCACAGGGCCGGGCTCGATTGAACATCGACATGCCACAGCTGATACGATTGAGTTGTCTTCCAATTCTTTAGCAAGATCTGTAATGACAAAATCAATTAATCAATACCCCCTGTTACTAAACATACAACCAACACGAACCAGCAAACAATACGCTGACGCAATATTGTACACACTTCTCTCGGCCATCTCCAGGCCCAGCTTCCGCCAGAAGCTCTTTACCAGGTCCGCCTTCATGGCACTATGCTGTATCACAAACAGCACTATCCAGATGGAGTTGAAACACAGTGAGAAGAGCGTTGCTTTCAGCAAGGCTCGATCATCCAGGACGTTGTTCAATAGGACATGTTTGAAATCGCGCTGCACGGGCGTGGCCAAAAAGACCCCCAGCTTACCGACCGAGTAGAACACCGAGAGGAACGAAAGCAGCGATAAGATGAAACATACCAGCTGCCGGAAAGAGAGCATTTTGTAGGCACTTTTATTGACGGATTAAATATATTGTTTCGATAAGAATTGACCGTTTAAATCACTATTGAACAATAGTAAATATTGTGTTGATGATGCATTGAACAACAGTTACGAATGCAATGTTAAATAAGAATGCCAGGCGTCCTTCGAAGAGGATGTTTGTGTTGGTTTAGGGCGGGATGGATATTTTTAAAATGTCTGTGAAAATGTCTGGAATGTCTATAAAAGTCTGTAAACTTTCTTTTAGAAAATTAGACTTCTTTCAACAAAAAGACGTTATAAGAGAGCTGTTAGTGTCATTATCGCCACGTTATTAGTAGTGATTATGTAAATTATGTAATTATGTAATGTCTGCATCTATTTCTTGGGTTGTATGCAACCTTACCACTATTGTTTCATATTTTTGAAGTGACACTGAAGCTTGAGTCATTCGTATGGGTGAGCATAATTTTCTGTAGTTTTTTTTCTCTACTATGATCGCTCTTTCCGAGGTTTTGAATTTTAAAATCAAAATTTAGTTTTCGTTTGATAAATTTAACAGACTGCTTTTATTCAACAATTACCATTGATGATGTGTACCATATTTTATATGGTGTCATCATCACTCATGATCATCAACATCATTATGGTCATGTGAATGATTTATTTATAGTACTTCTTCGGTTAGTCGATGTACTATCTTTAAATTTAGGAAACTGTCTCTCGATCTCTCTGCAAGGCTCTTTGCTTTATTCTGGGAAGTTTCCTCCTAAACTTCAGGCAAAATTCCTCACTGTGAACTTTTTGCTAGTCACTCCTCATTTTCCTTCGATATTCACATATTAGAATAAATGGGTTCTTTGGTATTTTTTCTGAACATAGTTACTTTCAGGCTTCTGATAAGTCTATCATGAACTACGAGGAGAGTTTCTGCAAAACTTTGAAAGCCTCTCAGAATTTCTTAAGTTATTTAGAAATTTCTTCTGAACTTCTGAAAAGTTCTTCTGAACTATGAAATAATCTCTTCTGGACTTCAGGGAGTATTGTCCTGAGCTTCAGGAAGTTTGTTCACGAATTCCTGAAATTCTATGAGACAACTAGAAAAATCCTCCTGTACTTCTGGAAAGTTTAGTCCTGGTTTATCAAAAGAATCTATCATATCTTCGTGAACTAGAAGTTCTCAGTCTGAAATGCTGGAATGTTTGATTCGGAACTTTGGGAAGCTCTCTAGCACTTCTGAGTAGTTCCAACTAAACATTTGGTCTCTTCGCAGCTTCTGAGGTGCTCTTGTAAGTTCTGACGAGGTCTTCACTGATTTTTTGAAGAATTCCTTCTTGACCCTACAGATAGTTGCCCTCTCTGATGGGTTTCTTCTACTGAAATTTGGGGCAGTTTTTCCTGAGCAATGCTTTCCAAACTTCTGATTGATCTCATCCGGAGGAAATATTATTCCAGCATTTTAGGAAAATTCCCTTAGATTTGTTATATGAAGTTCTCTTCCTGGCCTTCTGAAAAGCCCTCTTCTGAACTTTTGGGAAGTTTTCCCTAGAGCTTTGGGGAAGTTTGTTGCAAAACTAATGTAAAATTCGTGCTCAAATTAGAAGGATGTCCCTTAAATGCTCCTGGAAAGTTTTCATTCTCTTCGCTCTTAAGAAATTTTGAGAAATCCTTATTCTGTAACCGTTCAGAATGTTCTCCTCTGAGCTTTGAAAAAGCTGCCAGAACTTCTAGGAAGTTTCAACTAATAACACTCGAAGTTTCTTCTGGAACTTCTGGGATGTTATTTCTGAACTTGACAAAAGTTCTTTCCTCAACTTCTATAACGCATCGTCCTTTTTTTTTTCGAGGAAGTCTCTGGTATTTCAAATATGAGTTGTATTATTTGTGTGAACCTTGATTTCGTTGTGACTTAATCACCCAACGGCCCAATATAACCAACGCTTTCACAGTAATTTTTTCATGGGTTTTGCTACTATACTGTTCCAGATCCTCATTACGTTTTAAATCTGAACTTCATAGAATACCTTTATTTGAATTTTGAAAAAAATATTCAAATGTCTGTAAGAATCTGCAGAAATAAATAAAATGTCTGTAATGTCTGTATCGTTAAAAAGTCTGCCATAAAAATGAAAAGTCTGTAAATTTACAGACATGTCTGTGAATATGGCATCCCTGGTTTAGGGTAAACAAAACTACCACTGAACGGAACATGGAAAATGAAACGAAATTACGATTAGAATCGAGCAGTTTTAAATAACCACAAGTAGGCACACGCTTAGATGAGAACACCTAAAATAAGGTATTTTACCTAAAATTAGGTAATGTTGACAATACCCAAAATTTTGGTAGATTAAACGATAATAAACAGTTATTTTTAGTGACATGGCACACGTAATATTCATTTCCAATATTGGACGTTATTATTAACCTAAAATTGTACAAAATTTTCGTCGCTGGAGCAACTCGGTAGCCATATTTTTTATAAGTGGAAACGTAATTATTTTTCTTATTATTCTTTCAAAACTGATAAAACAGCAATGATAATATATGCGTGTTCCACATGATTTTTGCAATTTGATCAACAAATAATATCTATTTTGTAACCACACATACTTCCATGTGTACAAATAACCACTATGTGAGGCCACCAAGGATAAGCTTGTAGTACACTGTTTGTCCAATAGCCAAATATTTGGCATAGAGCAGATGAGCAGCTGACGAACGTCTATAGATGTCTGTCAGACTGCCTAGCTGCCTATGCCAAATATTTGGCTGATTGGACAAACAGTAATATACAACAGATATGGAGCACTCAAGTCATAGACCGGACAACGTGAATCTGGCACAATTGATGTATCCAAAAACAACTGTCAAATCGTATACTGGGAAATGTTCGTTTGAATACAACATGGTGGCACGTTGTTCAGTCTATTATGAGAATGTCTATAAGTCGTGCGACAAGGCTCCACCAAACTGCAGCGTTGCCACCGCCGCAGCGAAAACGCGGCGGAAAATCGACGCGGAGAGATTACATGGCGGTATATGAGAGCGCACAAACCGACGCGATACGTTTTTAAATCGCGTTGGTTTGTGAGCTCCCATAAGCGCCATGCAATCTCACCGTCGGCGATTTTCACTGTTCGCGGCAACAAATGAGCCGTCGGAATTGAATGCAGCACGCGCTGGTACGAGAAGGCACACAATACAGAAACGAGCTGACAATAGGGAGCGCAGCTCATACGGCAGTTTTTGACAGTTAATCCATATATTTTATGTCAAAAACTGCCGCACCACGCCACTGCGCTCCACATTGTAGCTCGGCCTTTAAATTTCAAAGAGACTTGAAAATACTGTTTGTAGAGGTACCTGGGGTAATATACACTGGTGAGACAAAATACACCCCCTTCGGTTTTCCCGCAAAATCAGTAAACAAGCACGATTTTTGTAGCCATCCTATTGAAACGTTTCAAATTATGGCCACCTTATGGTTTTGACAGCTCAATAGTTACATTCAACTAAATAAAAGCATTGAAACCAATTCGCATGCTTCAGGTGTAGTTTTCGCGGCGATTCTGCTAAGCTTTTTTTTTGGGAGAAAAAGGAGTTTTCCACGAACTTAAGTAGCAGGCAACATGGTTATAGTTTAATCTGAGTGTCGAAGTTGGTAATTCAGATGAGTGGGCATATTTACTGAAGGTTTTGTTCCATATTCAATCAAGGTACTGAGTAGGGCAGTACGCACTGCAACCATGGGGCAAAACGCACCCAATGTAAACAAACTTCAAGTGTTTTTACCCTTTTCGACAGGTGGGAATTGGGCTCCAACCACTTGGATTGCACGCAAACACGGATCCTTCTGGAGCACCGATTTTCAAAGCATCGTTCATCCGCTGTCTAGCAAAAATTAACATTGGAGGTAACAACTCTCCGGACGCTGACATGGCCATAACCACAGTGGTAATTATACCACGCTCACTGGACGAAATGCCTAAAACCTAGTGCTACCCTCTCCTCGCCACGAGTTTTGGTGGCTTCGTTTGCACCTTCAAGAATCAAAATCGGGTTGAGATCTCTGTGTATAATTTGGATTTAATATACTACTAACCATAGAAAATCCTGTTTCGTCCATATTCCATATTCGGTGTGCAGGATATTGATGTTCATCAAAAATGCGTTCCAGTAGATCAAAGAACTTGTGAACACCTTGTTGATTGAATCGTGCTGCCCTCGCCAGCGAGGTATTCTCCGGTTTGCGTAGAGATAGGTCCGGAAGTCGTTGAAAAAAACCCTTGAGCCAATCGTGGCCTGCCAGCCTGGTTAATGCTTTGAACCGGATGCGAAAATTCCAATAATTTCAGCCATTTTCAGAGCCAGGACTTCGAACGTCCCTCGCTGTGAAGTCCGTAATAACGCTCACTCCTTATACAAAATGCAATCCGTCAATTCCACTTTCTTGCTCTCCATTAAGTGCGACACTATGGAACCACTATGGGACATTTGCTCAAGAAGCATCAGGTAGAGAAATAAAAATAAACTATAAATATTGACCGTGATGAGACTAATCAATATTTTCTAGGGAGGATCATTACTCCGTACAACATAAGTGCATTGTTCAATCAAGCTTTTTGTAAAGTCAGCTAGTGTTCCAGTAGCCCAAAATGGATTTCGTGTCACTGGAATTAACCGGTTCAATCGATTGGTTTTTACTGACACTGACTTCGCTGCAGATGATTTTTGCTGTCGATTATTAATGATAGTCCTCAACTGCAGAAGAACCACTGAGCACTTCAAGCGGTGACAAACGATCAGGTCGCAGAACGAAAATCCTCCCGTTGGATGCTGAGACCGTCTCGAACGCAGTAGCAATTGACCATATCGATGAGGATGAATATTATGCGATTTTGAGCAACGAAGACGTCATTATTGGCCCAATTTTGAATCTCGATATTCATGTTGCTGAGGATTAAACCAACAATCAATATGTCTAGCGATTTGAAATTGGTTCACTGTTGTAGAACCCTTGGGTCGAATTACATGAAGCCAGCACCTTGTTATACATATTTGCGCCTTTGTTTTGATTTGCTGTGTTATTTTGACAGAGTATTTGAGAGTGTGTTCATGTGAGTTTCAGCTATAAGGGGTGCATTATTGAGACTTGGGACCGAGCTTGGGACGATGTTCTAGTACTGACTGAGCCAAGAAAAAAATCGTTTTTGTATGGGACCTACTGGTCTTAGAGTTAGTCTATGATTAAACTGCACTAGTACAAAAAACCTGTTAAAATTCATTAAATATCCTTATGAAAATTAGCCACAAGAAAACGGTTTGAATTTCATTACATTACCTTATGAATTGCTATGTGTATTGCCATAGCCACTCCAAATGATTTACTTATTGCAACCGTATGAATTTCGCTGCACAACCTTATAAAATTTATGTGTTAGTTTTATGGTACGCATATGCGTTAGTAAGATATTTAAATTTATATATTCCGTTATACTTTTCATTGTATATTGCTGGAATTTCCATTCATAAAAAAATACAATGCAACTCACGAAGTGACGAGAACACTAATTTTATTCTTCATTCAAAGTACTGCAGGTGGGAATCAAACAGGGTTACTACCGATAATCTTAACCAATCCATCATTCTTCGATATTGCCTGTTCGGAACCATCATTAGCCGTTCTCCTTGAAATAGTCCTCCTCGATGACAATAGTTGAAATAGTTTGACGATGACAATGATGATCCCACAACATTGTAATCCTTGAGCATCCTAAAAAAAAGTTGTCATTCTAATATAAACACGGTTTCAATCAATAACGTAATTAAAGACTTACTTTCCGTTACAGCATTTACGGCGGTCGTCTTCTTTCGTCTGTAATCTTGGCTTATTTCACCGCACAAGCTGAATCTGCGTGGCGTGTGTGTCAACCAGCGATGGAGCACTATCCGGAGGAACACCGCGAAAGCAACATCCCAGCAATTTGATACGAAGACGTGTTCCAGCGGCAGGAATCCGTTCGGCAAGTGATCCGGGTAGATTTTGAAGATTTCACAGAAGTTTTTCATGATTCCGATGCAGTTGAAATACGACAGGAAAACCAAGATGAGGAAACCCTTCGACGTACCAATGAAGCTGGATGTGTACATGATGATAGCCGTCTTGTCATTGGCCGTCATTGTTGAAATACAGACTGAAATGGAAAAAATAATGCGAAAAATTGATTGCAAAATAACACGCGTTAATATGGACGTTTAAGTTTTCACGTACATCCAATACATACACAAATTCGATCAACCACTAGAAGCTATGAAATTGCACGTGCAAGAAGGGCGATTATGATAAATTTAATATATTGTATACAGTACCTAATTTGGGGTTACCAGTGATTGGTTCACGCCGTCGAAATTTTTTTCCTCATCTGTATCCGATACATCAGCACGAAAGTATCGGAATGATCTGGATTTTTCATAAGAAGTAAACCATAACTTGCGGCTCCATTTTGCTATTTCATACGTATATAGCATCATATTATGCACAAACAACAGTCATGAACATCATAAGGCAGTATTATGAAAATGATAAGATTGACTTTAGAATACCGCTACTATTTACTGAGCAAACGTATATGTTATAAGAGCCTTATGAAATCAAAATACAGTGGCCGTATGAAGTTTCATAAGGCAAAATTTATGAATTTTGATAGGTCTTTTACGCCAGTGTGAGCAAGCACCAGCAAATATCTCCAATGTATTGTTCAATAGATTTCACCGGTCAAGAACATCCCTTATCGAAGTGTTCTGGTCAAAATGATGGCGTGTTCTTCATGAAGATCAATTGCAAGTCGAGATCGCTCGAATTCGATAAGGATCAAGAGAATTTTTCTACCCGTTCATCGGGTTACGAAGAAGCGAGGGAAACGAAGAGAGCGTATCCAAAGTACGATAACCGAGTCAGTCGATTGAAGCTGCTTCGGATGCCGCCGCTAATCAGGATGAAAGTGACGCTGGGACTACAATCGGGACAGGGATGCACACAATTATACGTCTAAACCGAATGACTTCACGATTTCCCCGGCTCGATAAGTTGCTCTTTATTTCGGTGCGTCTTGCCTCGTTGTTGTGGTGCATATAGCCTCTTTGTTGTGGTCGCATCTTGCCCTTTTTAGCTGGTGCATTTTACCCCTAAGGAGTGCATTTAGCCTCGACAAGGGGTATGTTTTGCCGGTAAATCGAAAGGAACTGGGGAACGACGGAGATGCAGTGAATGAGGATCGAACAGTGGCGTGCAGACGTGTTTAATGTGGAATTGCTACCTCCAGAGGAACATTAGTCGAAAGCGATGGAGAGCGCACTCATAGCAGACGCGATCACGACGACTGTCGAAAGTGTTATCAATAAATTCCAAAGCGAGCTGATGAAACGCTTTGTGCAGTAAAGTCGTAAGCCCCATGCAATTGAACTAATCCCACCGCGATTTGCAAAACTTACTCTGCAAAGTCTGCTATGCGTGATTCTAGTCAAAGTAAAAAAAAAGCCCGAGAAATATGTAGAGAAGTAAGATCCCATAGAAGATGCTTCTACCACCTGCTTGCAACACCAAGTAACACATTTTCGTGCTTTTATGTTGAGTAAACATCTTTATAACCTAACCATATAAAAGTATTTTCAACCATTATAAAACTTTTGTGTTGCTTGGATATTGACCATAAGAAACCACACGAATCGGAAAACACTTGCAAGATTTAACAGAACTCCGAAGTGGCGCGAAGAATGGCGCTGAAATTACAGTAAAAAATCGGAGCAAAGGGCAGTATTAGAGTGAATGTCCCGATCGATTGGTGCAAACATTTTAGAAATTGATTGTGAAATGACTGAGTTATCAACGGTCAAAACCAAATCATATTTCATGACGCTTCACGCTCGCAACGTGTACCCCAGTATTGAAAACCGACGTTTTTACGTCAAAATCATAAGATGTTATAATAATTTTTGTTATATTTCTTTGCTTATTGTGTGAGCGCGTACACAGGAAATGTTTGATTAATATAATTGGGAGTAAGTGATTTTGAACATTTTTTTTTGAACCCCCTATGATGATGGTCAAAATGATCATTAAGAATAGTTGATTCAACGTTAACTATGATTTTGGAATAGTCCTTGTAACCTTGGCCATAGGCCAGAATTACAAGAACGTTGTGAATTCGACCATTTTCATCATTATTGTAATCATCGAATGCAAATGTCATCTGACCGGTACAACTCCCTAATAAAAAAGTATTATAGATCTACAATAAAATGTATTGTAACCATACAATAGAATTAATAGTATGTACAATTGATCGTATTGTTCGTGACGATAAGATAACATTAGGACTTATAGTTTTTACAATAGAATCTATTTTAAATTGAGATATCAACAATAGAATAAGGGGGTTGTTATGTATCTTAACAATGAAAAATATCACTTTTTTGTGAGCAAATTTGAGTTGGTAACTATTTATTGTATTGTTTCACAATTGTTGAAAATTCTGGTATATGGGATGCATAGTAGATCTATTGTAATTATAATGTGAATTTTTTATATGTCTGATACATGAACAATAGAATTCATGGTCGGCAATAAATTTTGATGTTATTGTATATTATTTAATTGTAATTGTATTGTTATTTTTATCCGGGCTATGCAATTATTCTCAGTGTACAGGCCACCGAATTCGAGTTGATTTTTAACATTGCAAAACTACGCCGGTTGTATTGTTTCCATTTGTTCCTTATAATGCTGGCAGTTTTAATTTTTTTTCTAATTTCAGGGAGTCCACTGAGGAGGTGGATCGGTTTTGTTGTGTCAGTGTCAGTTTCTCGTCGTTCGTCAGCAGGTGAAGAGGTCATTGGAGACCCAATCGCGTTTTTTTGTTTCTGTTCGTACATTTCCTATTAGTCACGGTAAAGTTTCCAGACGTTTCAGAGATTTTATTATTTCGAAATATGCTGTGAAGAAAAACTTGCAGTTATGATGCTTTGAATGTGTGGCAAATCCCTATTGGAGTGTCAAGAACTGTCATCGAATAACTGTAATTCTAGTGCTGAATGGATGTCGTTCTCTGCTTTCTCTGTATCTCGAGGAACGTTGTGAATTGTTCTCCACATACTTTATTGCAGATTGGTTGCAGCAACAGGAAAAAATCTGCCATAGAAGTCCAGCGATTTTCCTTTTTGTGGCACATATTTTTGTGCGTTGAAAAAGTGGGCTGAAAATCTTCTGTAGTGTGCGAGTGACAGTGACTTTTGGTTTAGGTGTGTATGTGTGTGTGTGTGCTCCCTGGAGCGGAGCACGGAGCAGTGTCCTCTTCGTTTTCGCTTTCGTATGTTCGTTTGTCGCCGTCTGTCAGCAGTGGGAAAACAGTGCTGCCTGATTTGCGCAAGGAAATTGTTATTTTGTTCGGTTACGACTACATCTAGAGATACCAAAGATACCATACAATCACTAAGTCTTCGTTTAAAATACTATTCTTATTGGAAAACTAGAAATCACTTGACTAAGAAGTGAAGTCCAATATCAATAAAAACAAGAAACACTTTCCTATTAATAAATGCGGGCCGATACCTTTAAATTTAGCAAGAAAAAGCATATCCATTGACAGATAGGGTAATTTTATCTCCGAATTACGGACTCCATCAATAGCGAGTGACATAAAAAAATCACTAGAGTTAAAAAAAAATGTTTCAATTTTAATGAATCGAATTCAATTCAACAAAATCCAGAAGTTGTTGTCAGCCGTTCCAGTGCATCAGGCAACACTGTTCCACTGTTGATGTGTGGGTGTACGGTTCGCGATGTTTACATGCCGTGATGGCAGCGACAAATGTCAAAGTGAGGAATCCCGCTATGTTTGTGTTGCATCAGCACGTCGGCCACGGCATTCGAATCGAGATGTTGAGCCATTGCTCAATGAATAAAGAGAGCTCGCCGTCCTCCGGTTCGCGTTTATGGTGCGCGTTGTAAATATACCTAGACCTCGTACCTACTATGCCATATACATTTAACGAGTAGTGTGTAATTGTGGCGACGGCGATGACGACAACGTAAAAAAAAAGCTATCCATAGTCGAGACAATATTGGAAAACAAATTGAGGAAGTGACAGCGCACTGCAGGCCCATGAAGAGTGGTGTTAATTCCTTTGATTCATTCAAGATCCAAGCATAGTTGAGATTTTTCTGAATGTTTCTTTTGCTTACCTCATCACCGCAGGTTGCTGATTGGAAGAAGAAAACAGTGAAATTCAAATCCCGTTGTGAAGAAAAAATTTAATAGTGTTCTACATATTTATATTGCTATCCAAGTGGAAGAGAGGTGCGAAGAGCAGTGAAAAGAAGAAACAAATATCTGAAACAGTTGCAGTAATTATAATTGTGCCCCTCGTGAGCGAACCAGCGGCCATCGGTAACTCACTTTTTTTTGCGATTTACACGCAATAAATTCATCAGCCAATCATCCAGCCAGAGCCAGCAGCATCGAAAGTAAGCAATAACAAGAAGATTGGTTTTGATTTTCTTCGAGGTCAAGAATTTCGCGTTACTCCCACTCACTTTGGCTACGGCAAATATTGCATGATTACATTTTCTTCTCGGGTCTGTCTTTATCAGGAATTAATTTGTACTGGATTCTTTTATTTTCTTTCGGGTGTTTTCTTATCGGCGAGTGATCTTCTTGAACTCATTTCTTAGATTGCTTTTTTAAATTTTATGGACATTTGGGATAGTTCAGCGAAAAGAAAAGTGCTCGTTGGATGTACGGCTTAAAAGCGTAAATATGACGTCGTGCAAATGAACTGCATTTGCATTATCATTGAATCGCCCATCGATTTGCGACAAGATGATGATTCATAGTAAGAATATTCTACCGTCGTGCTGTTAAAACATATATGTTCGAAAGGTAAACCCTTTTAATGACATTAGTTGTTTCATTATGAGTCAATTATGTCAAACATTATCTATTGTTAACCATTAGTTTTACTATTCGGTCAATGAGTTGGATGTTAGCAAGTCTAAGGACGCCCCCAGGGTCGACGGGGTGCGACAAATTGCCTGGAGAGGAATAGCAATTAACAATAATAAACTTTTTAAAAACTTATGCATGGCTACAAATTGAACTCAATGCGAGAGACCACTTTCGTAGAAGTGTAGTTACTCAAAGATTGAGTAACTGAGAAAAAACATCAAGCATTTGATGAGACTGATGCTTTTTTTCAAAATATAATTGAAATAATTGTTGTAACTAGAAATAAGAAGAAAAATTAGTACTTTTCATTTAATTCCAACTATCTTTGCTTATCTTGACAGATACGCGTATTTCGTCTACAATGTGCAAACTTCTTCAGTGTCTCGTACTCGACTGGCGACAGTTTTTATTACACGACACTGAACTTGTAACTTTACATGTTTTATTCTGCCACAATACAAATTTTTACAACCAAATTTAATGTTTATAATCGTGTTATTATTTATACTTTTATTATCAAGCATTGGTTATTAGTTATAGTGCATATGAAAGTCACAATGTTTGGATTAACATGAGGTAAACAGATCTCGTAACACACAAAAAAGTTTTATCCGTCGTATTTGTTGTTGTTCGTTTTATCTATGTATGCACAACTACTAATCAATAAAACAAGAGTTACTCTTCGGCATAGTGAAACGAAAGTGTCAATTTATTCACATGCCAAGTATGTCGGGAGGGAAAAAGGGGGACCCGCACAAATGTGGGTGCCGTCCCTTACGCTGTCGATGTTCATTTTGTTATACGTATGCTACCCAGTTCAATAATTTAGTCATTTTTAGTCAGCCCGTGCTGTTCCAATATACCCTGTGTTAATAACAACATCAATATCAATATTTTAATATCAAAATTTCATATCTGACGAGAAACCATTAAAAAAGATCGTAATTTAGACTTGGAAACTATTTCAATTTTATTGAACTCACATATGACTGATGTATTAGTACTGAATATAGGGGTCCCTTCATAAATTATGTAGATTTTAAGAGGAATGACGGGTGGTTTGAGATAAAGTCTACTTTCAATACAACTTTGCAAAATGTGTGGAAAAGAGTCTACGTAGCTTATGAATAGTCCCAGCGGTCAATCATTTGCAAAAAAATACATTACCAATGGAATTATGTCGCGAAAAAATTACCATTTGCAAATTCTTTCTCTTCGTCACAAATTTAGTGTGGGATTTCCGAAATGTTAACATGGATCGTCACAGTTTCCAAACACCACCCTCCCTCCCCTTAAAATGTGACGTAATTTATGCACGTCCCCCGTTTAAAGTTAGAAAACAGTTATTAACAATAGATAAAGTAAACAAAGAAAGCCATTCTTTTGCAAATGGGAACTTTTGAAGTGTATCTTTCGAGGAGCATTGTGAAGCTCATGTATTTCTGTATACTTTTCAAAGGGCCATCCATAAAACACGTCTTTTTTCGCTCTAGATCCTTCTCCCTGTGGTCTTTATTGTATAGACAATTGGCAAAATTTGTATGGACCATGGCATTGGCCAGATCTGCACCTCTTCTCCCTCTCGACCACGGGATTTGAGCGTTTGAATCCCTATAAGATATATTGGCTAGGTTCCTTAAGAAGTCAGATGTTGACTGTAGCTGCGGGATAAACTGTTTTGCATACGATCGACTTGAATATTCAGTTTTTGAGTAACCAAGAACTGAAAACTTAATTGAGCATAGCTTCTTGAATTTTCCACTAGCGGAGGAAAAAGCAATCAATGCTTATCTAATAGCTAACATTACAGGTTAGGAGATATTTCTCTAGTTGTACACTTATATCAATCCAGTAAAGGTGGCTGCTCTGTGACTTAATTAAATCACAATCGAGCTGCTGAAACCATTTTTGACGATTGTGTGGTGCTTGGGTTTTTTACATACTTTATGCTAAATGGGTTGAGTTCTTGGAAAAGATTGTAATAAAATTGTTAGCCGTTACTATTTCAAAAAAAAAATCTCATAGATGTCCACTTTATACGCTTTTTTGCTACAGCTTGTTACAAAACCGAGGCAACTTCGCGTAATTCGGCTTTTCCATTTAGGCAAAGGAGCAATCTGACAAACATCCCAAGCAACACAAAACCGTCATACTTGGTTACAGTGACTTGATTGAGTAGCATTGCAGTAACATCAACTGTATTGCAATAAGTTACCTTGGGATAAAAAATAAATAATAAAAAATTTAAACAAAAAAACAAATCTAATAAAGCGATTGAATACTTGTTTATACAAAAACTAACAACAAGAAATTACTCGTACCTCTATCAAATACTTTACTGAAGTCGGTGTAAAATGCTCCAGCATTATTTATATCATCCATTGCATTATGAAGGTTTTGCTAATTCCTTCGACACTGATTTTAAAAAGATTGACGATAAAGCATCTGGTCCAGCATCTTTGGATGCGTCCAGAGCCTCATGAGATCATAAGATTTCGTTCAGAGATATACTATCAACTCCTATATCAATCAATGGATTAGGAATATCAGCAGTATTTATAGTTATTGTGGTTATGAGTTATGTTAACACCCTGAAGGTTAACTGCAAATAGGTTACTGATATCGTTAGCAGTATTGCCAACTCTGTTATCACGAAGCATTAGTGGTGGAATATTATTTGACTTTTACTTTTGTTTGACAAAGTTGAGGGAGATATTAATCCTGTTTTCTACATCAACTCAATTGATCACATACGTCTAAATAAATTGTGAAGTATTTATTATTTGTATCTTCTTAAAAGTTTAATAAGCTTTCTGTTTTCTATTATTGAGATTGATGACTTGAGTGTGGTTGATTTTAAATTTTGCTCTCACGTTTTGTTCCACACTAAACTTTGGCTTCGAATATCCTTTTACAGCTCCAATAATATTAGTAGCATCTGTTGAATGTAATAGAGCCGTGAAAGTGTTTCTGTTTTTGTAACCAGAAAAGAAGATGCAACGAATCCAGGATGGGAGCGCAATTAGTCTGTTTGTTGGCAGGTATGTGCGAGAATCCCGTAGATCTTTAATGTTTGCTGCAACCAGAAGAGTAGCAGTATTTGGAAACCGGATTTTACTTGTTTTTGGACAAAATATTTTTTCCTGCGTTTAAGGCAGCGTTTTAAGGTGTTAGGGGACCATTTCTTTGAATTGTTCTGCTCCAGCTGAAATTCTAGTATATCTGATCAAAAATTGGTTTTATCTTCGGGATTGTAGCTCACGTTAGTGTTTATGGTTCTTGCTTCATAATTGACCAGTTTCTTCACAAAATTTGGAGGAGAGCCTTCTTACTGATACTGAGAATCGCTTCATTTACTGATCGCTATTCTAGTTGAAACGGTTTACTAACAGAATAAAATGGAGGAGATGTTGCTATCAATGGACAATTCACACTCATATGCTGAATAACATCCAGTAACGGAAGTTCCATGTACATACCACTAATCTTCATGCGAAGGGCTATTTCGGAAATAATATTGAAGAACTCAAGTACAAGTTTGTAGCAACAAATGTTATTGAGAGCTGAGTTACAGTAGGATTTTCGAGTTGCCGGATTGAACATAATTGTTAATTCAAATATTTATTTTAATTTTTGTTCTAAGCGGCTAATAATTAACCAGGAAGACTTTTCTGGGGGGAGGGGGTTTGACTAAAGTCTACGGTCCATACAAAATTTCAAAAATGTGTATGGAGAAACGTCTATAAGGGGAAAGGGGGGGGGGGCGGGGGGGTCTGAGATTTTAAAAAATGAGTCTATGTGTTTTATGAACAAGTGCTAATGAAAATTACCTTCACATCTTGTGGATTCCGGTGTAGTGAAGCGTGTCCGGAAACAGTTTCTGTAACTTAATCGTGTTAGTGGTCTTAGTCAACGTAGCCAGTTTTTTTCAGTGTAGCTATTGTCAGTGCAGCTATTGTTATCTTTTAAATTGAAGTTTTAAAAATAGCGTCTCGACAACAGGAGCTGCGAAATCTTATTTTTCAGAAAATCCTAATCTTTCACAGAAAAGAATCCCGAATTTGGTCGGGGTGTCGAATGTCATTAGCAAGTTTCTACGAAACAGAACGGTTCAGAGGAAACTAACCAAGCAGTCGAACAGGGGAACACGCAACAAACAAGATGATGAAAAACAAGTGGTGAAATTTCGATGTGTCAGATCCGGAGAGCTGGGAAGCCATTCATTCTTCGCTAGTAAATCCGACAAATTGTCCCTACACAAAGCCTGAACAATATTCGCCGTGTTAGCAGACGCGCTGACATCTTGCTAAAATATATAATGATCTTCTCCATAGAGCTGTCGTAGGTGACGAGTGCTGCCAACTTCTGCAGCTCAGCTTTGAAGCTTGATCCCTCGAGCAGGTGGCCATGCGTCGGAGAGGGTCCGAAGAGGGTCTGAAATAGCGGCACGAAGGAACGAAAGCAAAGAGAACGAACGTTACTGTTCGACCATCAAGCAGAGAATGAATGAATGAAGCATTTTGCGAAGTTGTACCCTTTATGTATCGTTGATTTCTGCAAATGAGACCTCCCTTACTGACATTTGAAATCTGTAATAGGAAAATGCTGTGCATAACGCAATTGTAAGACATCATCTTATAACGACTGTTCCAGAAAGTATAAGCACACCTTATTTTAACAGTCACTTTGAATATAATGAAATATTTCAACATGTTTTGGCTGCGTCATTTTGTTTGCACATTTCTGAATAACAAAGCATAAAAAAATTGCTCAGTTTTGTGATACCTATCAAAATGTGCGGTCTTACTCCGGAACAACGAAAAAGTATCTTAGTATGGTGCACTGTGAGCGGACTCTCCTTGAGAAAATTGGCCAAGAAAGAGGGTGTAAGCGTCGAAACGGTACGATTCGAAAATATAGAGAACAGTGTACGTCTGAAGATGCGCCGAAGAGTGGTCGGAAATCCGGTTCTGTTAATCCGGATATCGATAAAAAGATCGGGGATGCCTACAAGCAAAAACCATCGACTTCCGTTCGGGATGTTGCGAAAAAAAACTAGGGACCTCGTCAAGTAACGTCATGCGTGCCAAAGAAAGACTTGGGCTAAAAACATACCGGAAGCAGAAAAAACCCAAAAGGAACCGAAAACACGGACCAGCAAACTCTACGATTCGTTATTGTGTAGAATTTCTGAGTGTATCATAATGGACGATAAAACGTATGTGAAACTAGATTACAATACGCTTCCCGGACCACAATTCTATACTGTAAGCGAAGACAAAGACATCCACGAAACGGAGAAGGCAATTTTTACCGAAAAATTCGGTAAGGAGGTTATGATTTGGCAGGCAATATGCGAGTGTGGTAAAACATCTAGTCCGTACATCACAACGGAGACGATGAACACTCAGAAATACTTTAAGGAATGTCTCCAGAAGCGATTATTGCCGATAATCAGGCAGCACGAAGGTCAAGTAGTATTTTGGCCTGATTTGGCGTCATGTCATTACGCAAAGGACACTTTAGAATTGTACAAAAGTCAAAATGTATGTTTCGTGCCGAAAGACATGAATCCGCCGAACTGCCCGGAGGCACAGCAAATCGAGACTTTTTGGGCTTTAACCAAAACAAAGCTTCGAAAATTCATAAAACCAGCGGACGACATCCAAAAATTTAAAAAAGATTGGCCAAAAGTGGTCAAAATGGTGGGAAGTACCACAGTGCAGAAGCCTCTGGGCCATGTTCGATGAAAAGTTAGGAGTCTTGGCTATGATTAAATATTTTGAATAAACGAGAGTAAAATATCATATAAGATCGCAGCAAGCCGTGCTTTGAAACTGACGTGTTTTGTTTTTGCTGCGTCGTTTTCGCGAAAAAAAATCAAACAATAATTCGTAATTTAACTTTAACTAACAGTGAAATCATAAAATATCCGCGTGCTTTGGGAAACCTGTAGTGAATACAATCGATTCCCACCCAAAATGTGTGAGTGCCGGTAGTATTTCCACATTTTGTGGTTTTTTGTGCTGCGCCTCCGCACCCGGAAGAGGAGTTACATCAGCTTAGTTTTGCTTATTAGAGGTAGTATTGAGACATCCGGACATACATTATTAGGTTTGAGCGTTTGTCCGCTTTGTCGCGAGTGAATCGATGATTATTAGCAGTTTTGAAGTTCGATATAGAGTGGCCTCGTAGCGGGCATTTGATTATTGGCAGAGTGTGGAGTGCAAGAAAAGAAGACCAGTGCGTGTAGAAAACGGCCATTTGCTTATCAGAAGCAGCAAACGAAGACAATGCGCGTGCGGGAAAGGCTGTCACATAATTTCAGATGCGTTCACCATGTGGTGTACAGAGTTTTCTTATGCAGGTTACATATATAACGGGCGGTTTGGACACGTTAATTTTTGCGCTTATTTTGTTGGGAGTGCATGAAATTAATTACGAGGCAACGTCGAGAACTTTTATGTTTACGAATGAACAAGAGAGTGTAACGAAGGAAGCGGCAATTGGTGAGATGTATCTGACTATATATTGTGAATCACTAAATACGCGTCAATCAAGCATTGCACATACGCTTGATTGAAAGTTTCAGTATGTCACTACTGGAGCGGGGCTTATTGTGTACGAAGATAGCTTCGGAATGCTTGCGTTCTTGAAATGGGCTATTGGAGTCGCGGTAGAGCTGTCACCTTCTAATCCCCGGATTTAAGCTTTTTGCAACTGTAAACAGCAAATATGAAACAGTTGCAGGAAGATTCTATCCATAATACCGCTGCCAGACAGTGGGAATTAGATTGTAAACACACACACACACACACACACACACACACACACACACACACACACACACACACACACACACACACACACACACGAGAGTAAAATATCATATAAAACACAAATACAAATATGATTTGCCAAATAAAGTTATTAAAACTAAAAAAACATGACTTTTTTTTAATCCTAGATGGTTTGAGCTGTTTAGTGGAATACCTGTAACTAGAAATTAGAAGAAAAATTAGTATCTTCCATTTAATTCCAACTACCTTTGCTTATCTTCGACAGATACGCGTATTTCGTCTACAATGCACTATGGTCCAGATCACGAATTTACGAGGAAACATGCTCCCAGCGCCTAAACTTGAAACTTTACAGCAAAGTAATGTTCTACAATATGGTTTGTATCATCAAGGCCCATTTTTTGATGTTGATTAAAATTAGGGTGGTCCCCATTTTCACGGAAATACAAAAACTAACTTTTATTTGCAGAAATAGACGTTTTCATCCTTTGGCAAAATTGTAGCGCAAAAACTTTCATGGAATTATTATTAGAAATTTTTTGTACCTTAAAATTGACCGATTTAGAGTAATTTTTTCTATCAACTTAGGGTGAACCATAAAAATTGATTTTTTGCCCTTACTTTTTATTTCAATTCCCACCGTAAAGTTGTATTTGGACGAGTTTTAGAACTTTTTAAGACGCGTACTTTGGTGTACAAATTTTGCCGCTAGCTTCAATAAATCAATAGTTATTGAAGTTTTTCTTAAAAAAATACGCCCTTTTTAAATGTTGATTTTCATGATTGGGGCAAATACAAAAAAAAAATTAAAGACGTCATTTGAAAGGACAATTTATATTGTTCAACATATGTGAAAACAAGAGATATGTTATTTCTGTATCTTGAGAAAATTACATTTTAATCTGGGATGGTTTAAGAAGAAAAACTTCAATAACTATTGATTGGTTAAAGCTAAGGGCAAATTAAATACATCAAAATACGCGCCTTAAAAAGTTCTACAACTCGTCCCAACACAACTTAACGATGAAAATTGAAATAAAAAAAGTTAGGACAGAAAAACTTTTTTTTATGGCTCACCCTAAGTTGACGAGGGAAAAGTTGCTCTAAATCGGTCAATTATTAACCTTAAAAAAAAATGGTGGTGAAACATGAAATAAAAACGTGATCCTATTTTTTGATGTTGATTAAAATTAGGGTGGTCCCCATTTTTACGGAAATGCAAAAACTAACTTTTTTATTTGCAGAAATAGACGTTTACGTTCTTTGGCAAAATTGTAGCGCAGAAAATTTCATAAAATTTTTATTAAAAATTTTTTTTGTAGCTTGAAAATTGACCGATTTAGAGCAACTTTTCCCTCGTCAACTTAGGGTGAGCCATAAAAAAAAGTTTTTCTGTCCTAACTTTTTTATTTCAATTTTCATCGTTAAGTTGTGTTGGGACGAGTTGTAGAACTTTTTAAGGCGCGTATTTTGATGTATTTAATTTGCCCTTAGCTTTAACCAATCAATAGTTATTGAAGTTTTTCTTCTTAAACCATCCCAGATTAAAATGTAATTTTCTCAAGATACAGAAATAACATATCTCTTGTTTTCACATATGTTGAACAATATTAATTGTCCTTTCAAATGACGTCTTTAATTTTTTTTTGTATTTGCCCCAATCATAAAAATCAACATTTGAAAAGGGCGTATTTTTTTAAGAAAAACTTCAATAACTATTGATTTATTGAAGCTAGCGGCAAATTTTGTACACCAAAGTACGCGTCTTAAAAAGTTCTAAAACTCGTCTAAACACAACTTTATGGTGGGAATTGAAATAAAAAAGTAAGGGCAAAAAAATCAATTTTTTATGGTACACCCTAAGTTGATGAGAAAAAATTGCTCTAAATCGGTCAATTTTTAAGGTACAAAAAAAATTTCTTAATGAAAATTCCATGAAAGTTTTTGCGCTACAATTTTGCCAAAGGATGAAAACGTCTATTTCTGCAAATAAAAAAGTTAGTTTTTGTATTTCCGTGAAAATGGGGACCACCCTAATTTTAATCAACATCAAAAAATGGGCCTTGATGATACAAACCATATTGTAGAACATTACTTTGCTGTAAAGTTTCAAGTTTAGGCGCTGGGAGCATGTTTCCTCGTAAATTCGTGATCTGGACCACAGTGCAATGTGCAGACTTCTTCAGTGTCTCGTACTAATAACTCGACTTATGACTTTTTTGTTATTTTGAAAGTGTGCTTTTACTTTCTGGAACAGTCTATATGGAAAGCGTAGTTTGCCAAAAAAAATTAAAGTTTATGTTGAATAAATACACTTAATTGGCTTCCTTACACTTACTTTTTGAATCGTTTTGTACATATGATGACCTTATTGTGTTGTACATAAAAACTGGTGTACTTATAATAAAGTGTCCCAAACAAAATTGATAATTAAAAAAAACGAACATAAAATGTTATCAACCTGACGACACTGATCTTGGTCGACCTGCAAGACCATACACTACAGTAGTGCTTGCCACCGCGTGGGTAGTCACCCGTACTAGCATTTCTGCAGGTCTGTTAGGGGAGCACTTAACGACAACGTACGATCTTCAAATATCAGGATGTTTGTTTTCTAGTCAAGACGAACATTTCAAGAGGTGGAATTCTTGACTTGGTCATTTTTTTTTCAAAATAAGGGATGACCTAGTGGATAGTAATGTTTTGCTAGAATAAAAGATATGGAGAGAAAGTTTTGAAAGTTCCGTCAGTGTACGGTAGGTTGGAAATAGAATAGAAGTATTGAAAATTGAGCGAAAGGGCATGGGTAAAGTAGTACTCGAACCAAGGATGTTACTTTTGCCTTACATCCCTCTACGGGGTAGGTCGAGGTACGGATGAATCCGAATTTTCTCGTCATCTCTAACGTAGAGACCTCGGAGAGAAATACCGTGAAGCGTTGTGATACTGGTCCCCAGTACTACTTCACTCTATTTCGAGTACTACTTTACCTATGCCCTTTTGCTCAATTTTCAATACTTCCATTCTTTTTCCAACCAACCGTACACTGACGGAACTTTCTCTTCATATCTTTTATTCTAGCAAACATTACTGTCTACTCTTGGTGCCTGCCTCATGGTGATGAGCAAACATCTTCTACTAAATCATAATCGTTACTCCACGCACGGAGAATACAAAACATAACAATTAGAGTATGAATTATAATGTTTTGATTGCCGAATGGTCGGTTAGTCATATGTAAAAATCACTTAAGTGTTACTCTGCAGTTGAAGTATAGTTTAATTTGTGAAATTGTTTGTTGGGTAGAGCGAATACAGCTGGGAACGCTTTGAATCAGAAAATCAGGAAGAAACCCGTACGAAGATTGCATTTTATAGAAAATCAATCGAATGGGACGAACTTGCCTCCATGATTAGACCCAATTTGGTACCAATGGACCGACATTATATCCAAATCCCTCTAAAGTTTCTGACTTAATAAAATGAGTTGTGTAACTTTTCGTGATACATACTACCAGATGGCTTATTAAACATATCTTAGCAAGTGTATAGCTAGTTAAATTTTGCTTCCAGCTCAAATACTTTATGAGTTATAATAAAAATTGTAATCGATTGTTGCATATTAGGCTGAGTTAAGGGACACATACCCTACAGCAAATCATTAGCCCGATCGATAGCGCTTATGTTCGTATAATGAAATGTGAAATAATTTGGAAAATGTAGGAGGTTTAGACCCTTATTATAACAACTGATTAAAACAGTCACCCCTGATTAAGTCGTTCCCTACGCTAGTTCAAGAGTGTACGTAAGCTGAACTTGCAAACTTAGAATACATCAAAATGACACGAAAATCACCCATGAAACTAATGTCGTCCAAAACTAACATCGGAATTGCTAAAAATTGTGATACTATTACAAGATCTTAATAAGTAAAGCAAGACTTCAACTCACATATAAATTATGCATTTAAAAGAAAACAACAATTTCAATCTGTAGAACTGAATTAGATACCTACGCATAAATCTCATTCCACAGACCTCTTCAAAAGCGCTCGAATCACTCGCCACAATTTATGGCAAATTCGATTGACGTCGAAAGCAAAAGTAAAACGTTTAGCAAGTAAATTGAGATGATGAGGAGCCGTCCGCATAAAACATGGCAAACATAGGACGAGAAATGTGGCGAGATATGAAAGGTGCGGCTGGCTTCGACTGCGTGTGTGGAAACCGGTTTTCTCCTATCCCAACATAAAAGCGCACCCATCGTTGGCCCTCTTTTCTCCCGCATTTCACGCACATATGTTGTATGGATGGATATTCAGCATGCCGTACACATCGATATTGAAAGTTTGGATTAGGCTCGAGGCAGCTTTGGCAGCAGATGTTTCAAAACCAATCACAGCCTCAAAGATTGATTACCTTACGAGCACCTTTGGCATAGAAATGCAAAATCATTGTTTACCAGCTTCTCGACCAGATGCCCCAAGCAGGACAGGAACCTTTCAAAATGAAACCGAAAACAAACAAAACCGGCTTCCCGCGAGGATTCCCTTTTCAAGGTCTTTTGCGGGTTTTCGTTTCGGAACTTGTACCTGCTGGCGAAATCGCTACTATTCAGGGTCATGTGTCATGTGCGAGGACTCGCCGCGGAACGTGACTCGGAAGGGATAAACAAGTTGATATGATTAGATTTAGGAAGTGAATCAGCTAGATTGAACAAAACGGCGATGACGAGTTTCATTTATTGATAAGAGAATCTTATCGGTTGTCACTTCCACATAAAAATGAAATTGTGGCTTTTAGTGGTTCCTGAAAGTTCCACTTTTTTGAGCAAAAACAACCAACCTGTGCAAAAAAAAAGATTGATTTGATGTTCTTCCTGGCTCGGCGAACCTGGTAGGGTGTTCCAAATGATTGATTTACATCAATCGCTAGTTTCAGGTTTTGTTCGTTCGCCGAGTAACGACTACACGGACGGAACCGGCTCGTCCGTTGGAGTCGTCCGGTGGCAGCAGCAGAAGCAATTAAATGTAAATTTCTGCTCCCTCCACGCCTTGCCTTAGTTCGAGGCAAGGCGCACACACATAGTTTAAGTGAGAGTCTCTATGTCCATTCAACAACCAGTACGAAGAATGTGCATTGCATGATGACTCGGTTTAGGTGAGAGAAATCACGCTGAAAATAAATACTGCAACACGTCATGTTTGTCTGCCGTCCATTCGTCCATTATTTAGTGCGAGAGGATTCGCGAACTCAACTGACATCCACCGCCGCTGCTGGAAGTGATCAGAAATGATGTGTTCGAAAGAAACAAATCAGCAGTGCATTTTGTACGCGTACTTAAATGTTTCACGCGGAAAAAATATCAGTTCCCACATTCGCCAACCTCGCGTCACGAAATTCGGAATAGGTCATGGAAAAGTCATGTAAACGTGAATATTGTCCTTGCAAAACAAATTGTGCTCTGGAACAGCAAATGCAACAAACCTCATGGAAGCAAGAATTTTGTTTTGACAATCATAATTAAGTTATGGTTAACTGTATAGATGTTCAGAAGTTGTTCTTGCTATCGTGACTCTGTTTGCGATTTGCCAGAGCACTCAGTACTGGGAAAAATAAGCTTAAAACTACTAAATATGTTTAAAACTAGTTACATGTTGACTACCCAGGTAACCAATAAGCAGTTCCAAAGCGTCTTAACGGCACCCTATCAAACAATTAAGTCGCCTTAAATGTAACATAAATTTCGCATTATATTTCCGTCGTAGTTGTTTATTTCAGATTTATGGGATGTGTTTTAACAATTCGTGAAGACAAAACATAGTTATTCGGTATTTGCATAAAATTTTCGAACTTTGCGCTTAACTCCGTCCATTAGGGTTTGTACAGACTCTTCAGAAATCGTAAAAGCCGTCTTTGTCCAAATTTGCTGGAAGTGTTTGATTTCTTTGATTACTTGCTTCTTTCCAGAAAGCTTCCGCTTCATCAGTGCCCAATATCTCTCGATTGGTCGTAGCTCTGGGCAATTTGGCGGGTTTGAGGTTTTTGGTACACTGCTCACTTGATTTGCTTGGTACCACTCCATCACAGTTTTAGCATAGTGGCATGATGCCAAATCGGGCCAGAACAAAAGGTTCTCATTGTGACTTTTGATGAAAGTTAGCAATCGCTTCTGCAGACACTCTTTCTGATAGATCTCCTTGTTGATATGTTGATGTGCCTGTAGTGACGCCAGCCCTGGAAGCTGCATGAAATCCTCCAGGACATAAGTTTCATCGTCCATAACAAAATTAAACCTTCGTCAAATATTCGCAGTACAAACGTCGAGCCCGTGATTTTGCTGCCAAGTTCTGTTTGTCGTTGCGATTTGGTGACTGTTTTTACTTTATACGACTTAAGTTCCAAACGTTGTTTTGATTTTTGGACAAAACCAGGCGACATTCCTATTTTACGAGCCACCGTTCGAATGGCGAGATTTGGGTTTTTCGTTAATAACCTTTTCACCTTTCGGTCCATGACAGGATCAGCGCGTCCAATGTTTTTGTCACTTCTCGGTTTCCTCTCCACCGTCAAACGTTACGAAAATGATTTGAGCACATAGTGAACAGTGGATTTAGGAAAATCCATTTTTTTTGCAACGTCCCGTGTTGACAAGTCAGGATTTGCCGTACGCCCGTACAAAATTCGCTCGCGCACTTGTTTTTCTTTCGTCGCCATCTTGAATACTAAACATGAAATGTAAACATCAACCATAGTCTTTTTCATCATATACTCTCAGCTATACCACAGTGAAATTTTTCATTCCTACGTGCAATATTTCAAAAGTTACAATGATTTGAAGGTGGCCGGATTAATGTGGATACAGATTTTATGTCATATTCGGAAGAAATGATGAATATTTTGTATATATTTTGAAGCCTAAGCATATTTGAGCTATACATTCATTGTTCAGTTACAATCAGTATGTTTCTCACTTCCGCTTCATCTACCGCTAATATTCTAGAAGTGATTATATTCATTCTCTACGCATTGGATAATGGCAAGCACCTTGAAGCCTTTAACACAAATTTCAGTAAAGCATTTGATCGAATTGCCATACTGCACTTCAAATTGCAAATAAAATAGGAATGGAGCCTACACCTTTGAGTTGGCTTCAGACATACTTCTCGCATCACAAATAGTTCGCTTTTAAAACAAACTTTAAGAAAGCACATTAGTCGCACCCGGGGGTCTCAAAGGTCTCATTTTAACCCTCTTCTTTATATTTTGTACGTAAACCAAATTTCCTACATTCTTTGGAAAATAAGAACCCTTATATATGTAGACGACATGCATTTCCTCATGGAAATAAGTAATTCTAGCGACGCAGAGCCATTCCAGTATTAATTCAATATATTCTACCTTTGGTGTAATAACAGTCTACTTCAACTCAACATAAAAAAATACTAAGCAAAAGAATTGAAACACCTCTTATTGATATTTCGCTAGGACGTCAAATAATAGTAAAATGCAAAATTATAAGGGATTTGGGTCAATCCTAGACTCAAGAAAATGGTTATGGAGACATGTTTACCGACGATTTGTGAATCTTAGAGGGTGAAGATTTGTAAATATATATTTTTTTCGATAAAACTGTCTCGACAAAATTATAGTGTTCAGACGTATAAACCATTGATCCTTAGGAATGTTTTAATGAGACAGTAAACGTCAGTGCAAATCTCGAAGAAAATGGTTCTTGGTTTTGGTCTTGGCTTTGGTGCTGTTCGAAACGAAAAATGATCTCATTTTTCTTACCAAAATCTAAATTTTACATGGCATTTTCTTGTTTTAAATCGACTCCAAAGCTGATATTCTTCGACGTTTTCATTGTAACCGATTGAATTAAGAGCCGAGAAGAAAAACTATATAACGGGAATTGGGGTGGTAGCCTAAGGCAGTCGAAGAATTTGTTGACTGGACAAGGGTTCGTGGAGTCGCCATTCCCTTGTCATGCGAAGACAAGCATCGTTTCTTAAACTCTATTTTTAACATATTTTCGTTTTCCATTGAAATAAACCACTCCCTCTAGTGAGTGGCCCCAACAGCATTCTTCCGTTGGTTTAAATCGGTCCTCAAACTCGATGTCTTAATGTACTTTTGTATTTCATTGAAATAAACCCACCACATTAGTGAGTGGCCCCAAAACCATCCTAACTGATATCCTTGTGGGTTTAAAAGGATGCTAAAATTTGTATAATTTGACTGTGCTTCTCGGTACAGAGAATAATCTGGCAACATGGCAACATTGTTCGCTACCGACGTCAGTTGAATTCAGCATACCGTTAACGAAACAAATCCTTCTGCAAACCCAACTATTTTATCAAATATCCCAGTGATTACTCGTGGAAGAGCGAGTACTTCGTCAACAAATTCCTACCCATTCCTCATTTGACCCGGATAACGGAGTAGCAGCTATCGGGCGGTCAATCATGCTCGTGCCCATGCATATAATTCTCAAACACCTATGTAGCGCCTAACAACATCAACAGTCCAACTCACCGGGAGGACAGTGTTACTTACTAATCTTCTCTTGTATGCCTTGGAGAATGCCTTTAGTTTTCAACAGCCTTGAGCTTCTGATATATTGTTTTGTGGACTTCATATGAACTTTCTTGTGGACTTTCCGGCGATTGTCATGTAAATTTTCTTCAGATCGTCTTGAAGATATTCCTAGGGACTTCGCTAGACAACTGGCTGTGGTTTTCGTTTTCTTTTCTTCAGATTTATTTCATGGATTATATCAGATTTTTATGAACGTTTCTTCTTCTTTTCAAAAGACTTTGGCAAGACGATGATGTTCTAAATGAAATGAATGACTATTCATTTGATTCGCTGACAATGTGGACATTGTTAGACGAACGTTTCAGACTGTTACTGATCAGTACATCAGGATGAAACGTGAATCAGAAGAGGTTGGGTTAAGGATGAATACATCGAAGACTAATTATCTGCTAGCAGGAGGAACCGAGCGCGATAGAGCTCGCACATGCAAAAGTGTGATTATCGACGGAGACGAGTACGAGGTGGTAGAAGAGTTTGTACCGGATGTCGTGTTTTCTATAGACTCCACAAGAATCTAAACGAAACGGGGACAATGCTTGCGGAGTACCAGCAAGAACTTGGAGTCTTCGTTTAGAAAGTCGCTAAAGCCGGAAAGGTACAATGGGTAGGAGACGTTGTAAGGATGCCAGACAACATTCACCCAAAAATGGTGTTTGCCTCGAATCCGTCCGGTAAAAGCCGCATGTGGTTAGACCAAGCGGAGCAAGGCCTAGGAAGTGTAGAACGCTCGAAAAACTGGAGACAAGCAGTCCTAAACGGAGCTTCTTAATAATGTGGCACAGGTGCGGTCCTGAAGGGATATTGGATCAGCAAAAGTAAAGTGAAAGTAAAGCAAAAGTGACATTTTACTGTTTGTAATTGTGTTAGAATAGAGAAGACAATCTGATCCTTGTTATTGAAAGTGGATTACATTTTCAATAAAATGATGAGGAGAGGAGCTTTCCGACAAATTTTGGCCCAAGACATAAAAAGTGACCATTTTTCATCAAACCGTTAAAGCAGGTCGGCTAGTGTAAAAAGATATCATAAAAGACAAAATTACTATTCATACAAATTTCAATTTCGAATAATGTACATGGAATTTTACACTAGAAAAATTCAATTACTTGCAGCAACAGATAGTCAATGCACTTCCAACCGTTTACTTACCGGAAACCCAACCTTGCCTTGACATAACGTGAGTCAGGTGGGCCAAAACTTACAACGATGCAAATGCGAAGCTGAAAGCATAAAAAATATTGTGAAAGGATGTTATAATATAAAATGATAATCACAATTATATTTGTTATGTCTGCATATCTGCTTATCCTGCTGCAATTGTAGACGAACCTGCACTATCATAATCACGATGGGAGAAAACAATTCAAAATTACTATACAATACTTGGGAATTCCATGGATGATCGGGGTCTCGCTGACTACACCGATAGGCGATGCCTGAGGCTATTAGTCACAAAATATGGAGTGATGATTATAGTGTATAGAATGCTTCAACTTCATAAGACAGTAGTTATTTCTCCTGATTTTACTCGTCCAACGTCAAAACAGTTAAAACAGATCAATTTTCAGCCATTCTTCTCATCATTAAGTTCCATTTTGGTCTCTTTTTGGTTTTTAGTGGTCTCTTTTTGGTCTGTTTTTTGACATATGGTCTCTGAAGTACCTATTTTTAGTCACTCAGTTGCTACCAGCCTTGCACAATCGCCTGGTTGAACTTACAAACTGTAATTTTTATGCAAACCTTTGAAAATTTGTTATCAGTCGATGCAAGTACTGAATAGTTAAAATCAGTTGCCTTTGGCTCCTGTTGTATCTCAAAACGCATAAATGTAACAAGGTCTTTCAATGGTTACATTTAAGAATAGGGAGATTGATATGCGATTGCTTCAGTTTAAGGGACATACTAAAATGTATTAAACTTTCTTTAAACAAAGTTACTAGTTTCATGATAGCTGATATCAATTGAAGATAACTAACTCTAATCGAAAATCCATTTCCGTTACAGCCATCTGTGCCTCTAATTCAATACACACTGAAGCACCCATTTTTACAGCGTCGTCCCAACACTAAACTGACATAAAAAAAACAAACTGCTTAAAAATTCCAGTGTGACGAATCATCCCAGTCGGCGCCCAGACAGATTTTCAACTCTTTTCTGTTAGCAGGCGATGACAAATTAATAGCAACATGGCAACGACACATCACTTTCTTGCAAGCTGTGTGTCAGTGGGAGAGATGCATTCTACATGCCACAAGAAGCGAACAGGTTTTTTGTGTCCAAAATACTAAACAGGCCGTAATGCTTTTGGTACGTAACTGTCACTGAAACTGGGTCACGTTGCAGGATATGTAAGTATTGGACCAAAGGCTAAATACATTTTTTTTAATAACGGAAAAGTGGTGTAATTCGGTGTATTGCAATCAGTCGCTGAGACGCCCCCTTAACCGATAGATATTGGATCCTTTGGATGGCTGTGCACCACATTCAACTGCCAACAATCAACGAGAAATTCCTTGGCAAATGTGTGTGCAAAACAAACACAAATCAACCATCCAACGCCTTCAAAGTCGTCATTCACGCCAAACGGTACAACTGTTCGATCGGATGATAACGATAAGATAAGCACAGTGTAAAATACAACGAAGAAACTACAACGAAGCCAGAAACCTGTCAATTGACGCTCTTCACAACTCGATGGCAAGTGTCGGACCTTCGTTTTGTTTTCACTTCACAATTGATAAACATCACGCGAAGCCAAACTCAAAATCAATAACCAAGTGCTTGTGGTCGAGATCATCATACGAGTACTCCGGACTAATGCCACAGTTCTTGACTTTAGGGATTGGGATAATCGGCCCATAATTAGATATAATACGTATTCACACATGTGACGCAAATGTTGCTTGCCCTCGTTCTACCCAACGTGAATCTCCTGCACGATGAGCCACCCACTTGACCTTTTCCGTTTACCCTTAAATAGCAAACAAAAACAACCACAAATTATTAATCGAACCCATCGGGTTCAGGTAAATTAGCCCCTGGCCGTTCTGGTCCACCCCGCCCCCAACCAAATGTTCGATTTGGTGTCAGTAACAACCAGAAATGTACTGATTTTCCCCCAGTCCGGGTAAAAATGGATATGGCATTTGACACCCTTTTTGTTTTGCCGTTTTTTGTCGGATCGTTAACTTCGGAATGTGTGCATGTGCATATTGTTTGTGTACGCGGACCTATATGTACATTATATTTGCAAGCATAGATTCAGTTGTCAACGCCGAAGTCAGTGTAGGTTGAAACAACGCAAATCAGTTGTGGGGCTTCGTTTATCAATTGTGATTCTGCAGCAGCAGGGTAGAATAGTATGTTTTTTTTTTCGCTACAGTGAAACTGTTTTAAAAGGGTTTCTAAAGTTGGGGAATCTTTTCAGATTTTAATTCATTCATGAGTAACATTTTGAAAACATTCAAATCTCATTTTGGGCGTATTACAAAAGGCCTAAACCGCAACTTTTACTTCCAAGCAAAAATACTTCACAGCTAGTTAAAATAACTGTTTTGGTTTAACATTACTTCTCACTTAGTAAGATAAACGAGCCGATTCTCCAAGCGAATTAAAATGGACAAAAATACTCTGTTTATATACAGACAGCCAGTTAATAAATTTTGAGAATAACTGATAATTGTGTATCAAAGTACCCTGGGCACTGGCAAAACTTTGAAGTAGTTTAACTTCAACTACCAGGTCCCAGGCTGGTCTGGTTCATTACCATTTTGGAAAGAAGCTGGCGAGCACAAGTGTTGCCAGATTAGTGGAAATGCAACCCAAAAGTGCTTCTGAAAATCCCCTACTACTTCGTATCGATGATCATAACAGTTCTGAGATGGTGATCAATGGTTAAGTACAGTATTTGCTAATAGTAGAAATGCTGCATTTGATCATATAGAATCAGTTGAAAAAGCTGAAATAGTTTATTATCACAATTCAACACACTATTGGAAAGCATTACCGCATAGGGGAGCGGTCCCATTATTCATCTCATGATCCATTATTCATATTATTCGGAAATGTAGGTTTGATGTATCAATCAATTGATTCCTTTTGTGGCTTGCTTTCAACAACAAATAAAAATAATTGAAATTAACAATGAATAAAAAGAACGAGTTCAAAAATGAGATGAAAATAGGAATAGATGCTATACTTTTATTGAGGTATTTTAACGTGAGGCGATTTTTCTTATATAATGTATTAACTCAACAGAGCAAACAGAAGATGAAAGCCAAACAAACTACTCAAATCACGCAGGCGCAAATAATAACGTCGTAGGAAGAAAGGAAGAGAAAATCCACATATTGCATGGAATTGGCTTAACAACAGAACCATTTACAAGAAAATAAGAACTACCAGATTGAACTATTTTCGATACATTATCAGGGATCACGGAAGTATACTAAAAACAGCCCTAGAGCATAAAGTACGACCCCGATATTCATTGCAAAGCTGCATATGGCAAGACATTGAGAGGAGTGGAATGCATATCACAGAGTGGAATGAAGTGGCTCCATACAAACAGAAGATGAAGAAACAAATAAATTACAAAAGACTGAAGAAATAACGAAGATAAGTAAAACACCTTATTACACTTGTAAATGTGACACTGACGATCTAAATAACAAACAGACAAAAAGACGACACGACAAGATACAAAATAGTTGTCATGAACATGACTGAGAGAAAATAAAAGCAAACTTGAAAATGTAACACCTTTGGAAGCAGTGTCAACAGGGTCTCCATGAACGACATGATCGTAGCACTGCTGGTGAAATGCTTCAAAAGGCGTTAAGTTATATCATTCTAACGCACAAGGTACAATTCAATAACTTTTTATATTTGGGTCAAGGAAACTGCTCCGGAAGACTCTCCGAGCATTTTAAATGACACACCAACGGACGAAACGGACGAAACAAAGAAATATAGAAATTACGAAACGCTTTATTAAACTTATAAACGTAACACTGACTAACAAAATAACAAACAGACAATTGAAGAAACAGAAAAGAAAAAAACCTAAACTTAGCTCCTTCCCAATCATTTGCAACAGCGTCTTCTTGGACGACATGTACCGTGTACGGCTGGTAAAATGATTCGAAAGGATTTACGCAACGACATAATCAAGGGTTGGCGTATAGGTTTCTACTAAACCTTCATAAAATTATTGTGAACATGCACAACATCGTCTTTTGAACTAGTTACCTTCAGGTCTGCCAGAATGCTCTTCTGAGTTCTGATTTCTATTGTCTTTCACAAAAAGTTCGTGACGCGAATTTTCTTGCGACCACTTCAAGTGGCTTCTAATCTAATCGACACCAACACAGCCAGCATCCATATATCTGGCAATACGGTGGATACACTTTCATCGTTTATCTTGGCTTTTTTTATAATGCCTTTTTCGAAGTAGATCTACACGGTAGACTCAAATAACTGACACCATTTTTATTTATAGTGTCCAATCCGTCTAGGCGACGTGACAGTCATCTGGTTATCACCATTTGAAAAAGGGACTTGCTAAGGCGCTAAGAACTGTATCGTTAATTATGAGTGTACGGCAGGCTGTGGAAATTGAATAGAAGTAGTTTTGAAATTGAGCGGTAGTATTTTGAAATAGGCACACAATCTTTTGCCAAGCATCCCCATGCGGAGTAGGTCAAGGCAGGAACGAATGCACCACCTTGACTGGCCTTTGCAAATTTGTTTGTTCAAATTAGGGTTTGACGCATCTATTTTTCTACCACGGCCGGTAAGTCCTTCAATGTGTTATGCATAACAAACTGGTTGATCGCATTTTGGACCGCACAGACACTAACACCTTCTTCTTTTACTAATTTTCTTAGCAACGATCCCTTTTCAGTGCATGACTATGGTAAGTCGAGTTATTAGTACACGACACTGAAGAAGTCTGCAAATTGTAGACGAAATACGCGTATCTGTCAAGATAAGCAAAGGTAGTTGGAATTAAATGGAAGATACTAATTTTTCTTCTAATTTCTAGTTACTAAACAGCGGTCAAAATAATTCATAGTCTTTTTCATACAGAACCTCAAGGTGTACTCATAATTAACGATGCAGTCCTTATTCATAAACTTCTCCAGGGCGCAAAAGTCTACGCTCGATACAAAATTTCAAAAAAATGTATGGAGAAAAGTCTTTGACGGAGAGAAGGGGGTCTGAGATTTTCAAAAATGAGCTAACGTGGTTTATGAACAGGCGCTAAGGGCAAAAAAATGACAAATAACGCTAAGGGTAAACAAAGTTATGATGGATTTTACACTCGCGTGATGAATTCCAAAGCGCTTCGACAATTGTCACATAGTTGCACCCTTTTCACGTAGCTATGAGTCCAAACCCTTAATTTTCACGTCGTTTCCAATGCGTCACATTTTGAAAACGCAGAATTTAAACTGTGCAAACAAGCAAATAAACGAAAGATGACAGGTATACGCACAGCTTGCTATGGTGAATACATTAAAACCATCACAAATACACGCGTACAGCGCAAATATAGTGCGATTATCTGCCTCTGAAATGGAGAATAGATGCTGTTTTGAGCCGCCCTGGCATGCAGAACAAACGTTCAGATAGGCTGCACCCTTCTAAGAGAGGAATTCCTTCTTCTCTGCCAGCATACGACCAAGGTCCCATCGGAGTTAGCTACCCTATCTTTCCTGTCGTTACTCGTACCCCAGTCGGCAACACGGGGAGGAAGGGATAGAAGTTACTGGATAAAAGGTCAAGGACCAATTAGTAAGGTCTATTTCCTTCGGACAGTATGATATCGTTCACAACGAAATTGAAGAATCTGCAGTTCTACGTATCGAGCTTCCGATCGCTGCTTTCGTCGCCGTGGTCATCGCTTATTATTCTGATCTGTATTCTGCTTTTGACGTTTCTATGTTTGCTTGTTTTTCGGCTTGCTTGCAAGGCCTGTCACACAGTTCAATTTAGAATCCTTCGTTGGCACATGGACGGTTATTCAGCCACACCTAACACGGAAAACAGACGCTCGGGTATTGGCATTTCCTTCAAATACAGTGCTAAATAGTTTGGTTTAAGTACCATTTTCTCGCAAAAAAACACATGCTTCTTCAAAAATGTAGGTAATTTAATATCAAACAACTGTGAAGTAACAAAAAAATATTGTCTGGGTGGGATCTTTCTTTGAATTTTTGCTATTTGATAATTTTACTAAATTAATCATCCTAACGGGTACAGAAACAGTTTTATTTCTTAATTTTTTTATTCGACGTCTTCAGTTGACATTGAAAAATTCAGTAACCCAAGTATGGTGTATGGTTTACATAACACATATATTCAAAATTTTAAATCGTCTTATCATAACTAGAGTAGGGAACGGCTTCAGCCCCCCTGGGACCATATTCCAAGCATTGGGTGAATGAAAACTTACAACGCTCATTTTTAGCAACATGATGCTTCATCTAGCGAAGTATGATACTGCAAAAAAATGAGCATTGCTGGTTAACTTTGAACATTTACGAAAATAAAACACAAACACACAGGAAAATGAAAGACAAGTCTCCAAACATGCCCATTGTATGTATGATATTTACTACCACCCATTGTAGCACGGAAACTAAGTCCGACAGCAGTGAGCTCTCCTCGCTGTTAGACTCGATCAAGCTTTAATAACCACTGATTATCCTAATCATGCCATTGTATGAAGGGCCAAAAAGGTGTTGGGTGGATCGATAGGCAACATCACTTATACGTATCCACAGGGATATAAAGAATCTCCTTCCAACAACAAGATTGGACAATTGGTCAAAAGAGCAAGCTATCTAACATGAGGATGCCCCAATGGGCGGGGAGAAGAGCCCGCCCTCTATTCACAAACCTGTTAACAATGGGAATTGGCATTTCCACTCTCCCCCATCCAGAGTGCTTCAATCGGGTGCCCTGATGGTCCCTCCCATTCCCATGAAATATTTATATAATAGTGTATGTATTTATGTAAATGAAAAATACTGTAATCACTCGGTATCTATTATTTATTATCTCCTTTGGTGGATCCTGAAATGTAAGAAATGTTGTTGTTCGACTCACCAACAAATGTTTGGAATCGTAATATTTCGTCGGTTCTTTTTGTTCCACTCCAGTGAAAGACATGCAGCAGTCGATAGCAGTTCGTGTGGGGCACTTCCCAATCCAAATAATCTTCATCCAGCACAGGTTCAACACAATTTATTTACACAACGGGAACTAATATTAAACGACACTTTATTTGTACTTAATTTACTATTGTTGCTACTTAAATTTATTTTTCTGTCTTAATTCTAATCACATCACAAACAGTTTAAGATAACGTATATTTCATCGAAACGCAAACGGTCAAGCGATCCATGATACCCGTCGTGTGGTCTTGCATGCACTGTCGAGATCGTCATCTCCAAGCACAAACAGTACCTCTGGCTCGCCTACAGAGTACATTGGTGAAGACGAGAGAAATTGGGTTGAACGTCGGTAGTAGTGGTCAACGGTGAGTGACCAATGGACAGTGATTGGTGACTGCTTCTGTCCAGTGACACCTAGGTAGCGTGATGATGGTTACTGGTTCGTTGCCGAACATCCTGCCCCCGGCAGAAATAACCATTTCTGGAACTCGACGATAAGGTTGCTTGTAGAGTTGGATGCTTCAGGTTGAAGGCCTAGTATCCAATCATTCTCCATGGTTCTGCCCCCGGCAGACGTAACGTCCTAGCAGTTGACCAGTTCCGTGGTGAAGTGGAGTTTCTTACCATCCAGGCGTTCCAGCAGTCGACCATCGTTGATACATGGAAATAGATAAATAAGACCCGGTAGCCAATTTCGGGAGAGTAAGTTTATTGAAAGGTCCTCACCTGACCCTTCGCAATTCGGGCCTTGAATTTATTTGATTGCAGCAAACTTTACAAGCTCGATTGATCCGGCCATTCAGAAATCGTGCTATTGGCCAGGTTGATCCTCTAGGGAAACCTCTAGCCCGACCGCGGCTGCGGTGCTGTTGCTGCTGATGGTTGCTCGTCAACTGATGATGGTATTGGTAGTAAGCAAATTTTCGCTGTTGGACGTGTGAGGAATCCTGTTGCAGTTTGCAACGTGACTACTCGAACTATTCCGTCCTTCCCTGGGTGCAGCTCGTGGATTCGTGCTGTAGGCCAGCGCATCGGAGGCTGGTTTTCGTCGACGATGACAACTAGCTGGTCCTTTTGTAACGTTACAGGAGAGTTGCACCACTTGCTGCGTGGTTGTAGCTGAGCGAGGTATTCCACATGCCAGCGTTTCCAGACTTGCTGGAATAGTTTCTGGTTTAGCTGCAAATGGTGGAGGCGATTGTCTGGAATCGCATCGTAATCGACGTCTGGGACGGACTGCAATGACGAACCGATCAGAAAATGACCCGGCGTGAGGGCCTGAAGATCTGTGGGGTCCTCGGAAAGCTTCGTGAGTGGTCGCGAATTCAGACACGCTTCGATCTGCACCAGAAGAGTTTCCATGTCGTCAAACGCTAGCTTACGATCTCCCAGAACACGAACAAAATGCTTCTGTGCAGAATTGATTGCTGCTTCCCACAATCCTCCGAAATGCGATCCCCGAGGTGGATTAAAATGCCAGCGGATTCCGGTTGCCGTACATTCGCTGGCGAAAGAGTTCTGGAAGTCCTTGGCACGCAGTAGTTTCCGAATTTCATTTGCTGCACCAACGAAGTTTTTGCCATTGTCGCTGTAGATATCGGAGCACAAGCCCCGACGAGATACAAAGCGCCGAAATGCTTGGAGGAATCGTGCAGTGCTCAGGTCCAAAACGAGCTCCAAATGAACTGCCTTCGTGCTGAAGCAGATGAACAACGCTACGTACGCCTTTGGAGGCGCATCTCTTCGGTGACGAGGCTTGAGGTAGATTGGTCCCCAGAAATCAACACCAACGACGGAGAAAGGTCTCGATGCGGTTACACGCTGTGATGGAAGTTCGGCCATGAATTGTTCAACGGCCTTCGGTTTCGCTCGGAAGCAGATGACGCACCGATGAACTACACGACGAATAGTACTTCTGCCCCCCAGGATCCAAAACCGCTGCCGAATGGTGTTGGTCAGAAGCTGAATAGCTGCGTGTAGAAGTCGTTCGTGTTGACAGCGAACGAGAAGTGTCGTGAACGGGTGCGACCCTGGTAGAAGTATTTGATGATGAGAATCGTAAGATTGTTCAGACTGGCTCAGACGTCCACCGATGCGTAAAACGTTGTCGGGAGCAATCATAGGATTGAACCAGCGCAGTCGTGATTTCGGTGAGATCATCTGGTTTGCCGACAGTGCCTTCCATTCCGCTTCAAAACTGTCCTTTTGAACCAGTCGAACGAGTGTTAGTTCAGCGATACGAAGTTCAGTTGTTGTTGGTGGTAAAGCAATGACTCGTTCAGCCTTTGGTAGTTGAAGATTTTTGAAATACCGTCGCCAGTAGGCAGTAATGCGTAGCATACGCTGGTAGCTAGAGAATCTACCCACGTAATCCTCAATGAATGTTGGCGAAGACGAAGAAGTGATTACTAGCGATGATTTCCTTGCTTCTTTGGCTGCCTGGGTGTCAACAACTTCATCGACTGGAACTGCCCAAGTTTCCCTTTCTCCACGAAGCCATGGAGGACCTTCCCACCACAGTGTGCAGCTAATCAAGTCTGCAGCTGGAAGTCCTCTCGAGATAATGTCGGCAGGATTTTCTCGTCCAACTACGTGACGCCACTCGCAGTTCTCCGTCCTCTGCTGGATTTTGGAAACTCGGTTTCCAACGAAAGTTGACCAAGTTGACGGCGTAGCTCTCAGCCAACATAAAACTGTGGTTGAATCTACCCAGAAGTAGGACTTGGAGGTAATTCGTAGCGCTTCGGAGACCTTCTGATAGAGTTCAGCAGACAGAAGAGCGCCGCAAAGTTCCAAACGTGGAATACTCTGCTGTTTAAGTGGAGCAACCTTCGAGCGAGACGTCAATAAAGCGACCTTGACGTCCCCTGACGCATCCGTTGACCTGATATAGGCGCACGATCCATATGCGACTAAAGAGGCATCCGAAAAAAAGTGAAGTTCCACAGAAGTCGAGTTTGGTAGAATAACGAATCGATCGATTCGAAGAGAATTCAGACGAGGAAGTTCGGTGTAGTATTCAATCCAACGTGTCTTCATCTGCTCTGGTAGTTCCTTATCCCAATCGTACTGTTTTCCGGTGTCTTCCTTCAATCCCCACAATGCCTGCATGAACGTTTTGGCGACGACAACCACTGGCCCTACTAAGCCCAGGGGATCGAATAATTTAGCAATGCAGGAAAGAGAGCTTCGCTTCGTAACGACTGTTGTAGGCTCGATTGTTACTTCCGGAACGACGTATTTCAGCTGATCCACACATGGTTCCCAGTGTAAACCCAGTGTCTTGATGGACTGACCTTTGTCGAAATCCACCGATGGCTGCAGGGCACGATTTTGTTCCGGAACTCCTTCCAGAACTTCAGGACAATTGCTTGCCCACTTGCGTAATTGCATTCCGGCTGAGTTGAACATGGCATCCATTTGTTTCCGAAGTTCGATGGCTTCAGCGACGGTTTTTGCGCCCGAAATAAAATCATCGACATAAAAATCTTCACATGTCGCCTTTGCTGCGAGGGGATAGTTCTCCTTTTCATCCTGTGCTAATTTCTGTAGGACTCGAGTGGCTAAATACGGAGCCGAAGCCGTGCCGTAGGTTACAGTCTTCAGTCTATAGATCCGAATTGGTTCAGATATTGAGGGACGCCAGAAGATAAGCTGAAAGCGGCAGTCTCCGGGAAACAAAAGAATTTGCCGATACATTTTTGCGACGTCTGAAATTATCATAATCGGATGTAGGCGGGATCGCATAGTGATAGATCGCAAGTCCTCTTGAACGATTGGGCCCACCAGCATAGCATCGTTCAGGGATACTCCTGTGGAACTCTTGCAAGAGGCGTCGTAAACGACTCGCACCTTGGTTGTACTGCTCTCCTCGCGAATGACTGGATGATGTGGCAGGAAGTATGCTGGTCCTGATGCTACATCGGATTCGTTGATTCGCTCCATATGCCCCAACTCCTCGTATTCGTGCATAAACTTCCGGTATTCAGCGGCTAATTTTGGATCACGCCCTAAGCGACCCTCAATCATTCGGAAACGATGGAGTGCCGTACGTCGATTGTCACCCAACTTCTCCAATGCATCGTCCTTAAACGGAACTCGAACCATGTATCGTCCATCCTCGCAACGAACAGTAGTTTCACTGAAGAATCTTTCACAGTAGGCTTCCGATGGAGAGTGGAAGATCGTTGAATCGTCCTCGATGGCCCAAAATCGTTCCATGTCACGATGAATATCGGCAGTGGTGGCGACGTTGCAGACGACGGAAGACCTTGACTGTTTTTCAGAAGTTTTACCGCTGAGAACCCAACCGAAGACAGAATTCACCAAGCAAGGAAGACATTCACCCAATGGAATACGACCTGTGACATTGAAAAGGTCGAAAAACAGCTCTGCCCCAAGCACAACATCAATGGATCCGGACTGGTAGAATGACGGATCAGCTAACTGGATGCCCGTTGGTAGTGACCAACACGATGCATCGACGGAGATTGATGGCAGATCTACAGTGACCTTCGGAAGAACGAAAGCTTCGATGGTGGCGGAGTATTTGGATACTCGAGACTTCACTATTGCCTGGAACTTGCAGCGAACCTCTGTTGATGCTTGACCAATCCCTGCGATCGGAAGGTTTACCTTGCAACGCCGAACCTTCATGCGTTGCACCACTCGCTCGGTTGCAAAACAGCACTCGCTACCGGAATCCAGCAATGCTCGTACTGGATGCTCGTTCCCACTTTCATCCACCATGATGATGACCGCTGTGGCTAAAAGGACCCTGTTTCTGACACCTTCTTGTGTTGTGCAGCTTGAAACGCCGGTATTTGCTGCGGGCGTTGATGACACAGATCCGCTACTACTGCCCGGCTGGCTGGAAGCACTAGGTTGATCCCATTGGTTAACTGCGGATGGTTGACTGCTGACCTTTGATCTTGACATGAAGCACAGCTGCGTGTGATGACGTCCTCGACATTTCCGGCAGCTATTCTCCGACGAACAGTCCTTTGCCATATGGCCTCGACGCAAACAATTCCGGCAGAGTTGATTACGCCGAACTACTTGCTCCTTTTCGTCAACAGTCATGTTAGAAAATTCGCTGCACTGGTACAGGGAATGTTGGTTAGAACACGCTGGACATTTGCGCAACCCTTGCTGTACAGCGCCATGATTCCTTGCACGCGGTGGATTGGGCTTCTTGTTGATAGCTGGGATCTCCGCAGGCTTGGTTGAAACTGTCTCCAAAACGTTGACACGGCGTTGAAGAAACTCAATCAGCTGTTGGAATTTCACAGTTTCATTCACCTCCGAATAATCTTCCCAATCACGCCTCGTTGTTGAATCCAATCGGGTACTGAGCAGGTGAATCAGAAGAACGTCCGAATGTTCGGTGTTTTCCCCCAGTTGCTTTAGAATTTTCACATTTGTTTGGAATTTATCGATTAACGAGTGTAGTTCCACTGCCGTTTCTCGCTTCATGCAGGGAAATTCAAATAAGGACTGCACATAAGTTCGCTTCAATCGCCGTGGATTTTGATAGTGGCTCATCAACAAATTCCATGCAACAGAATGCTGTTCATTGCTAATTGGAATTGTTTGAATTAATTTAAGTGCTTCACCAGCCAAAGAGGAGCGTAAGTAGTAAAACTTTTGAATAGCGGACAAATTTGCCGAAGAGTGCACAAGTGAAAGGAACAAATCGTGAAAATTCATCCAGTTTTCATAGCTGCCACTAAAAACTGGCAATTTAATGTCTGGCAGCTTGAGGTGGGACACATTTTTCAAGTTATCAATGCGTGGGGCAGTAGTAGATTGGGCTTGGGCATGCGGTTGGTTTAATAAAAGCAGCGTACCTTTCACACGATAATATGCTCGTTCAAATTCTGTGCGCTCCTTCAAATAGGCATCGATTACTTGATCGTCATCTTCCAACGTCTCGAGCTCCGCCTGGACATCGTTAAATTCCGTCCAAATTGCGATTAGGTTTTCCAGTCGAACGGGCACTTCACACTGGTCTCTTTCGGCTTGATAGCTGGATACAAACGTTTTAATTGCTGCGAACGACATGATGATACCACGTTTGCGGTTCTTCATATTACGCAGCTTCCGATCTGCAGCCGACATAGTGATGAGCGAAGGTGGAATCTACAAACAAAAGACCGCGTAGACCACGCTAAATTGCATAAACCGGTTGGAAATCTAATCACCTGTTTGCAGGCAGTTTATGCCTTGTAATTTTTATCCAATTTCGCCTCCTCTCTCGCTTTGAATGTTGCAATTCGAGTTGACGGACTTCCCCGCAAGACCGTGAGTGTGTATGCTGGATGGCGGATTATGCGGTTGCAAAGTTGTAAATCCAGTATCATCGATCAATCCAAACATAAGCTGAGGTGCATCTGTCCAGTCGGAGTTTCACTCCGCACCAACGATGATAAAAGCAGACAGCGCCCAGAACATGTACAACAAAAGAGAGATCTCGTAGACCAATTTATAAATTGAATGTTATTGAAACCGCACTCACCTTAGTGAGGCATAGAAAATGCCTCGTATTGTCTATTTATCGCTGCATGCATGGCGCGCTCGCCATTCCGTCTCCCAGAAAGAATGTATGCTATACAATAGGCCTGTTCGATGGCGCGACCGCCATGTGATTTCCAAAGAATAGCACGTATGAAGAATTAGCCTGGGCGGATTCCTATCGACGCCCAAATCCGGTTCGAAGGACCATGTTCGACTCACCAACAAAATTTGGTGATCGTAAGAATTTGTCTTATGATTTCTTTTCTTGTTCCACTCCAGGGAACAACATACAGCAGTCAGCAGCTCGTGTGGGGCACTTCCCAATCCAAACACTAAACATACAGCACAGGTTCAACACAATTTATTTACACAACAGCGAACTAACATTAAACGACACTTTATTTGTACTTAAATTACTACTTGTTGCTACTTAAATGTAATTTTCTCTTAATCTAATTACAACACAAACAGTTTAAAATAACGTATATTTCATCGAAACGCGAGCGGTCGAGCGTTCGATGATACCCGTCGTGTGGTCTTGCGTGCACTGTCGAGATCGTCATCTCCAAGCACAAACAGTACCTCTGGCTCGCCTACAGAGTACATTGGTGAAGACGAGAGAAATTGGGTTGAACGTCGGTAGTAGTGGTCAACGGTGAGTGACCAATGGACAGTGATTGGTGACTGCTTCTGTCCAGTGACACCTAGGTAGCGTGATGATGGTTACTGGTTCGTTGCCG
>JASCZW010005299.1:0-262112 GCA_034211315.2 Aedes japonicus | reverse complement strand
ATGAGACGTAGACAATGCTTGAGGAAGACTTTCAAGCACTCGGAATCTGTCAAGAATCATCTTTAGTAGAGTGCAGGAGGACGGAATCTCGAGGCGGAGGATTAACCATCTTGCTGGCAAACGTAGTATTCGTAATGTGGTCAAATCTGGGCGCATACACTGGATAGGATATGTTGGAAGAATGCCGGACAACTATTCTACAAAAAATGGTGTTCGATGGAAATCAGGTTGACACAAGACGTTGAGTGGCACAACGAGCAAGATGGTTGACTAAGTGAAGCAAGATACAGGTAGTAAAAGGCGAACACGGGATTGGAGAGGAGCAGCCATGAAAAAAAATGTATCTAAAATGAATTTCTGTCTGTCTGTCCGTCTGAACCTTATATAATCGAAAATTACTGGACCGATCGGCGTTACATTTAGATTGCAGGAGCTTTTGGGGCCGAAGAAGGTTCTTGTGATAGTTTGAGACCCCTCTCATCTCTGGAAAAGGGGGCTCCCATACAAATGAAGAACAAATTTCTGTATAACTCGAGAACTAATTAAGCAAAGGGAACCAAATTTAGAATTTGGGAGTTTTTAGAAGCAAAAATTGTTTGAATGGTGGGTTGAGACCCCTCTTCTCTCTAAAAGGGGAGGCTCTCATACAAATGAAACAGAAGTTTCTGCATAACTCAAGAACTAATGAAGAAAATAGAACCAAATTGGACATGTGGGGTTTTCTGAAGGCGAAAAATATTTTTTTTAGTGGTTTGAGACCCCTCCCCTCTCTTAGAACGGAGGCTCCCATACAAATTAAACTGTGATTTCTGCACAATTCTAGAACTTAGAAAGCGGAACGAAATTTGGCATGTGGAGATTTTGAAGGCAAGAAATATTTCTACGGTGGTTCAGGACCCCTCCTCTTTCTGGTAAGGGGAAGGGTGGGTCTCACATAAATGAAACACAAATATAAACCAATCATGAGAATTCTTCCTACTGTTATGGAAATTTATATGCAGGGGTTTCTGGGACCAGTCAAGGTTTTTATGATGGTTCGTGATTCCTCCACCGTCTGAAAAAGGGGGGAGGGCTCCATTTTAAATGAAACACAAATTTCTGCATAATTCGAGAATTAGTCAAGTAAATAGAACCAAATTTGGCATGTGGGGGTTTTTGGAGACAAGAAATGTGTCTATGGTAGCCTGAGCCTGTCCCTTTTCAGGAGGAAAGATGGGAGTAGTTACGGCCTTAGAGTGTAAAAAAATTGTGCATTTTTCAACATAACTAATAATATAATCAATAGCTGTCTTATAATTTGATAGCTGCTGGTCAAAACAACACCATGTGTTAAACAATTTTCGCCGTTCCCTGTTTCACCTATGTGAATTCACTTCAACTGGACTCGAAAACCTGTTCTCAGTGCGAGATTCGTAGATCCTCCACATACAGGCATTCAAGCGGAAGCACAAATCTGTCGGAATTAATATTCTCACTGTCAAAGATATCCCATACTAATTGAACTTCTCTCGCAATCTTCCTCTACTACACCGGTAGCTGGAAGTTTGTTCCGGGGCAAGAAAATTTAAATCATCGAACGTTCACATAACTCCCAAGTCATATATCTTGCCAGACACGCAAACCGTCCTGATATGGTGGCCGGACTCGATTGCTCCTCGTGTGAGTTGGTATGGCCTTCCTATCTCCCTACTGGGGCCAACTTGTACCGAAACTTGGCTAGGAGGAGGTACAGACTTTGCACTTTCGACCCGGCACGTCGACGAATGAGAATGTCCGGTCGATTCTCTGGTGGAGTGAAGCGCAGCTACTTGTTCTAATGTCCCTACTTCCACCACAACCAGCACTATTGCACTGACTTGTTCGTGTTCTAGTTTGTCTAGGCGATAGCTGCTGATAGGGTGCTATAGATAAGAGATTGGTAAATGCTTCACTTCTTCCTGTGGAATTTATTTCTTACATTCCGTGTCGAGCTTAGCCGGGTTGGTTGGCCAGTTGGCCAAGAATCATAGAGTCTTAAGGAAAGGTGAAACTTTTCCTGGTACTATATCTTGTCTTGTGTATTCATCGAGTTGGAAGCCATGTAGAGCATGGTGTCCTTCGAGACGGGCGGAAATGATGTCATAGGAAGAGCTAGAAGCGGGGTGGAAAGCAAGAGGGGGAGGGGGGGTGGTTCAGTGAGGAAGGATATCTTTTCCTTCCTGCATGTATTTTAATAATTTATGACCATATCAAGAAAGGCATCGTGTTACGAAAGGCTGTGTGAGAAGTCTTTAATTTGGCCAACATGCAGCATATGTCGGTACGTGGTGGAGCAATTTCCCTAAAAGGATACCCTTTGGCCCAGACACCTTGACGGTTGGTAGCACCTGGTTGAAACGTGATAATGTTAATGGGATTTGGAAATTAAATTTATTAACGGTACTATTCTCAAGGCAGGATGTGGGATAGGTTTCATATGTTCTGAATTAAATCGTCATATCACGGCTTATAAATGGGAGATATTGAATTAAAATCGAACTCGGAGACATTTTATTGTAATCAATTAAGCAGAGCAAGGTAATTTTCAATAGAGCATCTGTTGGGGAAATTTACAACGTTTAAATCGCATTACTATTTCAAAGAAGTTTAATTTAAGCCATAATCCAAATTGAATGGTAGGGCATTAGGAGATTCGCACATTGAATTTATTCCACAGAGCAGAAACGTAAACAATAATAAGATCCGAATGGTGTCAGCTCCATGTAATGAGTATAAATTCCATGGCCAAGTGCTTTGAAAGGATGGTAGCTTCTTCGCGCGGTGCAATGCTAAGGATAATGAAGATGAAATTAGTTGAGCGAACGTGATTTGAAAAGAACGAATAAACTCCGCCAAGTAGTTTTGCTCTCGCAGCGGAAAAGTCAGCACAAGTGCTTCCTCTGGATTCCGGCTTTCAATTTCATTAATTCCACTCTTGTGCCAAAGGGCAGTGCCAGCTACTTGTGTACATGCGCTGATCCATGCGAAAAGTGAAATTGGTCGGGTGTGTTCCCTCTTTGCCTAGGGTAGTTGCTATTCGTTCCAACCGTTTGACCTCGGTAGTTGCCCATGGGAGTCCTACCGCAACTATAGGGGTGTTCACCCTACATACCAACTACTTACAGCAGGGGCACCAACCGTAGGAGAGCGGGTAATTGAGAAGGCGAAGCAGATTACAGCTATTCCTGAAAAGCGAGCGTGGGTAAGCGGCAAAGTTTACCTCCTTGCTAAATTGAGCGCTAATTTCGTTAATTTTCACTACATCGGAAAACATCTTCTTCAGTGGTAGTCAGGAAAAGTAGAAATCCCACGCTGTAGGATGTGTGTTCTGTTTGTGGCTGAAGATTCCCATTAGTTGCCTAATTGAGCTTGTTTGTTCTCGCGATGAAGAATTTGGCTGAAATGTGTCCTATATTTATCCGGGGCAAATCCATGATCAGACAAGCTCAGATAGAATGCTCTAATTCATGATTAATGAATTAATGAGTAATTAATGAGTCTGTATCTATATACGAAGAGGTGATCTTTCACAGTGTGCTCAAAAGGGTGTATTCGATAAAAATGGCACACACACATAATTACTCTCGCAAATTAAACCGATTATCGGATTTGCTCGAAATGTTCAGAGAATAAAAACTAATGTTATGATTTACAAAATTTGTTTTATTCAATTTCATTTCTTATTCCGAATCCCCGCACCTTCCTTTTGACTCCACCCTTCCAATTTTGTACAACCGATTTTCCCAGTGTTGTTGTTGCTTTGAACGGAATTTTCTTCAACTCCAGCTCTGTTTCAATAGTTTTGAGATGTTTGCGAAGTGCCGTCTCCATAATTGCCAGAGTTTTTCAAATGGGCGAAGTTCCGGTGAATTTGGTGGGTTCATATCTTTTGGCACAGAATTGATTCCGTTGGCTCGGTACCACTCCAACACGTTTCGAGCGTAGTGGCAGGATGCTTGGTCTGGCCAAAACAGAGTCGACCCTTTGTGCTTCCTTATGACGCTTCTTAAGGCACTCTTCCGTGAAGAAGGGAGCGCTTAGTTCTCCACATCTGCAAATCGTCTGCCACATCAGGAACTTTTTTGCAAATTTCGATAATTTCTTCTTTGGTAAAAGCCTCCGGAATACCAAACTTCGACTTAAGTTGTCGTTTGATCTTTCTTGCATGTGTTTGTTTCTTGAAATACGGAGGACTTAGGAGGATACATACATGAAACCAAATATGCAAACACGATAATAGACGTACACGTACCTGAAATAACTAGTCATATCACACTGTTATAAATCTACAGCATTAAACATGCAAAATAACACTCAAATATTTATGTTTTCGGTGCTACTTGGGAAGAGACTTGAATGCTCAGCAGCTTAGACCGTCTGTTGAATAGTTCAGCACTCACAGGCGAACAAACGACAACGGCCAAGGAATTATAGAATCCGTCACTTCCAAGAATATGGCCATTCGTAGCACCAAGATTAGGGCATTTTGATGGATGAACGGTGGAAGCAACAGCACGACGAATACCTGAATTATACAGAAGACACAAGCACAAAAGACCAAGATAGTGGAAGTAGTGACTATGTCAGCACGGTGGGCGATGGAAACGAACCAATTCTTATGCTGGAGAAGTTAAGGATGTTATCCAACAGATCCAGAATAACAAAGCGGCATGCAAGGATGGTATCGAAGCTTAACCCAAGTAACCCAAGAACATTTTTCACCTTGTTGACGGTGAGAGGGTTTATCTCACGCAATAAACATGCATGTGAGACCAAGAAACTAACCAGTAGTGAAAGCATCAAATATACTACTCATTGTTTCACTGCCACGTCGTCGAACGTTCATATAAAGGCACTAACATCTGGTGTGATACTGGCCGCAATTCACTCTTTGACTTCTTACTTTCGATCTTGGGGAAACGTCTAAAAGTACACTTTTCATGTTCGTGGCAACTTATGTTGTTGCTCTTCCATTTGCTTTATGTAATAGCCGAAATACCTGGTTTGCTTATGGTATAAAAACTGAATGTACCATTTTCGAAAGGGATGAATATTTTGATCAGGGTAATTGTCTGGTTGTTTTGAGTAAAGCACATAGTCACACAAAGGTGTAAATTAGGTCTAACGGTGACAAGCATGTATATTCGTGATAGGACGTTGAGGGCCCGCTTAGGAAACACCATGTGAAGCAGTAGAATAGACCTTTATAACAGCAACAGGTTTATAACAGAAGCAGTGTTTGGTGAGTCGTATACAATATTATTGGGTCATTGTTTAGTATTAACTTCTTGTTTGCAAAGTTCATACATGGCAAATCAAGCAGGCTGCTCGTTAACTCAAAGTTTGTTTGTGGTTGGAATGCAAGGCGATGAGATTGAGTAGGATCATGTATCCTCCAAACCAAACAATAATTAAATACAAAGGTAAAACAAATTAAATTGAACTCGCTCGATGAAGAAATGGAATCGTATTTTACCAGTCATCAGATTGGTTTGTATTTCAAATATTTTTAAATTTGGGATGGCCACTAGATCCCAAGCTGGAGAATAGACTAGAATGTAGAGGTAAAACATTAGGCTACAATTTTTTTTGCCTAGATTAGGGTGATAAGAATGAGAGATCTGATCAAATTTGGTAAGATTTCAATACAGTTATTAGAAATTTTTAGTCAAAAAAGTAAAAACTCGTTGTGAGAATATTACCAATAATTTCACATGCACCCTGCATGCCATCAAATATCAAATTTTTCTTTCTCTTGTTTTTTTATGTTACTAACTCACTGCATGCGGTTTAGCAACCATCATTCAAGCACCTGATAAGTCAGCCCAGCACGCGGTCTAGGTAGTGAGTGATCTGGATTCGCATCATTGAGGTAAACTCTTCAAAAACCGAAACAAAAAGGGTTGCAAGGAGATTTCGGACACATGAGACGTGATTATGAATAAATACAAATTCATTTCAGCCCAATATTATTACACAAGTCTACAATTAGCCGACAAGTCTGCACATTGTTGACGAAATACGCGAATCTGTCAAGATAAGCAATAAATGTGGTTGGAATTAAATGAAAATTACTAATTTTTCTTCTCATTTTCTAGTTACACTAAACAGCTCACACTTTTCAGGATTAATTTCATGAAACAAATAGAAATACAGTATCACAATAACAGACCATTTGTCCATAATCACGTACGCATTACAACACGAACAAAACAAACAACAAAAATACACAGTAGAATGACTTAAACTCAACATGGACAAAAACATACAAAATACATGAATGCTGATCTACAGTGTGTCTCACAATATTTGTCACCTTTTTTCAGTTTTGGTTTATTTCAGCTGGGTAATTTTTACAGCGGAATTGATTATATCCATTTTGAGTGTATTATTTTGACAGCTTATCACTAAAGATAAATAAGCGATTCCGTTTGTTTATTTGTATCAGCTTCCATGGAAGCTAAACGGGAGAAAGTTATAAAACTACATTGGCTTATACCGTTTCAGATATTCAATAGCCTTAAGCAGTTCGGAATGAGTACGCGTTTCGTTTTTCTAACCTTGAAACGGTCAAATGTGTGAGGGAGCGAATAAAGCGTAATCCAGCCGTATCTGGCCTTAAATGGAGTAAACGTTTTCAAATGTCCCCTGCTTCAATGAACAGGCTCTTCAAACATAATCTGAAATTCAAGCCGTACAAGAAACAACTTTTTCAGGACAGTCATAATCAACAAAATGATCGTGTGTGTGGCAAAGGTCTTGCCAATATTCCAAGAGATAAACTAGCTGTAGAACGCTATCAGAATGTATCGAAAATCATGGTATGGGGCGCCGTTTCACAAAAAGGAAAACTTCCTCTTGTTTTCATAGAACCTAACGTAAAAATCAACACTAAATATTACATCGAGCAGGTTTTGAAGAACTATCTGCTTCCTCATGCTGTATGGGAATACACCATATTGTTTCCAACAGGACTCAGCTCCAGCTGGTTTTGAAGACAAGCGTGGTGCGCGGAAAATTTGCCCGATTTCATCTCAAGCGAAGAATGGAATGCACCGGATCTCAATCCACTTGACTACTTTGTTTGGTTATATGCTTCAACATATAGGCCCTACGAAAGGGCTTACTTCAGATCGATTCAAAACACGTTTGGTTGATATTTGGGATCAAATTCTTAAAAAAATCGTGGGTGCCAGCTGCAATAGGTTTACAAATCGTTTGCGCAAAGTTTTCAATGAAAAGGGTGAAAGATTCGAATTGAATTAATATGGTTTATTTCTATAACTTGCATCTCTCAAATGAAAAATACATGCTATGATTTAGTTGATTTGTTTCGCTGTAATCCCATTTTATTTTAGTGAAACCAATTGTGAGACACCCTGTATTTCATAAAACTATTTGAATCATCTCGATAAAAACAGTGAACGAATGGGAACCATAGCCTAGGAACGTCTGTGTGTTTATTAAAAGGTTCCACTGCAGATTAAAAGTAAGAGCCCGCTAAAATAACCAAAGAGGTGCCAATAGGTTTCACATTTTAATTAGGTTTATGAGAACCTACACAGCTTATTAACAACGATCATAAAACTTTATTTTCTCAAATTCCTTTTACTCCTATCAGAGGTTTTATTTCGACTTTATGAACACGCACTACTTTGGTACAATATGATTCTCTTCGTTTTTGGCGGTTTTGTTTGTCAAATTGTCTGAGGCTCGGTTCTTCCTATAAAAAGACATCTTTTGACCGAGCTTCATACAATTTGGCCGCTTACCAACTTCTCTAAGCCAGAACACCGGCAAAATTAATCATTTTGTGCCGAAGTAGTGCCTAATTTCTTATGATAGTACAATAATACCTTATACATTGCGTATCAGAGACTCTTAAACCTCCCTCCCTACAACGAAGGCAATGCGAAATAATTTTCAATCAAACAAACTCCTCAGTTGGGCAAATTGATTTGATCAAGCTGAGAGGGACGTGTTTTAGTTGATCTAGAAAGAGATGTTCGCTCATTACCATGAGGCTCCAAGAGTGGATAGTAATGTTTGCTGAGAAATTAAAGATTAGAAGAAAAAAGTGTTGATATTTCCGTCATTGTACGGCAGGTTGTGCAAATTCAATAGAAGTATCGAAAATTGAGCGAAGGGCTTAGATATAGCAGTACTCGAACCAAGCACGTATTCCTTTGCCTAACATCCCACTGCGGGGTAGGTCAAGACACGGACGAATCCGCGTGGTTTAGTTGTTGCCCCCGAACATGGTTCGCGATTGCACTTAGGCTTTCTTCTCGGTCTTCTTGGGCAGCAGGCTGGATGTTTGGAGGACATCACCCCGTGAAATGGTCAAACCGGGAAGAAGCTTACTCAGCTCCTCGTCACTGTTGTCACTGAAAGTGTTTCTTGCCAACTAGAGGACTTCAGTGGCCAGGTAGTTCATCACCGCAGCGAGGTAGACCACCTGTACCAACGCGCTCGGTGTAGTTGTCATTCCAGAGCAAGCGGTGAATGCAACAGGAACTTTGCCTTTCCCTTAACCTTTCTACCTTTGCCACGGCCATACACGAGCGATATGTATCACTGATAGCTGCTTGCCATGCCGAGCCCGTTCTAAATAATTGCGTCGGGTACCATGAACAGGGTATCAACGAAAGTAATGCGTAACAATTTTTTCAAAAGAAGACGGGCCTCAGATATCACGCCAGACACCAACGTGGATATGCAATAATTAGTTTTCATTGGCGAGACAGGGGCGCACGCTTTATGGTATCTTGCAATTAACCTCATCTACTATCTGCAACTTATCCACAATGTATAACTAAGAACTTTAACGAGCCTGACCTACCCTCATACACTAGATATGTGTACACATTTTCGGTCTGTTGTGTTGCAGTTCGGCTCGAGTTAACGGTTGATAATATTTTGTTTGTTGAATGTCCAACGTGCTAGTGTAAAAAGGCGAATCGAGGTTTACATATGGATACTAAGCAACAATTTTGGTCATTTTTTCCGGGATACGGTTTTTCAAGTGCGTGGTAATGGAAAATTTGACGAACTCAAGAGAAATTTCAACCAAACATACGCTTTAGTTGGGAAAATTTATTGTCACAAATATGACGGATTTTAAAGAGTCCACTTCTTTTTTCTTCTTTCTTAGCGTTCTAAGCTTATTGCTCTCGCAATTTGCTTATTGCTTTTGCAACTCGCTTATTGCTTGCTCTCAGGTTATTGTTCTAAATGCACTAACACAGTTATTAATGAACAGTTGCATTAGTATGATTGTGTGGCAAGTACTATCATACGCTATGCTCAGAGAGTCGAGATATTTTCCTTAACGAACAATTCCTAGATCAGACCAGGAATCGAATTCAGCCACCTCCAGCATGGTGTTTTTTTGTAGCCGCGTCCTTGCCGACTGAGCTAAGGGACGACCCATTTGAATCAAAATCTTTGAACATTTGATTTAAAACCTTCTCGGGCTTTCGAAGATATTTCATCCGTTGCACATTGCGCCTTACCAAAAGATGGATCAAACACAAGCACGTTATTTCGCAAATACACCACTGGCTTGGTCAACCGACTGCATATACAATGGCTGCAAGCTACAACGGTTGCCTAGCCAACGGCTGGCTAACAACAGCCGGCTGAGCCATCAGCTACCTAACCATCTGTTGCGCGCCAGTGCACCCTCCAGGGAACATGCCAACGCAAGCTGCCAGTACAATACTGGCTCTTAGCGGCTTCGCACAGCTTCAATACTGTCGAACGAATGAGAAAATTTTGCAAAGGTTCATCGTTCATCGTTCACTGCTGCATATGAGACTTCCGTTGCTTTCGTTTGAAGTCTGTGATAGGAAAGCACTGTGCATTTAGTAAATATAGCCTGCAATACACAACGATTTGACCTCACCTTTTATTTATGTTATTTTCAATTGTGTAAAATTGTTAAAGTATAATTTTTGATAATTGAATTGATAAGCGGGAAAATTTCCAACCGATTGATTTAAATATCTTAAAAATCTATCGCGAATTACTGAAGTTGGAAGTGTTTAATTTGTGATGATGTTTCGTGACGGTCAGAATTTAATTTGACACAGTGTGGCAGTTCGAATCAATCTTAGTGTGGCGCAAATATGTCATTTTCGTTTAAAAGCTTTGCGCGTTTGGACATTATTAAGTACTTTTTTTATTAGTTTAAACAAACCTAATGAATTAAATTAGCAACACTGATTCAGCGTAGATATTCTACCTTTCGAATAAAATACTTATCGTAAAATTTCTGTTGGACAGAAAAGCGATATCATCATTCAAAATCTCCGATCAACCGTAACGCGGTCGATTTCAGAAATATTAGAGCTACGCCCCTATACAAGAATACAAAAGAGAGACGTAAGCCCTTCATCAAAAAAGACTGATAACAAAACGATGAGTTTGTTTTTTTTTAATATCCGTGCAGGTATTTTCTTAATGATCCTTGCTGTTTGCTGGTTGACTCCTGGGTTCAGTTGTTTTGCGTTTTGATCTTAAAATTGTTGGGACTATTCCATTCTCTTTGTCGTTGGATCCACAAAAATAAATCTCATATTCGTCACATGTTCTTGAAGGGTTTCGTACTCCTACAAACATTCCTCCAGTTCGTTAAGTTCTTCAATTGAACTTACTGGCTTGATGGCTTTTGGATTACCTCCAGAAAAGTTTCGTGAGCTTCCACTACGTATTCCTGACTTGTCGAAATGGATGGCTGCATCATGTTGGACTGGTTTTTAAGGAAGATGGCCAGATTAGACAGTACACTAGTTTTTTTTTTGCACGGTTTTTTTTACACGGATTGTTTCTGGCGATAACTCCTGAACGGAACAACTTATCGACCTAATTCAAATCACATTTTACGTTTTTGGCCAAAGTAATACCATGGCAGTTTTTCAAAAAAATTCACAATATTTGGTGTAAACACTCAAATTATTAAAAACTGTATTTTGACCATTGCATGGAAAGGCAAGGCATACAAACAAAATCGAAGCAATATAAAATGTTTAAGTAGGTGAATTTATCAACTCTATTTAGTCTTCTTTTACACGGTTCCATACTAAAAGTGGAACGTATCCTCCGTGCAAAACAAAAACCTTTGTGTGTTTGTTTTAGCTCGTTGTTGGCTCTTTCCGTACAAGCGTTGCATGAAGCAATTAGTGGTAGAGTTAAGACTCTTGGTCCAATGGCCGGACTGGATCCTTCTGCAAGCAGTACTACTTTTCCAGTAGATTTTCCGGGTGAATAGTAGTAATAAGTAATAAGAGAGAGAGAGAGAGAGAGAGAGAAAGAGATGGATAGAGAGAGAATGTCTTTGCACTACCTTTAGTAAATTTATCATTCTTAATACCGGCCTATTGAAAAAGTAGCGCTAGTTTTTCGATATTCACATACTTTTCGAGAAACGGCTGCATGTGGCAGCTTTCGGAACAGGAACAAACCATTGACTATTGCATCTCTTCATTCATCAAACAACTCCTAGCCAAGGTGCGATTTGATGCGATTCTTGGACTTATTCAATTCCTTACTAAGAAACAACATTGTACCATTGTACCATACCATCCGATTTTTATGCAAAAATATTGTTAACTACATTCGTTTCTTTCTGACTTAATCATCAAAGGAATACAGCCTGCCATATATAGTAAAATCAACGAGTGGACAGAGTTACCTATTTATTCCATGGTAGTTGAAAAACAGATACAACAGCTGCTCAAAAGTTTTGTTTAAAATGATGTTTGTAACTCACCTGCAAAGAGACAAATAAAAAAGAAAGTTAGCTGAGAAATGGTTATGGTTGCTTATCAATATAATTTTTAATGATCTTCCATGTATAATGCAAAATAAAAAAGTTTGATGATTATGAAGATTAACTGAAATAAAATTAATGATTTCTTGTTAGCATAGCAAACGAGATTTTATCTAACTTAATAGAACACACGACATGAAGCAGAATCCTTCACTTTAATATAACTGAATCATGGATAGGAACGGTATGTAGGTCTATGATTACCTTTCGTTTTCTTAATTAAAATGACTTTCTGTGAATCCGAAGGGCCGTCAGTTGTGCATTCCCATAATTCCTTTACATCAGTAGAGAAGGGTGGAATCATCTATAGTGAAAAACCAAACCCCTTTCGTCGCCGCAAAGTCAGAACTTTCTTCCTCAAACTGCAAAGAGCATTTCAAGATGATGGTAGATGAATATTTACCAGCTTTCTATTTAGACAGGAGGAGTTAGAAACGAATGATCCCGTAAGCGAGTCGAGCAAATTAATTTCCTGCCTGCTTACCAACATTCCACAGCTCGACAGGCACTTCCACCACGGCTGCCCGACGACGAATGGCGAATGGCGGAAACTAAACCAGCAGCACTTTAGTTCGAACAGCTGCTTGCAGCTACTCCGTTCTTCGCCAAGATAAAGAGAAAAACTTTTAACCTCGCTGCTGACGCAACCGCTTGATGTCCTAGTCGGATTAAGTAGCTCAATCCAAGTGGTCAGATAAAGTTCGCTGCGAGGATTGTAGATACCATCGAAATGCAACTGAACCCGTTCGGTCATCCCTCACTCCTTGTCACCTCGGTTCTTCTAAAAAAAAGTGGAGAATGCCACATCAAAGAAATTGCTGAGAAAAACTCTTTCGTTCTACAAGCATGATGCATAACTTGTGAACATCGTCCATTGGCTTTGATCGCCGTTAGTTCTGTCTCAGTTTCGTTTCTGGTGTTGGAGTTTCAATTGCTTTCGGGAAGCGGATGGAATGCAGTGGAAGAGGTAACCAGACCCAAGTGATTTGTGAATAATTGAATATCTGCAGTTAAGAATCTGGAATGCGAGCCATGAATACAACAAGCGCATGTTACTGTTTGCACATAGCACTCGAATCAAAACCTGGAAGGCTATGCTCTCATGACCTCTGATATCAGAAAAAGCATCTGATAATGGCAATAAATAAAATGATAAATTCTCGACAACGTATTCAAAACAACGTATCTGATTTTGTAAACAGAGAAGTAACCAAAGATCCAAACGCAAATTAAAAAAAAACTCTCAGCACCGACACGGGAACTAGCATCATCATCATGTTAGGGAAATAATATTCTTTGAGATGGTGGTCATAGTTTGCGTGAAAGTGCTACGGGTTTCATGATTTTGTGCATGATGTGCAGACTTCTTCAGTGTCTCGTACTAATAACTCGACAGTCGAGTTATTAGTACGAAACACTGAAGAAGTCTGCACATTGGTGACGAAATACGCGTATCTGTCAAGATAAGCAAAAGTAGTTGGAACTAAATGGAAAATACTAATTTTCCTTCTAATATCTGGTGACAGGTATTCCACTAAACAGCTCAAACTCTCTAGGATTCAGTGAAATTTAGCTTGTCCTCACGGTTGGTCACCCTTTTCACTTTGTACGCATTCAGTCCTTGCCTCTGCTTTAGTTTTTGAACGTATGATTTTGCCTTCCCCACTTTGCGAAAAAAAACAAATCGAACAACAATTCGTAATCTAACTTTAACTAACGGTGAAATCATGAAGGCTCCGCGTGCTTTAAATAGTGAATACAATCGTTTCCCTCCTGAAATGTGTGATTGTCGGTAGTATTTTCTAGTTTTTTTTGTGCTTCGCCACCTCACCCGGAAGAAGAGTTACATCAGCTTAGTTTTGATAAGTAGTGTTTATAGTGAATTTGTTATCTCAACCATCTCTGTTTGTGGAAATCTGCATGAAACAGAGGTCGGACGGCTCTATTTCGTCTTGTTGGAGTTAACGTTACCCGCACAATCGTCAGCTGCTGGTGACGTTGCTGGTTGCCGTTCGGACTTTTTGGATCGGATACGGGATCAAATGGAATTAAGCTAAGTACTTCTTATAATTTTGATACCAGAATATGTAGTTTAAGCTCCCGTAGTGAATTTTGTGCAGCGGAGAAAATTCCTTCAATCGCAAATACATTTTGTAAGGGCTTCAAATGGTGAGTTGACCTACAACTGCATACAAGTTTCACACCTCCAAAAGTCATTTGATCACAAGGGACTGAAACATGGAGACGCTGGTTGGCGTAGCGTGGGCAATGAAGTCAATTTGACACAAGCAAGGTGAGGGTTGCAACTGAAGATCGTGTGCCTTTTAGTCATGTTGTGAATTTTCTGTTCAAAATTGAATAATGTTTTCAGTGCGCCTTAGAATCATCTTTGCATTGTAACCCATTTAACTTGGGAGCATGTAACTCAAATAAGGGCTTAATTGATTTTTGAGCATTTGAGCATGAACATATGGATGCACTTCTGAATTTCAACTACTATTTTATAAAAGACTGGCATGCGACCATAGGCAGTATGGGATTGTATTTAAATAGATTTATTTAGTGATGTCATGATTAGATAAGCCATTTGTTTCAGGAACTATCAAACCGGGATCTTCGACCAATTATACTGTTGTCCTTGGAGTCTGACTGGAGGAGTGTAGGCGATGCTTTTTAAAAGAGCAACAAAGCTTCAGAAGGGAACATCATGCGTCTTTTGATTGAGGTTTTGTATCAGTGGATGTTATTTTATTTATTTATTTTATATTATTGAATGCTGTTCTATTCGGGTACGTTTGTATTGGATTAGATTGGATTAGCGCAGTGTCAAACCAGTGGATGTCATCATTTAAGCCTATAAAATCCACTACAAATGACTATTCGGGTGCAAGGTAACTGAATAGTTCATCGATGTTTTATATTCCCTATTCTTAATATAAAATTTCAGGTCATCCATGGAGTTTCCAAGTTTCCTAAAACAATTTTCATATTTTTTTTTCTCGTGGCTTTGATACATTGTTTAAACTTTTAGGTTCATAATATTTACGCAAAATTGATTAGACTTAAAGGGTGATACGGTCAAAATTTGGTCAAGGGAAAACGCGTGTAAATCGGTGAAATCGTTTATTTAAAAAAAACCAATTAAATTTCTTTTTCAAGTTCAATTAGTATAAAATTCAGGAAAAATATTCAGTTAGACTTCCGCTTTTCCAAATCCGAATTGCCGGGCCTTACGCTTGACCCCTGCCATCAGATTTTGTACAGCCACCTTGTCCACCTTCTTCGCCGCAGAAAGCCAGTTTGCATTGAACTACTGCTCGTCCTTAGCAGTTTTTTTGGTCTTCTTTAGGTTCCGCTTGACAATAGCCCAGTATTTCTCAATTGGGCGGAGCTCTGGCGTGTTGGGAGGGTTCTTGTCCTTGGGAACCACCTGCACGTTGTTGGCGGCGTACCACTCCATGGCCTTTTTACCGTAACGGCAAGATGCCAGATCCGGCCAAAACAGTACGGAACAACCGTGTTTCTTCAGGAAAGGCAGCAGACGTTTATTCAAACACTCTTTCACGTAAATTTCTTGGTTGACAGTCCCGGAAGCTATGAAAATGCTGCTTTTCAAGCCACAGGTACAGATGGCTTGCCAAACCAGAGATTTCTTTGCGAACTTTGACAGTTTCGTGTGCTTGAAAATATCTGCTACCTTTCCCCTTCCTTTTGCCGTATAAAACTCCTGTCCCGGAAGCTGCTTGTAGTCGGCTTTGACGTAGGTTTCGTCGTCCATTACCACGCAGTCAAACTTCGTCAGCATCGTCGTGTACAGCCTCCGGGATCGCGCTTTGGCCGTCGTATTTTGTTTATCATCGCGATTTGGAGTCACTACCTTCTTGTAAGTCGATAGTCCGGCTCGTTTTTTGGCTCGATGCACGGTTGTAGACGATACACCCAGCTTATTTGCGGCATCTCGGAGAGATAGGTAAGGGTTTCGCTTGAAACTACCGGCAACTCTCTTTGTCGTCTCAGCGGCTTCCGGTTTTCGATTTCCCCCCGATCCAGACTTCCTGGCTGTCGACAAACGTTCCCCAAACACTTTAATTACATTTGTAACGGTTGATTTGGCAACTTTTAGCGATTTTGCCAACTTTACGTGCGAGTAGCTCGGATTTTCGCGATGCGCGAGCAAAATTTTGATACGCTCCTCTTCTTGCTTGGACGGCATTTTGACAACTGAAGAGTGAATTCCAAAATCAAAATAGGAGCAACATTCTTCACACACACACCTTCAAAATGAGGGGTGTTCAGGTTTTTAAAATGCAAAATTGAAAGAAATACGTCAAGTTGATATTGACCAAATTTTGACCGTATCGCCCTTTAGTTTGAGAGACTTTCAGCCGTCTCTTAAATTCAGCAAGACGAAAATCTGCAGGCATGTGCATTTATTATTATCATTTTACATAAAGATATCCTTTCACTGTGTTTTATGTAGTTACTTTGAGACATCGCATATCGGTTTTACATTTTTATCATTATAATTACGCTTTTTGCGTAACTCGGATTTTCATTGATTATTTAAATATTTTTTTATTATTCTTACTTCGGAGCGTATGGTACAGTATGTCCAAGCATCCTTCTTCTCCTGTAGATTCACATAATGCGTTGTGTTGCAAATCTATTAATTTGAATCCAACTCATTTTATAGAATCATCTCTTGCAGTGAATGCAACGCAGTAGGTCTGGCCGCTTTGACGTTTATATCATGTCTTTGATACACTGAAAACTTATTTTCGTAAAGTAGCTTTCACACGTTTCGTAAACATGGATTTTGTACATAGAACAAATGTCTCGTATATTGTATGAAACATTCATAATGCTTTTTATCCGGTGAAATGCTATCATTACACCTTTTTGTAAAATGCACGAAATGAACTTCGTGATGACCTGCCAATCGCTGCTTCTCTTTTATACCGCACTCATTGATGATGGTGTTTCTGCTGATATGGGCAGAAATAATTTATCTATCCCAAAGTCAAAATCAAAGCGCTGTCGTGAGCTATAACTTCATGCTCATTAAGCAAGATTGTTCTCACGAGTCTGCGTGGCCTAGTGAGATCAACCACGGATTTAGAATCAGCACTTTCCAAATATTCAGGTTCAAACCCCATGTCTGAAACAATAAAAGAAACGCTGGACAATTCCACGTGATTGCGCTTTTTTTGTCAATTACATTTTGAGTCGATAAAGTAGATCTGTCAGTCCTTTATGCAACCACCAGAGAGACGTTTCTTTTTAATTTGTGACAAAATATTCGTAGCTTTTTGGATTGTTTCCATACAATGTACGAATGTTCTTTCTGTGTCAACAAAAGCTTCGTGCTTTTGACAGTTGCGCGTGCAATTAATTACGAATGTATCTTCATAAAAAGAACAAATCAGTTTCGTTGCTGAAATCAACGAATGGATTAGTGAGTATTACTTTCGATTTTGTAATATAAACTAAAATTAACTTACAGTGTATGCTGCAAGCATCAATATTGACAAAAAAAATAATTGGGCGTCATCTAACCCAATTATTTCCAGGATGCTTTCTCGTACTGGCTGCGTTTGTATTAGATTAGATTAGATTAGATTAGATAAGATTAGTATGATTTTGCCTTCCCCACTTTGCGAGCCACATTTCGCACTGAAAGATTGGGATTTTTCTAAATAATGGCTACCACCTTCTTGTGCATTTTTCCAGAGCATACTTTTCGATTTGTTCCGCTTCCAACTTTCTGATTCCACAGTCAAGCACTGGTCAAATGATTTGCAAACACAAAACACGTTACTTCTCGGTAGTTTTAGTGTCTTGGTAAGATCATGTATCAATAAATTTAGATTTTGCTGCCGTTCGTATAAAATGCGATTGTGCACTTCCACTTGATTCGACGCCATTTAACTGAATGTAACAAGAATGTAAACATGTTGTACAACGAAATAAAGTGAAGAGTTTCGGCTGTGATATAAATGAAACGTTTCAGTGATGCTTGAATTTATTTAAAATCTACACTGGACAGGCTATATCGGCACTGAAAGTCAATTTCAGTTTATATTATAATATCGAAGGCCATACTCACAAATCCATTCGTTGTTTTCTGCAACGAAACTGATTTGTGCTTTGTATGAAGATTCATCCGTAAATAATGGCATACGCGCAACTGTCAAAAGCACGAAGCTTTTGTTGACACAAAAGGGACATTCGTGCATTGTACGAAAATTATACTAAGTGCTGCAAATATTTTGTAACAAATTAAAAGGAGACTGCTCTCTAGTGGTTGCATGAAGTATTGATAGATCTACTTTATCGACTCTGGTTGTCTAATTAAAAGAAGTTATCACGTGGTAGGTTAAGTTTTTGTTGAAAGTTTCGATTGAGAATGTTCAGATATCTGATTTTGTCCATGGTATTGTTGATAAAAACAATAGGAAAACAAGTTAGAATGTGAGAAAAATCCAGCGATTACTATTCTCGACGCAGCCTACTAAGTGCTGTCTCAGATAATCTTCCGTCATCTATCGCCGCTAGCGAGCAGATTTGTGTGAAGATCCTTTAAAAGTGTCGCAAATATCAAGTCCCTACACACATCCTATTCATCGACTTGAAGACCACGTACGATACTTTTGATCGTGAAGAGCTTTAGAAACTTATGGACGAGAACGTTTTTTTTCCGGGAAACTAACCAGAACGATGGATGGTGTACAGTGTTACATGAAGTCAACACGCAAACGACTTCGATAAGGCGATGGTCTTTCCTGCCTCTTGTTCAACACTGCGCTAGAAGGTGTTATGAAAATTGTGGACTTGAACATGCCCGGTGTATGATTTTCAATACATCCAGCCAGTTCATCTGCTTCGCTGACGACGTGGGCATTGTCAGCAGATCGTTTCAGGTGGTAGCTGATTAGTACACCAAGCTGAAACGTGAAGCGGAAAAGGTAGGATTGAAGGTGAAAGCGTCGAAGACTAAGTATCTGTTGGCTGGAGGAACCGACCGTGATAGAGCTCAGATAGACAGACCTGTGACAAGCTTCGAGGTGGTGGACGAGTTTGTGTACCTTGGATCATTGGTTTTTTGTTTGTTTTTTTTTAGGGCGTAGAACCACTGCATTCACTGAGTTAAACTTTTGTGGTATACTCCTATTTACTATAACTATTTGCATCTTAAAGCTTGATCACCATTTGTCATGTGAACAGCTTAAGACGCGTGTCCCAGTCAGGCAAAATCAAGTTTATAAAACCCACCACCTTACCAGGATTTGCAGTCCAAATTTATTTAGGTTGCATATAGCCACTGTACAGTAATTTAAGCCTGCTCTTGTACAAAGCATCACAACTGCAGAGCAGATGTTCCGAGGTTTCACGTTCCATGTGACAGAAACGAAAGATATCATTCTGACCCCGGCCAATGTTTTTCAAATGATATCTTCTCGAGAAATGTCCAGTTACTAGGCCAGTATAGGTACGAAGAGCTCTCTTATTGAGCTCCAAAGGCTTTTCACTGATTGTAACATTTGGAATTATAAACCTTTTCGATTGAACACGTCTTGTGGTAACCAACCAGTTTCTCATCATCTTTTTTTCTTCCCAAGATTTCAGTTCCATTTTTATGGCAAAGTATGATATACCACAGAACTGTTCTTGGCCAATAAACTGTGCATTTGAACATTATTTAGTGTATTATTGGTTACGTCGGATAACAGCAAAGAATCTCGAAGATGCCCTATTACCGAAAGTTGTGCCTACTATGGACTCCACAAGACCTGGTAAACTTTACCCCGTACAATTTACAAAACTCTGATGAGACCGATAGTTCTCTACGGGCATGAAACGTGGAAAATGCTCCAAGCACTCTCCTGCAAGCACTTGGAGTTTTCGAAGGATGCGTGCTTAGGGCCCTATTTGCCGGTGTTGCTATGGTAGATCTTGGATCAAAGTACGTCGCGTATGTGCTTCGCTGCTTGTTTTTTTTTGTCGAGAAAATTTGATAAGTAGTGGAAATTATTAAGTAGTGTTAAACTTTTCGTTTGATGATGATTCGGTCATCAAAAAGGTGATTTGCAGTCCATCACAAGGTTTTCGTCTGGTGTGAAAACAAAGTGTCCCACACGATACGGAATTACGAACGTACAGCCTTGCGACAGGAGGAGCTCGTGTTCAGCCGCGTCAATCGGAGATGTTTGGTTCATGATCGATAATTTTCGCAAGAATAGAATGTAATAAGGAGTGAATCGAAAATAAGCTATCCACAAACTTTCTTTCAAATTATGTTGAAAACCGATATTTTATTCATACAAAAAATTGATCCTTTATTGTACGAGGTTAAACTTGAACATAATGAAGACCGGATGAAATTTAAGTTATTCCTTCACGAATTTTCGAACTTTGGATCGAATGCTCTTCATCAAGTTCCGAACAAGTGTTGCATCGCATTTTTTGGACGCTTGAGCCCAAATTTCTTTGAACTCCTGCATGTTTCCATCTGCCTTACCAGTCTTCTTGAAGACCCTCTTCACGATTGCCCAGTAACGTTCGATGGGTCGAAGCTGAGGGCAATTTGGTGGAGTGATATTTTTCTCAACGAAATCTATACCCTTTTCCGCAAGCCAATTGAGAGTGGTTTTGGCATAGTGAGCCGACGCTAAATCCGGCCAAAACAGTGGAGGTGTACTATGCTTCTTATATAAAGGCAACAATCTCTTCTGGAGACACTCAGATCGATATATTTCCGCATTCATAGTTCCGGTAGTGTAAAAAATGGTTGACTTCAAACCACAGGAACATATTGCTTGCCATACCAGTATTTGCCGGTGTTGCTATGGTAGATCTTGGATCGAAGTACGTCGCGTATGTGCTTCGGTGCTTGTTTTTTTTTTGTCGAGAAAATTTGATAAGTAGTGGAAATTATTAAGTAGTGTTAAACTTTTCGTTTGATGATGATTCGGTCATCAAAAAGGTGATTTGCAGTCCATCACAAGGTTTTCGTCTGGTGTGAAAACAAAGTGTCCCACACGATACGGAATTACGAACGTACAGCTTTGCGACAGGAGGAGCTCGTGTTCAGCCGCGTCAATCGGAGATGTTTGGTTCATGATCGATCGCAAGAATAGAATGTAATAAGGAGTGTATCGAAAATGAGCTATCCACAAACTTTCTTTCAAATTATGTTGAAAACCGATATTTTATTCATACAAAAAATTGATCCTTTATTGTACGAGGTTAAACTTGAACATAATGAAGACCGGATGAAATTTAAGTTATTCCTTCACGAATTTTCGAACTTTGGATCGAATGCTCTTCATCAAGTTCCGAACAAGTGTTGCATCGCATTTTTTGGACGCTTGAGCCCGCATTTCTTTGAACTCCTGCATGTTTCCATCTGCCTTACCAGTCTTCTTGAAGACCCTCTTTACGATTGCCCAGTAACGTTCGATGGGTCGAAGCTGAGGGCAATTTGGTGGAGTGATATTTTTCTCAACGAAATCTATACCCTTTTCCGCAAGCCAATTGAGAGTGGTTTTGGCATAGTGAGCCGACGCTAAATCCGGCCAAAACAGTGGAGGTGTACTATGCTTCTTATATAAAGGCAACAATCTCTTCTGGAGACACTCATATCGATAGATTTCCGCATTTATAGTTCCGGTAGTGTAAAAAATGGTTGACTTCAAACCACAGGAACATATTGCTTGCCATACCAGTACCTTTCGATCGAATTTCTCCACTTGAATCGACCTGTCCGCATCGCTCACATCCTCCCCAACGACGGCAGTAAAGTATTGTGGACCTCGAAGGGTTTTTGAGTCCTCCTTTCCATAAGTCTCATCTTCCACCAAAACGCATGCATCCGGACGCTGCAAAAGACGCGAATACAATTTCCGGGCCTTGTTGCTGCTCGCTTCTTCTGCTCTGCACTTTGTTTCGAGTTTTTCTGCTTCTGTAGGTCTTCAGGCGGTTTCGCCTCTTGATACGCTGGATCATTCCGATACTCGTTCCTGATTTTTTGGCCAAATCACGTATTGACATTGATTTGTTCTTCATGATTAGAGATACCACTTTCTGCTCCAGTTTCGGGTTGGAAGAACCGGATTTTCTGCCTCTTCCTGGTAGCTCATCCAAAGAATAGTGTTCCCCAAACTTATTAATGATGGTTTTAACACTCGCATGATGAATTCCAAACCGCTTCACCAATTTTCGCAAAGTAATACCCTTCTCACTTAGCCATGTGTCCAGAATCTTAATCAGAATCACTTTCTTTTCAATACGCGACATTTTGAAAACGCAGAAACAAGTAAACAAAAGAAAGCTGACAGTCAAACGCACAGCATGCAGTGTTCAGAGCATAAAAAAGCATCACAAATACATGCGTACAACGCAAATGTATGTGGATAGCTTATATTCGATACACTCCTTATGGAAGGCACACGGACCTGCTCTGGTCGCTCGATGTTATAACCACATCTTCGGAATGTTCTGGAAATCCGGGTGAGCTCTTTCCTTTTTAATCTTTTGTGTTCCACTCCCATGTTTTGTGATTAGTTATAGAGAAGAACTATACGTTAGGTGGCAGCCGCACGAAGGCGATGAAGGTATGAAAGTATTCTCATGTCATATCATCTCATTTCAGATCATCCATGGAATTCCCAAGTATTGTATAGTAATTTTGAATTTTTTTTTTCTTCCCTCGAGGCTATGATAATGCAAGTCCGTCTACAATTGCAACAGTATCACCAGACATGCAGACATTACAAAATAATTGTTATTATTATTTTATATTATATCATGCCTTCAAGGTATATTTTATCCTAATTTCAGCTTCACATTTGCATTGTTGCCATTTTTAACCCACCTGACTCACGTTACGTATTTGAAATGATCGGAAGGTTTTAAAGTTTTTTTTAGGGTGAATCATAAACGTGGTTGGTAAATCACTATACAATGCGTACCATTGGTACTTCACGTACCTGCAGGTATAAAATAGATCCTACTACGACCCTTAGCATCTTGTCCAGTAACTCCTATCCCTAACACGCCGTGGTGCCGACTGGGGTATGAGTAACCATTGGAAAGACCGGGTCCCCAACCCAGGGGAGACCAAATAGGGAAGGGGGGCTGCCCTCTTCAGCGGGTGCAGTCTATCTGAGCGTCTCTTCTCCATGTTAGGAGAGGCTAACCTTCGTCCTCGTGCCAGCGTGGGACTCTAAATAGCACTGCGCATGATGGTTCTCCGGCGGTACAGGGGTTGGGAAAGGTCCAACAAGCTCGCGCAAAGGCTACGAACCAAGCGGGGTTCATGGGTGCCTGAGCTACTACGGACGAGATTTTCGCGATTCGGCAAGTGCTGCAAGAATGTCGCGAATATATCGTGATCACACATTATCTTTTCATCGATTTCAAATCAACTTATGATACAATCGATCGAGACCAGCTATGGCTGATTATGCACGATTATGGATTTCCGGAAAAACTGACGCGGATGGTCAAAGCAACGATGGATCGAGTGATGTGTGTCGTCTGAGTATCAGGGACACTCTCGAGTCTCTTCCAATCTCTGAGAGGGCTACAGCAAGGTGATGGATTGTCGTGTTTGTTGTTTAACATTGCATTGGAGGGAGTGATTCAAAGAACTGGGATAGACACGAGGGGCACGATCTTCAAGAAGTATGTCCAACTATTTGGTTTCACTGACGACGTTGACATTGTAGGACGTAACTTTGAGACGATGGCGGAAACGTACATCAGACTTAAGGTTGAAGCTGGTAGGATTGGGCTTGTGATTAATGCGTCGAAAACAAAATATATGAAGGGAAGAGGCTCACGAGAAGACAATGTTAGCCTCCTACCACGAGTTCAGATCAGATGTATTTGAGCTCAATGGTAACCGCCGATAACGATACCAGCAGAGAGATACAAAGGCGCATTATAGCTGGCAATCGTGGCTACTTTGAACTCCAAAGGAAGCTAAGATCGAACAAAGTTCGCCAAACCACAAAGTTGACCATCTACAAGACATTAATTAGACCGGTAGTTTTCTACGGCCACGAAACATGGACATTGCTAGTGGAGGACCAACGCTCCCTTGGAGTCTTTGAACGGCGGGTGCTGCGTACGATTTACGGTGGAGTGCAGATGGACGACGGATCGTGGAGGAGGCGAATGAACCACGAATTGTAACAATTGCTGGCAGAACCTCCCATCGTACACATCGGTAAAATCGGTCGACTACGATGGGCTGGGCATGTCTCAAGAATGTCAGACGACAGCGCTGTTAAAATGGTTCTCGAAAACGAACCGATGGGTAAAAGAAGAAGAGGCATGCAACGAGCAAGGTGGATCGATCAACTAGAAGGCGGCCTGTGGACTCTCTGCAGACCAGTCTTCGGAATTGGACAAACAACACTGTGTTCGAAAAAAACATGTTCGTGCTGTGCTACCAGTTTTCGCGTTTGCACAAACACATCCATTTCCCGAACATGTGTTTGACATATACCTTGTGATGTGTGTGCGTGGTTTGCATACGATGTTCGTACACGATGTTTGTACCCGAGGTTCGTACATGATGTTCCATCAGTAGGTACATTTTTATGTGCATTTACACCTCAAGCAACAACAGTGCAAAGTGTGTTGGGATTTAGGGAAGCAGTAATTGATTTGTTTTGTCTCGCAGAACGTTTATTTTTTACCTACAATCTCGTCAATCCAATCTTCAGGTTGTACGTAAATTTTGACGTATATGATTGTTTGGTTTGATCTCACACGTAGGTCGCGGTCATGAAGTGTTACGTCTGATTTTTTCGGCGGTGTTTTTCCGAATTTTTTGTATGCAACGTGAAGTTTTATAAAGTGGTGTTGTTTTTAACTAATTCTGCTCTGAATAAAGTTGTGGGAAAGTTATTTGACAAGTTTGAAAAATGCTGTGTGTGTTGTGTGTGTGATGCGGATTTTTAACACGTATTCCTTACGTGGAATGTATCCCAGTGTATTTGTGCTTGTAGAACTAAAATATATAGAGAAATGGCTGATTTTCTTGGAATTTTAGTTCAAAAGATAGTTACATAGCGTAAATAACTACTACGATCGCGGACCGATTCCCGGCTTTCAACGTAATTAACAAGTTGTATTCAAACTTCGACTAAAGGATAAGAAGCGCCCACCAATTCAAGATATCATCTCAACTTTAAGCGGTATGATCACACCATCCAATCGTGTGTGTTTGTGTGTGTGTGGGGTCATGGGGTATCCGTTTTTAGGGAAATTTCTTTATTTTTAGATGTATATGTTCATAAAATCGAATTATCTGTTTTGAATATGGCTTATTAGTTAGTTATTAGTCGGTGCCGAGAATTAGCCAGCTACCGGAGATGTGCGACACAATTTTTGTCTAAGATTTCTACATTATGTGTTAAATCAAAACCAAATTTGTTCAATTTGAATTCGTGGTTCTTCCTCAAATCAAATTATTGAGCGGAGTGCAAAGGGTTGATAAATCCTTTATAGGACAAAATGACGAAAGTTAAATAAACGTTTTTTCCACCTTGATGCAGAATTTCAGTTATTCAAGAGCTTGGTGGAAAGATGCCACAGCATGTTAAAAGGTATCAAAAGCAGCCCAAAGCGCCATGTAGCTCAACATCATGCAATTATTGCTCAACAGATCCGCCCGAAAGGATGGAATTTAAGACATACTTCGATCTAGGAAAGATTCCTCTGCCTAGAATTTATTGTGAGACTCGATGGGGATCATAAGTCATGATTGACAGTATCCTCAATCGTGAAGGATTTAACAAAGACATCGGCAGACAATAGTCAGTACTGGTGCTGAGTGGCGAACTATGGGAATTTATGAAAGAATATAAAGAAGTGTTCGAACTTCTACATGCAACTACAAAAATCTTTACATTCTACATTTGGAGATGCATTCTAAATCGATGTTCAAGAATATGCATATGATGCAATGCTAGTAGAAGAATGTGACCAAGTGAAAATTTCCTGTGGAACATCTCTGCTTGCTCTGAAATTAGTACTTTTACAAGTGGCAATGCAAAAACACGACTTCCAATATCCACGAACATTATTAAATTTTGAGAATCATAGCTCCTCCGAAGATCCTCAGCTATATGGCTTAACCTTGAGCACTTTGGCTGCTCCAGCAATTCAGGTATCAGTAGAACGTTACTTCTTTGCCGTAAAAATTCTTCTTGATCAACGACGGCTGCGAATGTCCGCTGAGTTGGTGAATGAAACAACGATCATAAGATGCAACCAATATTTTTTAGTGTTTCTACCCAGGTAACCAATAAGCAGTTCCTAAGCGTCTTTACGGCAGGTTATCAAGCAATTAAGTCACCTTAAGTGCCACATAAATGCCGCATTTGGCCCAATATACGGCTGCATAACTGCAATGCTATGATAATGCTTCATTAAAGCTATTTTGCACTCGAAATGCTTGTTACAGGCTACAAGCATTTAAATAGCATTTAAAATGCAACTTTACAACAGATAGCGTTTAAGATGCTGATATAATCATAGGCGTAGCCAGAGGGGGGCAGAGGGGGGCCGTTGCCCCCCCCTAACTTTTGAATAAATTTTTATAATGTTAGTGTTTGCTTCATTTTTTTTATTATTTAGTGTTAATGTTTGATAGATTGCCCCTTCGCCTCAATGAAAAAGCGCGAAGTTGCCTCGATTTTGTGTTAAGTTGTAGCAAAAGTGGACATCCATGAGAATTTGTTTTGAATAGTAAAGACTAAATTTTTTCTGACATATGATATTCTACGGGCGGGACTAAACGACTCATTTCTCAGGTTCAGATACAAGACAGCAGTTGTTTTATCCTATTCAAAAATTTTATCCGTTGCTATGAGCATGAGTAAGATAATAAACATGATTGACCACCCAAGGCTGCAACTCCGTTGCTGCTGTTATTACACAGAGAACCACCAGATAATGATTGGGACTAGCATGCATTCTCAATGTAAAAAAAAACTGGCGATCTCAAACTAATGCGACAACAAGCGGCTGCCTTGCCTGAATGTAGGTCAAATAAGGGAACGAAATTTCATAAAAAGGGAAACACCAACGCGATCCTTCATTAAACTTGCGGTTATATCCTAGATATAACCCACCTCTATTTTTTAAATATTAATACCTATTTTTGATATGAACCTATTCATACAAATAGTGCTCTTGGAGCCAATCACAAAATGGTTTAGTGGTTTCTTTGCTCCAGGATATGGTGGCATGGCGAGCATGGCAAACCAATATTATGGATCACAATTAATTGTGATCCCCACCGCCGGACCACCAACCTGGCGAACCCCGACATCTCACCAGGAAGCATTTTTGTTGCTTATTTTTCTGTGCTCTCTGCATTACTCACATCGCCGAATTATAGGTAACCGAAACAATACGAAAGGCGCCATATAACAAAATAGTGCCTAAAAAAGCATCGACACAAGCTTTCACAGCCGATGCTCAAAACAAACATTTTTTATATATACTTTCAATTTTTTCAACTGTACCAATCCAAAAGAAGCTTCTTAAGAATAATCTATGCGCATCCATTAAAATTGCGATTTAGGGATTTGGTAAAAGTAAGAGTGTGTAGATGCATTTCGTGCCTACTGGCAATTTTATGCTTCTATTTATGTCCAGGCTCGTTGGTTTAGCATCAACCGGAGGAGACTTGATCCAAAACGCAATGATATCATTATCTTCAATCCGCTCAATCAATCGCTGTTTTGTGATACATTGGATGGGTTAATATTATTTGAGATAACTCAATAAAGACGTCATACAAATTTTGCATCTTGACAGGCAATCTGTGAAGACCCACCTAGTACCTTATAGTAAGATGCTTAGAGGTGGACCGGAAGATTCGATTAGCTAACTCAAAGATTTTTTTGGGAGAAAATCGGTGTTTTTGCGGTGTTGCGTTGTCAATAAATACACTGAAAATTTATTTGCGTAAATTAGCTTTCACTCGTTTCGTAAACATGGATTTTGTACGAACAAATGTCTCGTAAATTGTATGAAACATTCTTAATGCTTGTCATCTGGTGAAATGCTATTATTTCACCTCTTTGTACAGTTCGCGGAATGAACTTCGTGATCAACCAATTGCTGCTTCTCTTCAATCGTACGGATGTTGCTACATGGTGGTATTGCTCCTCGGGTGTGCTGGAATCACTGATTTAATTTTTTTTTCAATTACATACTGAGTTGATTTAGAAGATCTGTCAGTCAATCATGCAACCACCAAAGTTTCTTTTTTATTGATAACAAAATATTCGTAGTAGTTTATATTGTTTTCGTACAATGCACGAATGTTCTTTCTGTGCCAATAAATGCTTCGTGTATTAGACAGTTACGCGTGTGGCATTGAGTACGAAGGTAGCTTTTTGAAAAGTACAAATCTACTTACAACGAATACAATGAATAGATTTGTTAGTCCTACCTTCGAATTCGTAATAAATTCAAAATTTAATTTTCAGTGTGGGTGAGAGGGTCGTGGAGGAATAGTACATTTTCACTACAAATTGTGAACAAACTCGGTGGTTATCCTATACAAAAAATCCAACACGACTGTAAAGTGAATATTTCGACACATGACAGAACCCGTTAGATCTTACCATGGTTGCTATTTAATGTGGTTTGATTTTGAAACATGTGGAAAACCTAAGGTTTTTAAAATCCTTTTGGTTTTTTTAATTCCATAACAAGCCTAGAATTGTTGAATCTTGTTGCCAAAATTTGACGGGTATTGTAAAGTACTTAGCGTAGATAAGCTAATCTACCCGTCGTTAAGGCGGATTGTCATAAAGTAAGGGCTCGATTCCTGCTCTAGCCTGTGGAACTTGAAAATGTCCCTACTCTACTGATCCACCGAGCGTTGTGTTGTCTGTTGTATAATGTTATGTGTTCAGTGTGTGTCACCGCTGGTTAAAGACGGTGTAATTTTCTCTCTCTCTCTCTCTCTCTCAAAAAATATCTTGCCCCACCCTATTTGAAATCCTGGCTACGCCTATGGATATAATGGTGATAAAATGCTTGTTGCATCTGAAATGCAGATTTAGGGTTGATTTACTGCATATGCTAATGCTTACTGGTTACCTGGGTAGTGTCGAAAATTCGTAATAAGAGTAATTGAAATGCGTTTTGTTGTTTCGTTAAGTGGCATTATTTAACGGTAATTATTTTCTACCGTAGAATGGTAACTACTACTATATTAAAACTCCGAGTAACTTTTTGACTTCCATTTGCATCCCATAACAACTCAGCAAAACATCAGCTCAACCTATATTGAAACTGTTAAAACTATATTTTTGCACCAGATATTTTAAGTCCATATCGGATTTCTTACGAGGAAACTGGGTTGTACAAAATATATTTGCTAGAGCTCACCATGGACCGTATTGATACATAAAATGAAAAATTTACTAATACTATATGATGTTAATTAAGAAAAAACGAAGACAGCAAAACGCTCTCATGCTTGTGGAAAAGGTAGCTAAGCCAAAACTGTCAGGATGGTGAAGCCGAATAACAAACGGTTATAAGGATGCGTGGTTTATAGAATAATAAAATTCAAGTGTTTTGAAAATTTCCTGCATTTCCTCATCGTGATGATTTTATTTTGAAACTATCATCATGTCAATAGTTCTTAACTTTGCCACCAAGGCCAGCTTTTGATCCCCAAAGCCTATAGAATACTATGTAGCAGATGCTAATAAGAGACCATCCATTTAGTACATCACGCGAAATACTGAAAAAAAAATCAACGGCCCCTACACCTACACCTACACCTGCATCTTATACATTGTTTTCAACTTAAGTCTTCACCCTCTATCCTTTAGAACGGAACGTGATTAATGGATAATACCTGAGCTTTTTGCGCAATGAAATGAAAACGTCCAGCTTCGATGTGACGTGAGACAAAGGGGAAGCATTTCTTTCTGTCTCGCACCACAAAGAATGAGCAGACACAGTTCGCCTGTGAAATTCATACGCGCTGTTCTTCGTCTGTTCTGCCTGCATATTCTGTAGGTAGCTGTGTAAAAACACCGTGTTTGAACATTGTGTTTGGAACACGTGTCATGTGTGTGTTTGGCTCGGGCATGTTTAAGATGAACATCAATCAACAACGAAAAGCGGGTGCGTGTTCAAAGAAAACGTCGTTTTTGCACACCATGTACACAAGTGTGTGTGTTTTTCAGAAGACTGCCGGTGTATGTGAAAACGGTGTATGGAGGAGGAGGATAAGCTGGCGCAGCTCTATGGTGAACACAGTAAGAATGTCGGACAACCACCACGCAAAAATGGTGTTTTCCTCGAATCCGACTGGTACAAGACGCAGAGGAGCACAGCGAGCTAGGTGGTGAAACCAAGTGGAGCAAGACCTTGGAAGTGTGGGACTTTCGAGGAGCTGGAAGCAAGCCGCCCTTATCCGAGTTTTATGGAGAAATATCGTGACCCAGGTGCGGTTCTAATAGGACGTTGGACCAGCATAAGTAAGTAAGTGTAGATAAATTCCATCGTGCCGGTTACACTGCCTCCTCCATGTTTGACCATTGGGCACAAATGTTTAGCCTACAGGGCCGACTTTGGTTTTCTCCACACTATCTGCCTTCCAACAGAACCGAACAGATTAATTTTCGTCTTACTGCTGAAAAGCACGTTGTTCCGAAATTCAGCTTTGCATCAAACTCTCTGGCAAAGTCCAGTCGTTTTTTTTACATTTGCTTTGGAAAGGAGTGGCTTCTTCAGAGCAGCTCGTCCTCTTAGATTGTCCGGACAGTATCCGCATTGAAAGGCCATCCAATGTCATCAGCAACCTAAAAAGCCAATTTCGGAATACTTGCTTTAGGATTATTCCGTATTCTTTTTCACTATTACCCGTTCATCATTAGCTGTGAGGATCATTTTCTGTCCTCTACCGCCACGGATTATCAAGGTACCCTTTTATTTCCACATGTTGCCAATGTTCTGCATGGTGGAAGGTATTCTTCCTACGCTAGCTGCTATGTGCCACATTGACTTTCCACGGCAACAGATACTTAATACTTGAATACGCGTACATAAAAATATCCGTACATTTTCTCCTAGTTGACTTTCCGGAGTAATTGTGAGTTTCAAGAGCAAAAAATCACGTTATCGAAGTGGTCGCTCGGGTGCGTACAAATTAAGTTCGGTCAGTAGAAGATGGCACCGCTCCTCGTATGGTGGCAGGTTTCTTGGTTCACGCCAACCAAAATTCGGGCAATCCAAATGGTATGGAAAGGATTCCAGACGAACGAATTTGTTTCTAATATTGACCGTACACGTGAGCAATAGAGGGACTTGAGGTACATTGGGTCACGGAATTCTTCAGTAATTTTGAACATAAAGCACAGTTGACGATTGGCTCTGGCAACAATATCGTTATAATGCATTTGGAAGGTGAGTCTGGTATCGAGGATAACACCGAGATCCTTAAGGTGCGGTACTCGAGTAAGGCAACGCCCGGATAACACATAGCCAAATGTGATCGGCTGGTGTTACGGGTTCGTTTCAGGTAAAAACCATGTTGGTCTTTATCAATATACTGTTTACAACATGCAAACAGGGAATCCTTCACAATTATCTCGAATAACTTCTAGCATGCGCATAAGGAGGTAATTCCATGGTAATTGGCAACATCCCGTTTGTCTTTGTTCTGGTGAATTGGAAACAAGTAACAGATTTTCCATCGTGTGGGAAACTGCCTTTGCTGAGCCAAAAGATTGAACAGCATTGCTAGCGGAAATCTGCGGATATCTGCACAATACTTCAGAACGGATGATGGAATCCCGTCAGGACCGGTGGCGCACGATAGTTTTAATTTACGCGTCACCGTACTGGAACAGCACGGAAAATTGGGTCCTCGACTGCGGCGCTGAACTGTTCCACTACAACATTGACGTGGTCGATTCAATGAAATTCCAATCAATGTCGGAAAGTGGGCCACGTGCTAGAGCGCTGAAGCGTAATCAGCCCGGTGGAAGTACAGAGAAAGCTGCGCAGATGCCGGTACACTTAAAATCGGTGTAGGTAAGTCAACCGATACAACAAGGGCGGGATGATCGGCATCATGATCCATCAGGGCTTCGATTGGCAAAGAAGCGCAAAATCGTTCACTAGGACAAGATCCAGCAAGCGATCATTCCTGTTCAAATGAATGTTGATTTGAAAAACCCGTGCAAGTCGAAACCATCCAGGAGGGCACAGCAGGCTTCGGGCTATGTGAAAAGCGCAACTACAAACCAGCTTGGTTAATGTATCCAAACAGAAAAGCGGGTGACCGGAGGCTCGTTCGAGGCAATACCGAGCCTATCGATTCCTCAAGCTCACAGATGATCGAGCAGTCGTTTTTTAGATCAGGAGGCAGATAAACTACTCTGACACTGAATGTGTTATGTGGGATTTCGACTATAAGCCACAGCTGTTCGAGCCGACTGGAAATAGTCGTGGGATCAAGGTAGCTGGTTAATCTCCTCGAGACGACAATCAGGTCTCCTCACCCACTTGATTTACAGCTGTTCAGGTGGGACCAATCAGTTCTGAAGACGGTATATAGCGATCCAAAAAGTTGCGTTGAGTATATCCGTTCGTCCAACCATGTTTCTGTCAGCACGATCAAATCATACTCTTCCTCCAAAACCGACAAAAAGAACGTGTTGGTTTTTGTCCTTAGTCCACGTACGTTCTGATAATAAATCTGGAGGCCTGGATCCGGAAGTCGGATCTTGGAGTCACCTGCAGTTGCAGGTAGGAAGCTCCCGTCACAATTATTATCTGCAGGGCCGGAAAGGCGACGATAAAGGTTGGTGTGAGCAGGAACAACGACTGATAGGGCGGACCAACTGAGTTGTCAAGTTGGCAAGTGGTGATCCATCGTTTGCATCGTACAACGGGTGTCAATTGGTCCTGAAGCGAGTGGCGTTGAAGCAGAATATGCGTGGTCAATGAACAGAGCATCGTCCGAAGAGATCGGAAATTGTCGAGTTCCTGGAAGACCCCTTCCCTATCCGTGGAAACAGGACCGGTATGACTCTGTAGGCAGGAATCGGTAGAGAAGTCCATTTGAAACGAACTGCTGTTAAATTTGTTAAAGTTGGAGGCACGACTGTTTCGGGTGGGTTAGGGCCTTCCTTACGGATTTCGCAGGTGCATCCCAGCGACAATTGTTTGATAGTTAGTTCATTGCTGTCATAGCTTTTATTGATGCTGGCGATAATCAAGGATCCGTAATCGATGGTTTCCAAATGTTTTGGGAGCTGTAGTCCTCGAACTGCCAGAACATTGTTCCCTCTGGTCATATCGTGGGATGGAGAGCATTGTCCTTCAACGCTGGGTCGAGGCCGACTTTGAATGAAACAAAAGTCATGTAACTGGTATCTATACCTTTGGCTACCAGCTTTACAACCTCGGGATCAGTATCACTCCCCAGATTCGCTTTCACCATAGAGCAAATTGCCTCGTTCGATTATCAAGGGCCATCGATTGAGTTTGGGTGATAACATCGTCGAGATGGGCTTCGCTGCGATTTTTTTTATCTCTGTCTGTAAGCCGTTAATAGCATCAGTAAGCGATGCTAAGGGTGATTTTTCATCTGCATAGCTTGTGATTGATCAGAGATAAGAGTTCTCAAACAGATTTGCACATTTGTCGCACATTCAGTAGAGATTCTTTCGGTGTGATGTAAAATAACCCAATAGAGCACGTGATACACCAGAACACGTAATGTAAAATGTGCTGCCACAGTAGCCACGGCAGGCAACAAAGTTGATACCATTAATATGCTGAGTACATTTTTTCTCCATACTTCACGAGAGTAATCAAACGCCTTTCGGTAGGTTATTCGGTATCCAATTCAAAGATATTAATGTTGTTATGACAAAGCAAGAAAATGATACCAAGTTTCACTTTTCAATTCGAAATCGCACATAATTTGTAGTTCGATTATTTCCCACGATACGTCGCTTCACATAAAAAAAAATTCTCGGGGAGGTTTAGTGAAAATGGTTTAAACTTTCCACCAAATTTCGTTTGAAAAATAATGTTTACATTCATGAGAAAACCAATAAAAAGCAAATTGAATACCCCATAAAACCCCATTGACTATATAACCAAATTAACCTAGAAATGCACCTTCACTCGATCTTCTCCTGGGTGTACGTTCAATTTCGCTATTGACTATCACGACGACAATGACTCTAGGAAGAAGGTGAGCAGCGACGTGAACTACGTCTCCTACACGAAGTTTCCGAAAAATATTCTCTTGTGGCTGACAATCAGTGAGAAGGGGATGTAAAAGCTGCTCTTCTTTTCTTCGGGACTTGCGATCAACGGGGAGATGTACAGCACGAAGAGCTTACCGGAGGTTGCGGCCTTCAGTAAACACCACCCAAATGTCAAGGTTTGGTTCTGGCTGGATCTGTCCTCGGTACATTACGCAAAGCGATTGAAACGTTTAAAGATCCCAGTCGTCCTCAAGAACTCTAACCGCCTCAATGCGCCCCAGCTGCGCCTTATTTAAATTGTTTGGGTGAACCTGAAGCGTAGGACCTATTTGAAAAATTTTGCGGGGAAAATAGGAGAGGAACCGATCAGAGGCGACAAGAGAGTTGAAAATTGTGCAAACATCTTTCTTTTCGCTGGCTAAGGTCAAAGTTCCGGCAACCTGCCAACCGCCTGAAAGGGAGTGGAATCAATTTTGTTAAATCATGAATCAATGAATTATGTTTATCGTTTTTGTTTCATTTATCCGAAAATTGTCCTTTTTTTCGCGGCTACAAAGCAACACCATACTGTAGGTGGCTGGGTTCGTTTCCCGGTCTGGTCTAAGAATTTTTCGTTTGGGAAAATTTCTCGACTCCCGGGCATATGGTATGATTGTACTTGCCACACAATCATACTAATACAAAAATGGTACCTGGCATCGAAAGCTCTTAATTAATAACTGTGGAAGCGCATTTAGAACACTAAGATGAGAGCAAGCAATAAGCTGATTGTGAAAGCAATCCCCAACAAAGACCGGTGTTGAATTAGAGCTTGTTCAAACTAATTTGGAGAAGCTAGTCAGCTATTCTAGAAGAAACAGCTGAAAAGCTTCTCTAAATTTGCTTGAACAAGCTCTAATTCAACACCGATGGTTGTTGGGTATGCTTGAAATGTTAAGAAAGTAGAAAGAAGTAAAATTGAAATGTTCAACATTTTGTCAGAAATTTTTTAAGGAGATAAAAAGTACCGACAATAGTTTCGTTTTTTAGAAAATTCAAGAATGTTTTTAGAATTGATATCAACTGATATTTTTATTTCTACGTTTATGAGAAAACATGATATATGAGTATTTGTTCACCCTTGAAATTTTACTATCACCTAATCAAAATATTACAAGAAGCCTCAACTTGTTTCTTCCGCCAATACATACATCGAAAATAAAACGATCAAATGTGCCCAGTCTCCCCTACCGTCACTGGTAATCGAGGAAGCTGCCTGCTTCAACTTATAAATATTTCATCTCTCACCAGTCAGATGTCTCACTTTCCCACGGCTAATAAATTTATGCAGCCCCATCGCCATCACATTTTCCATAAAGCGAAACGTACGAAATTCCAACGAAAAGGTAGAAATAGGACTCAAATTAAATTGTCCCCCTAATTGAGTAATCTTTTTTTCGCCACCCTTGCAAACCTTCCATTTTGATTTTCACCACTTCGACGAGTCGACCCGGAGAACTTCATTTGAATCCCAAAGAGTGTGTGCTAGGTGCGGTGATCTATTCGGGAAAGTTTTTTAATTCAATTTGTACATGATTTATCGAATAAGTCACAGAGTTCCGAACATCAGCAGAGCACAGCTAGAGAATGCAATCGGAGAGAAAACTTGCCGTAGGTATGTATGCAGGGAGGTATGGTACAGTAAGGTCTGCTAGGGCATGGTGGGTGGTACCACCCATCCACCTTGATTTTTCGACTGTACTGCAACAGTTTGAGCACTGATAATCGCCGTAATTCGCTGCAAGACAACCAAGAAATTAAGGCGGGTAAATGATACCACCCACCGTACTACATGTGACCCGATTGTACATAGAAGTGCGTCCATTTTCAACGGAGTAAAAGAGGAAACTAGTGAGAGAAAGATGTGCAACAGCGTGAAAAGTTGTAACCTGATTGCGCGAGGGCACAAGTACTCTTTCTACCTTTACTATCCTGCAGGATGAGATGACACTTTTCTCCAGGAGCTATGAATTGTCCGGAACTCCCGGCAGTAAATTCTGCATTTGGTTTTCAGTGCATCCGAGAAATGGGGGAAAAGAAGCGGTTCTCACCCGGAAATGATGCTGTTGCAAACGGAGCTGCTGCTGAAAGCGAGAAATTAATTCATCGCACACGTGAAGTAGCTTAATTGAATCACGGGGGACTTTTCCGGATGTATCCAAGTGGATGGTGATATGCGAATGTATGTTGGTTCGTGTGTATGGACTGTTTTGAACGTACAATTCGAACTTGCTTTTGTATGTTGGTTTTTGAGTCGCAATACGAGTGTAAGTCCGACGCAATTATTTTAAGGGGTTTATCTATTTACATCAGGCACTGTAAACAGTCATTAGGTTCGAGTGTAATGTGTTTTGTGAGCAGTGACCTTGGTCAAAACCCCTCTACCTAATGAAGATGACGTTTTGAGAAAAATAGCAGAAACGAATGGATATGTTAAGCTGATATCTTCTGCTAAATATATGCCACATCAGAACATACCTCACTGAAATTTACATTTCAATATTCTAACTTTATTTACTTCAAATGACAGTGTACACTGTTAGGAAGAAACGTGAGATTGTCTACGTTATTTATTGAACAATATAGAATGCTTGATTTGCCATGCATTCATGGGATACTTCATATGAATTTAAGGCAGATATCACCTAAATCTGGTTTGTTGCATACAAGATTGTATACAATTTAATTGCTTACGTATGTTTTGGGGAATCTTAAGGCGTCTGTAAATATTCATCATTTTTTCTGTATATTGCATTCACACATGGACACTATTATGGCTGATTTGCCTAGCCAGATCAACGTGACATTTCCAAGATCCATTTAATCGTACGCCAAAAAGCGGACTTTTGATCTAACACTGCTCAATAGCTTCAGCACAGACAGTTAGCAAATGATGATTGTTAATTTTTTCCAGTCCCTTTCAAAAGTTTTGATGGAATCCACTGCCTTAACATATTTGCTCAAATATGCCTTTGTCAGAGCCCCAAAATTTTTTAGTTGATCTTGCCTGGGGATAACTTGGTGAATTCATCTCCTTGGGTAAGAATTCGATTCCGTTGGATTCGTATCAGACTACCGTGTCCTTCACCTAATGAACTGATATTCCAAATCCGGTCAAAACAGCACACACTCATTTTTTTTTCGCTGGAAGTCAACAAAATTTTGCTGAATTTTTCTGAGCTGTAAAACCAGCAATCTATCTAGCAAAATAAATGTTACTGTTATTACAGCTTTTACAATGAACATGTCCGTCGACGCACCCCCCGAAACGTTTGACGTTTTGGATGCGAATGTGTGCGAGCAAGGTGACGACTGAATATGAAATGTCACCGATACGGATAAGAATGATGAGCACTTTTATTATTCACCTCAGCGTGAATGCAGAAGAGTAAAGTAAAATCAAAGTTCTTTATTATGACTAATTATGGCAATCGATTAACCTTTTACAGACTTAAATCTAAGTTATCCGATTGGTAATTTCTAAATAACTTTAAAATTACTTACTACGAGAGCAAATATAAGTAAAATTCCAATATAAATTGAACCGCTTGAGTTGATTTCACCGGAAAAATTAGTGGGTCTACAAAGAGCTCCGAAAAGTAGCTCAAATTAGCTAGAATCTTAAAGATTTGTGGCATGAGTATGCAGTAAAGCATGCATCCAGGTAAGCAGGGATCGTTTGTTCGTCAAACTGGATCCAAAACTCGTGCGACGCAGAATTCACTTATCACCAGCCGTTCTCAACCGGATCATGGTGACGGCTTTGAACCCTCAATCATAGACATCGACCAAGGTGATGGCCTTGATTGTGCGGAATGTAGGAGGCCCAATAACGCTGAGTTGTACATGGTACAATGCGGAAATTGCAAGTATTGGTACCACTTCTCATGCGCGAAATTGGATACAGTTGCAGCGCGATCCAGAGAGTTAATCTGTGCGAAATGCATGCAAGCGATTCCTCCGCCCCCTGGTAGTTCACGAACTGGAAGATCCAGCGTTTTAAGATCTCGAAAAGCCCAAATTGCCTAAAATCTACAACGGTTGGAAGAAGTGAGGTATCTACGAGAAAAGTTGGAGTATGAAAGATTCCGAAATGGGAAGCTGCTGGTTGAAAAGGCGATGAACGACAAATTACAACGAGAGACGGAGTACTTGACCGGGAAGCATTAGCTGCTACGCCAGCAGGATGAAGCTGTGTTGAGCATACGAAGAGGCCGCAACCCGTCAAACACTTCATAGAAAGTGAAAGCGCGGATCAAGAAAAAACAGGCGTCCGATTCACTCGCTACGGGACTAAGCCACCGCTATCCAGAGTAGGAACCTTCCGATCGACACGATGAACCTGCTGGTTCATCAACTCATGTTGAAACCACTAAAATCGATGACGTTGCCATCCACCGGGCTCTAGTTGAAATCGCCGAATTTGAATCAGGACAATCGACAGTATAGCCATCGGAGAAAGCCCGGTGTTCGGGAGTAACATCACCCAACCCTCGCTACGCCCCTGCCGAATGAGAGGGTTCTCTCTCCCAACGATCGTTCCACCGAATCGAGACGATAATCTCCCTACCACTTCGACCGATAGCGACAGCGATCACAACAGGCGATCGTTATCGGTGACGTCATCGCTTGGGATCTTCTGCTTGCTAGATAGTGGATGATCTGCTGTGCGGATAGTCGTGTCGGCTCTGACTCTCAGGAAGGATGGATGGGAGCAGAGCCACAATGGAAAGAAATGTTCTGTGTTAATTGTGTGTGACGTAGTAGTTTGTACATATGTAAATAATGTAAATAAATGTGATGTTGTGTGTGGAAAGACTAAATATATGTGCTGCGTGAATGGACGGATGTGTGATACTGTGTATGTTAAAAGGATGAATAGAACACCAAAAGAAACCTCAAACCCAATAATATACAGTCCACTTAAGGAGACGCTCGGTATTTTACACCCCGCTGGCAGTGCAAATTAATTACCCCCCAATCGGTGTTGGTTAGGGTCCGGTAACCCAACATTTATGGTCCTTCGAGCCGGATAAGGCGGAAAACCGGACAAGGGAAACTGCCAGCTTCGGGCAACGCGTGGCATGGATGCCAAAATGGTTGGTTTGTGGGCGCAATTAGCCAGCAGCCATCACTGCGGCATAATCAATCATCGCGAGATCGCCATTACTCTTGGATGGATATGGCACTAGAATATGATGGCTGCTAGGAGTTGAATACTGGAATCGTAACAAAAACAAATATGGACCCTTGGAATCTCGGACATTGGTACTGGACAGGAATACACATCTCACAATACTTATGCTGCGTTGGACATCGCAACATAATAACCACGGCACATTGCCTGGTTTACCAGGTAATTATAAGCGCAGTATATGTCCAGCCGAATGGACACAAACTATTTCACGTACTGACACACTTTCCATTATCGGTCAACAATACGCATCTGGAACGAGCAAAACAACAACAAACTACAATCGCCGATCACAGCTGATGGATCAGCTGTTTAGCCGATTTGGACGTCGTCCATGATTTATTTGCTCCATCTTGAAATAAATGCCAATAGTGAAAGCGGTTTGTTTCCGGTATCCTCTCAATGTTATCCGTCGGTTCCAATATCCAAATCCAAATGCCAATAGTGAATGTGGTTTGCTTCCGATATCCTCTCAATGATTGTGCCCCCTTGGTTCCTGTATCCGATTCCATAATGCAGACACCCCTAGTGCCTACATATGGTTTGATTTCCGGTGTGGGTTATCCTTGAGCACCCGATGTGCTCAATCCTTGATTCGTTCCTTGAGTACCCATGTACCCATACCTTGGACCAGGTCTGTGCACAAGGGTGTACAGACCTATCCAAGGTATGGGTACATGGGTACTCAAGGAACGAATCAAGGATTGAGCACATCGGGTGCTCAAGGATAACCCACACCGGAAATCAAACCATATGTAGGCACTAGGGGTGTCTGCATTATGGAATCGGATACAGGAACCAAGGGGGCACAATCATTGAGAGGATATCGGAAGCAAACCACATTCACTATTGGCATTTGGATTTGGATATTGGAACCGACGGATAACATTGAGAGGATACCGGAAACAAACCGCTTTCACTACTGGCATTTATTTCAAGATGGAGCAAATAAATCATGGACGACGTCACCTTTTGGCTGGTGGCACCATCATATGTTTTACCAGGTTAGTAATAACAGTATATGTACCAGCCGAAGTGACATGCGGATACTACATGTAATCTTCCCCCACATGTACTCAAATTCTGGAATGTGAACAATCGCCGAGACCACCACGTGTCTGGACCCATCGGATTCAGCGATCGAGCGTATCGTCGCAAACAACAACGGCAACACCAAGGGATGGCGCAACCCACGGCATAATTTGGCAAGGTGACCATCAAAGATTTGAGACTAGCGAAATCGTAGACCACCCCAATGCAGGCATTTCAACTCCAAACTTCGACGGTCATCGCAGGGACAAATTCGGAAGGACATCGTAAGGACATGTCATCAAACACAAATCTGTAGTCAACCAAGGAACAGGAGCGCAAAAACTGAAGGATGCACACATCGGTATTACATTCGGGCGAATCAAACGCGGAGAACGGAGAGCTGAGAGACGGAGATTATAATCAGCGGCAGTCGCAGGTTTTTGAGGGTGGGTGAGCAACCAATTCACCCACCAACACATTGATTCAACAATTGTACGTTGGACCAAGGAAATCGAAGAATCGCATTACTTCGATGAGGCATGACCACGGAAGGGACAATTCAGAAATGTTGGACATTTCAGGGTGGGTGAGTATGTTCGGGAGTAACATCACCCAACCCTCGCTACGCCCCTGCCGAATGAGAGGGTTCTCTCTCCCAACGATCGTTCCACCGAATCGAGACGATAATCTCCCTACCACTTCGACCGATAGCGACAGCGATCACAACAGGCGATCGTTATCGGTGACGTCATCGCTTGGGATCTTCTGCTTGCTAGATAGTGGATGATCTGCTGTGCGGATAGTCGTGTCGGCTCTGACTCTCAGGAAGGATGGATGGGAGCAGAGCCACAATGGAAAGAAATGTTCTGTGTTAATTGTGTGTGACGTAGTAGTTTGTACATATGTAAATAATGTAAATAAATGTGATGTTGTGTGTGGAAAGACTAAATATATGTGCTGCGTGAATGGACGGATGTGTGATACTGTGTATGTTAAAAGGATGAATAGAACACCAAAAGAAACCTCAAACCCAATAATATACAGTCCACTTAAGGAGACGCTCGGTATTTTACACCCCGCTGGCAGTGCAAATTAATTACCCCCCAATCGGTGTTGGTTAGGGTCCGGTAACCCAACATTTATGTTTTTTTTTTTTTTTTACTGTGTCGATGATAATTTATTACCACCGAGAGGCAGCGTGCCAGCTCGGTGGGTAACGATACAACACTAAAACACCACTAAACTATAAACATCAATGTGTCCCTTTTATAGGGGACACGAAGTACGGATAATAAGTGCCGTGCGCACCGCATCATACAATAGTACATAGATGCGTCGCGCCGACGGTGTTGCTCCACGCTGCCCACTCGAGCCACAATAATAGCGTCAGGCTGTTTGCCTGCTAGCTGCTACTAAATGGGTGGAAACAATACACGCTCATGGGGGGGACGCGTGTTTGGTGCTATTCAACCAACAGCAAGCACGCTGTGTGCCGTTTGGGATCGAACATACCGGCGCCCGAAAACGAATGTTTTCCAATAGCGTTCGGCAGTAGCTTGCTGCTGGTTGTGCGGGCAGGATGGAACGTACTTGTTGGTGCTTCTTTTGACGCTGCGGTCCGATTGATGTTGGAAATGTGAATGACGCTCGGGTCCAATGATGACGCTTGGGTCCAATGATGACACTAGGGTCCAAAAGGGTGACGCTCGGGTCCAAAAGGGTGGATGCTACGATCCGGCTGGTGGATGCTACGATCCGGCAAATGGACGCTACGGTCCGGCAGGAGGACGCTACGGTCCGGCTGGTGGACGCTACGGTCCGGCTGGTGGATGCGACGATCCGGCGGGTGGACGCTACGGTCCTAACGGGTGGACGCTCTGGTCCGGCAGGGTAGACGCTACGGTCCGAACGGGTGGACGCAACGGTCCGGATGGGTGGACGCTCTGGTCCGAACGGGTGGACGCAACGGTCCGGATGGGTGGACGCAACGGTCCGGCTGGTGGACGCTACGGTCCGGCGGATGGACCTAACGGTCCGAACGGGTGGATGCTCAGATCCAAAGCGAGTGATGTTACGATCCGAAAGGGCACACGACGTGCTTGCTGTTGTTCAGTAGCACCAAACACGCGTCCCCCCGGGAGCGTGTATTGTTTCCACTCACCCGGGGATCGAATATGTGTGTCCACAGCTAGAGCAACATGCATAGAATGCCGATCGCAGGTCAAATATCCATAATCTACCAATGATAAACATTCAACCGTACACGTGTCTTCTCGAAGAACTGAAGCCTACAAGTTCTAGGGTCCAGAAGTCGGTTCATCGAAGTACGCTTTCGAGGATCGTTCCGAAGATTATGGGGAAACCAACACCCATGTTGCAGTGTGGTTGCAGATGAGATCGAAGAATCTTATTGTGAGCAGGAACAATTACTTGTTGAAACGCTCGGAGGAAGAGCGTGAGCAAGACAGGAAGCGGCTGCAAGAAATCGAATCTTTCTGAAGCGGCAGCACAATGCCGAACGGCAGCAGCAGAAGGAGAACGAGGTACGGAGAAAATGGAAAATGCCCCTAGTTGACCTTTTACAATGTTAGGAACAGCAGTACGCGCTCAAGCAAGCAAAGCCAGACGAAGAAAAACAGCAATACCTGGCGCAGGAGCTACATCTGGTTGAGATGCTAGAGTTACAACGCGTGAAGTTTTGGCAACAATCGGCAGCAGACGAATCATCAAGGCTTATCCGTGAGTAACACCCCACATACGGTAAGTGGACTCCAGAATGCGCAAAGCCATATGTACAATATTGATGCCAAAGAACCACCTTGCCCAAATATGTGTAGCCAGAATAGGAGAGTAGGGACATCTCATACACACTTTGTACCTCCAAAGCTAGGTCCTCCTGTGATATTTTTTTCAGAGCAGTCACAGTTTATATGGAACATTCCTGTGGATTCAAATCTTTTTCCGCCTTACCAGCACCAACCGGTAACCGAAAGTCCAACACCTGCTCAGTTGGCGGCAAGGCAAGTTATTTCGAAAGAGCTTCCAGTATTCAGTGGAGATCCCATCGAATAACCGTTTTTTATCAGTAGCTACAACCATTCTATTCAGAAAATTTGCTACGTTTACAACGACCACTGAAGTGGGCTGCGAAAGAAGCTGTCACTAGTTTCCTCTTCCATCCGTTCACCGTGCTTCAGATTTTTTCAACTTTCTAGACGTTGTATAGAAGTCCAGAACAGATCGTCCACAACCAAAAACCATTTTCATGAAACTGACAACACTGACTGCAACTTCAGCAAACTTGCTTGTGATTTGCTGAACAATCAGCAAACCTACCCAAAATCGCAAAAAAAAAGGCAGAACAGAAGCAACGCACAGCAACAAGGGCCCCGGAAATATAACTCGCAAGCTTTGCAGCGACTGGATGCATGCATTTTGATGGACGACGAGACCTTGGTCACTGCAGACTCAAAAACCCTTCCAGGTCCACAATATTACGCTTACATCGTAGTGTAGGATGTAAACGATGCAAACAGGTAGATTCAAGTTGAGAAATTTGGTCAAAACGTGCTGGTATAACAAGTTATATGTTCCTGCGTTATAAAGTTTACAATTTTTTACACTACCGGAACATTCAATGCGAAAATCTATCGATCTGAGTATCTTCAGAAGAGGTTCTTGCTTTTATATCAGAAGCATAGTACTCCTCCATTGTTTTGGCCGAATTTAGCGTCCGCACATTAAGCCAAAATAACCCTCAATTGGCTGACGGAAAAAGGTAAAGATTTTGTTGAGAAAGACATCAATCTGCCAAATCAGCTTCGGCCCATCGACCGCAATTGGGCGACTGTGAAGAGGGTCTTCAAAAAGACTGGTAAAACAGCTGAGAATATGCAGGAGTTCAAAAACATTTGGGCTAAGGCATCCAAAAAATGTGATGAAACACATATACAGAACTTGATGAAAGGTTTTGGCTCAAACATTCACAAGCCGGCGTCGGTGGTGTAATGGCGACTGCTACTTGGCACCCCAGTGGGTCTGGGTTCAATCCCAGTCGACGTCGGTGGTATTTCTGAGGCGAAAAAATCTGGTCACGTCTTCCTTCGGAAGGGAAGTTAAGCCGTTGGTCCCGGCTCATATTCATGAGTCATCGGGTAGGGTTCAGATGGTGGAGTCGTCTTCCTGGCAACGGTTATTGTCACCATGTGAGGAAAAAGGCCGACGGAAAAAAAATAAAAAATTAAACAAACATTCGCAAATTTGTGAAAAAATAAAATTGATTTCATCCGATCTTAACAATTCTCATGTTGAATCTCGTACCATAAAAGAACATCCATTTCATTGAAAACAACAACATTTTTTAAAAGATTTGAAAGAAAAATATATGGATAACTTATTTTTGATACAGTCCTTATTGGATGGCACTGTCTATATTGCTGACAATATCTGAAAGGGGGCACATTTGGAGGAACAGCTAAATTCAACCCTTTGTAAAGCAGATCCTGCTTGGCCCGTGTGAATTGCGAAGAAGAAAGGTTCACCACAAAATTATCGATGTTCAGGGACGCACAACTTTTTCTTCTCGGTACCTGGGAGCATTCGAGAGAGCGCAAGTTTTGGTGAACCATTCTAGTGCGTGAAGCGGAATACGGAAAGCAAGGTGGCGAAATCCTTTTGCACCTTGTGTCGGGAGCTAGGTGCGAATGTATTTGGCCAACATGGACATGAAGAAGCTGATTAACAGTCCCGCCGTGTTGGAAGCGTGAGCGGCCACCCAAAAAGCAGTAGCTGAAGGTGCTCGTCAAGGATGTTTTCCCTGTGAAGCGCAACGTAGTTGTAATCGTGGAAGATCAGACGTATCTGACAGTCGACGACTGGCCATTTCACGTTCCCCAGGAAGTAAGTGAACAACGACGTGGAGTAGATCTCCCACACGAAGTTTCCGAAGTATGTCCTTTTGAGGCTGACAACAGTAAGAATCAAAGCCACCCTCCTTTTTTCGGGGTTTGGAGTCCACGTGGAGTGTTACAGTGCGATGTGCTTACCGGGAGTTGCGATCTTCATTAAGAAGCACAACCCGAAGGATGATGCCGTTTTTCGGCTGGATCTGACCATGGCACATAACGCAAAGCGGTCGTTGGAGGACATGGCGCGTTTGAAGATCCTTGTCGTCCAAGTTCGCATAGCTGTGCAGGATTTTTTCGATGCGACGACTGACGCGAAAGCTGCTGAAAGCTGCCGAAAACGATGGAGGCTGAGCTTGTGCTAATACCAACAATCAATAAGAAACTGGCGATTTTAAATTGGTTCACTACTTTAGAACCGTCTTGGTACCAAGTACCCTATAGAGTACCTCAGTTTTTTACCTTACGGTTCTAGAACCTTAGGTTTTGGTTTTATTTGCTGTGTTGTTTTTTACAAATTATTGGAGGGATTATTCGTTTGGAAGCTATGTTTGAGGAATTATCCGTTTAGGAATTATGCTAGCCAGGACCTGGCTTATGGCCGATGTGCTGGTACTTCTCAAGTCAAAAAATACAGTAATCGGCGAAATAAAGTACCCACCCATCATGATTTCAACAAAGTGTCCTCAAATCTTCTACTTCTCAAGTTAAACACGTGATATATTTTTAAAATGATGATAAAATCATGCATTATTAAAAACATGCACTAGAAATTTATAACAAGCAAACCTCGATTACAAGAATACTTGATATTGAAGTGAGCATAATTAGGTGTGACATAAAAAGTGCCCATTTATAAACACCTTGTAAATTTTTCGCATGCTCGTTAGGAGACCCCTCGATTTTTTGAGTTTTGACATTTGGATTCAAAACATTTTATATGTTGTGCTTTTATAATACGTTCACTTACTTTCAAAATCAATAACTTTAAGTGTCCATAAATTGGTGGTTAGAAATGTGGAAAATCGCAGCGGGTGATTGCAGGAAAATGCAGTATTAGCAAAACAGCTGTCGGACAAAAAATGGTTGAAGTACAGAACGTTTGGATCGCCCCGGTAGAGGCAGGATACAAGAGTGGACATCAAAACCGTGCGAGAAGTTGAGAAAAATCCAGACATTACTGTTCGGAAGATACAGGAAACCCTTCAGCAAACAATAACCGATCGAACAATCCACCGAAGAATCGCAGAGCATGGTTTGAAAAACAAGCCCGGAAGTTTCCACTTAACAGCAGAGGTAATAAAGCCAAACGGCTCAAGTCTGCTCGGAAGCATGTAGGTAAACCCATAGAGAACTGGAAGAAGGTTCTGTGGACTGATGAGTCCAATTTGAACTCTTCAATAAGAAAAGGCGTGTCCGTGGAACAACATATTCAAGGCATGATGAATAATGACGGAGGTAACATTATCGTTTGAGGGTTTTGCTTGCATTTGGGTTTTGTAACTTTTAGCAAAACATGTCTCGTGTTAAGTCATTTCACTCTTACTAAAGATTAAGCTTAAAATAGTCAAGATTAGTTCAGCCGTTCTCGAGTTTAAGCGTTAGTAACATACAAACATTCATATCTATAAGGAGTGTATCGAATATAAGCTATCCACTTACATTTGCGTTGTACGCATGTATTTGTGATGGTTTTTTATGCTCAGAACACTGCATGCTGTGCGTTTGACTGTCAGCTTTCTTTTGTTTACTTGTTTGTGCGGTTCAAATTCTGCGTTTTCAAATTGTCACGTATTGAAAAGGAAGTGAAAATTAAGATTCTGGACACATGGCTAAGTGAGAAGAGTATTACTATGCGAAAATTGGCGAAGCGGTTTGGAATTCATCATGCGAGTGTTAAAACCATCATTAATAAGTTTGGGGAACACTATTCTTTGGATGAGCTACCAGCAAGAGGCAGAAAACCCGGAGTATCTCTAATCATGAAGAACAAATCAATGTCAATACGTGATTTGGCCCAAAAAGCAGGAACGAGTGTCGGAATGATCCAGCGTATCAAGAGGCAAAACCACCTGAAGACCTACAAGAAGCAGAAAATCTCGAAACAAAGTGCAGAATAGAAGAAGCGAGCAGCAACAAGGGCCCGGAAATTGTATTCGCGTCATTCCCAGCGTCCGGATGCATGCGTTTTGATGGACGATGAGACCTTTGTAAAAGAGGACTCAAAAACCCTTCCAGGTCCACAATACTTTACTGCCGTCGTTGGGGAGGATGTGAGCTATGCGGACAGGTCGATTCAAGTGGAGAAATTCGGTCGAAAGGTACTGGTATGGCAAGCAATATGTTCCTGTGGTTTGAAGTCAACCATTTTTACACTACCGGAACTATAAATGCGGAAATATATCGATCTGAGTGTCTCCAGAAGAGATTGTTGCCTTTATATAAGAAGCATAGTACACCTCCGCTGTTTTGGCCGGATTTAGCGTCGGCTCACTATGCCAAAACCACTCTCAATTGGCTTGCGGAAAAGGGTATAGATTTCGTTGAGAAAAATATCAATCCACCAAATTGCCCTCAGCTTCGACTCATCGAACGTTACTGGGCAATCATGAAGAGGGTCTTCAAGAAGACTGGTAAGGCAGCTGGAAACATGCAGGAGTTCAAAAAAATTGGTCTCAAGCGTCCAAAAAATGCGATGCAACACTTGTCCGGAACTTGATGAAGAGCATTCGGTCCAAAGTTCGAAAATTCGTGAAGGAATAACTTAAATTTCATCCGGTCTTCATTATGTTCAAGCTTAACCTCGTACAATAGAGGATCAATTTTTTGTATGAATGAAATATCGGTTTTCAACATAATTTGAAAGAAAGTTTGTGGATAGCTTATTTTTGATACACTCCTTATATAGAGATTTGATTTTTTATGGAAAAATGCCTTTTCTTATTTTCCAATTTTCTGATTTTGCCTGGAAAATTTCTCAATTTTTCTTTTTCTCTGTACCTTTGTTGGACAAAAAGGAATAAATCATTCGAACGTACCGTCAAAATTGATTAAGCCGTTCTCGAGTTTTAGCGTCACTAATAAACAAACATTCATTTTTCTATAAATAGATGAGGACCGATTGTTTTTTCACTTTATGTTTTATATGACTCCACTTCTTGGCACTTTTAACGTCACATTAATGTATGAGATAATATATTCTTAACGTTTACTAATTACCTGTATTTGCAATTAGACAGTATTTCAATTTGTTTATAATAGGAGGTGCTATTTTGGAGGAGTATCCGGCGCTCTTTCAACCCAAAAAATCATAAAAAATGGGATTGTTATTCAATAAATCTCGATAACGACTATAAGCAAACTCCCTTGCAGACGTCAACGAAGATGATTTCAGAAAAAGAAATTCGATTTTCAACTCTGATCAAAAAGGACAATAAAAATACCAGAATTGCAGAAGGAAACGATAAACATTAACATTAATAAACTTCGCCTTCTTTCAATACGGATTCCAAGATACCGATTCCCCGTCCGAAAATAAATGCAATAACAAGATAATAACCTCCCCAATAGTTCGCTTCAACTTCAATTACTGGGGCAATCATGCCAATGACAATACCGGTGACTAAATCAGGGCAGCAAATGAACAGGTATGAGAGAGAAATTTCGGGATAAAGCTCCAATCACAACGAACAGGTGAATCGCAAATGTGTGCTTGACATGACATGAAATATGCGTGCAGCCCGATCCAGGCCAGGACCCGTGTCTGAGGACCGTCTATTTCTGCTGATGACGGTGGAAAATGACTCCAGTCTTAGACAGCAATAGGCAGCACTTTTCTGACCACCTCTGAGGCCATCCCCGGAAAAGACGGACGATGATGGACATTGCAAGTTAATTGTGCGTCTTTGTGCGTTATTGTTATTTATTTGCGCTGTGGACTTGTTCAACTCTGTCTACGCCACTGTATTCACTTCCAATCAAAATGTATAAATTGGCCTTTAGCGTGCCACATAATGAAAACTCCCCTACATTTCTGGTAATGAAACAAATTTCTATTATAGTTATTGCTTTTGGATGAATTTGTGTACACCTGCAAGTGAGCCAAATTAAATGTGTAGAAAAATCGATTCATTGAGGGAAATTTTGCTTTTGCATGTCTAAAGGCTGTAAATTTCTCACCTAAGGCACCGTAAGCTCATTTCGCCTGTACGGTAAATTCAATCAAACTCAGTGAAGTAAATAATCCTCGCTGACAGGTGTAGGTTAGCTGAAGCACTTGTCATTCGTTTTTATGTTTCAACTAGTTTGACACAGTCAAAAAAAACAATATCGCATCCAACATGTCAAACGCTCGATGTAATTTGTTATAATGTCAAAATTTCTAATATTTTTTGCTGTGTATTTTTCCACTTTTATAACAAATGCAATTCATTGACTTCAGTCAATCCACTTGTTTATCTCATAATGTAAATAATTAGATATGATTGAACTTAATCTCAAAACTTTTGAAGGTTAAATTCCATGTCAAAATTGACGCTCGTATAAGTCAGCTACAGGGTACCTTAACATAATGTCTAGCCCGTCGTCAACGTCATAATCATCATCATCATCATCATCATCTGCCAAAGCACGAAAGTTGACCTGGCAGTCGCATACCTCTACGCAGTTTAACAGCACCCGCGTGATAGTCGAGAACGGGAAACGTCGGAAAACTGCCTATCACGATATATCGAAATCGCCAGACAGGCACTTAGAAGGTGAAATTTTGGCGTTCAACTACCCTAAAATTAGTAGCTTTATGATTTGCTACTGATGTTTGCCTGCGAAGTTTATCTGGAATCTAATTCATTTTAACGTTTGGATTGAGGCACTTTTTTCACGATATGCATTTCCTTGATAAGTAAAGCCGATCTGTTTCCTCCAAACATTTTTTGAATGTTTTCTATGAATATCTAGAACAAATATCATGACAATAAATGTAAATTTTGTTGAACGAGACTATTCGTTTATACAAAGGGTTTTGACAACTGTATTTTGATGTAGAAGGAGATGTTCGCTCATCGCCAACAAATGGCATACAAACTACGGCTAGAAACTATCACACAACTATCAGTACCAACACGTTACTTTTGCCTGTTGAGGTAGCAGATTCGTCCGTACCTTGACCTACCCCGCAGTGGGATGTTAGGCAAAGGTAACTTCCTTGGTTCGAGTACTACTTTACCCATGCCCTTTCGCTCGATTTTCATTACTTCTGTTCTCTTTCCAATCTACCGTACACCGACGGAACTTTCAACACTTTCTATTCATATCTTTCATTCTAGCAAACATTACTGTCCACTCTTGGTGCCTCATGGCGATGAGCAAACATCTCCTTTTACATGATAATCGTTACTCCACGCACTGAGAATAGAAAACATAACAATCAGAGAACTATATTTTATATTTTTGTTAGTTTTGCGTGACACAGACAAAAAATAGATCGTAATTCTGCATCTGTTTCACTAGATGGAGCACCATACTGCAAAAAATGGGCGTTGTAGGTTAAAGATTACCCCGTGCTTGGAATAGGGTCACAGGGAGCTGAAGCCGTTCCCTACCCTATGTTTTCATTTTTGAGCATCCATTTTCTATAGCCACGCAGTGAGTTTTTCTTCAGTCAGTTGAATTTTGTGAAATTAATTCGGTCGACAAAAAAAATTACAACAGGAAGTGTTATGAAAATGAAAAAAGCAGGACGTAGTTTCTGCTACATAAACTAGGCGTCAAATCGTAAGATCGGATTATAAGAATCTTCAAAACTATGTAACAACCAAACGAACGTTGAATAAGGCCTGTACTCAAAAAAAAATGCGCCATTTTTATCCGTGTGTAACTTTTTTGTCCATGGGTAAAAATTGATGAAAATCTGGGTATAACTAGTTGTGAATTGTTAACATGTGCAAAATTTCATAACAATCGGTTTAGTGGTTATTTAGATATCATCGAAACAAAGAAGAAAATCGCCGGAGAATTTTGCCCGCCGTCGTGGAAAATCCGACTGCGACCATGAGATGGATCGGAAGACAACTGGGAATCACCCATACAACTGTGTATCGGGTGGTAAAATCGTTTAAGACGACCGAGTGGTGGGCTGGAAGAGGAAAAAATCGAAGACAGCTGACCCTGTGAACCTTTTGATTCGCGACGCGGCTTTGAAGGCAAAGTGTTCCGCCTGGTTCGTTCAGCAAACCATGAAACGAGCTGGGCTTCGTGTATTCAAGGTCCACAAGGCACCAAACCGACGTGATCAAAAGAACACGGCGACCAAATCCCGCGCAAGGAAGCTGTATCGAAAATGGTTAACGAAACCGATGTGTGTGGTTATAGAGAATAGCGAAACATAGATGGCTTTGTGTCTTGGTCCACCAAAAATGAATTTTAAGTCGGACTCTCAGGAAATAAATAAACACATATTAGCTATGCTTTTGCACAGTTGGTTAATTCGGTCTTCCCTCCTAGGCTAAATGCCCGTACCTTGGACTTAACGCTACCCTTCAAATCCTGTGCAACAATCGCGCCATCTCTCTTCCACACTTTCATCCACTTTTTCTTCAAATGCTTGCCTTCAAGGCTTGCCCTTCATAATCATCCAGAATTTTTCTATTAAGCAAAGTTCTTGCGAGTTTGACAGGTTTGCCTCCACGGGCACAAAAACAACATCGTTGGCATCGTACTACTCCGTCACTGGTTGCGATGCCAGATCCAAGCAAAGCAGAGTGCGAACGGAGGAACGGCAGCAGGTGCTTCTGGAGGCATTCTTGTTTATTTATTTGGCAGTTGATGGTGCCAGTCAGTTATGTACGGCTTGCTGAATTTGCCGCATCCATGTGTCACCGACACACCAAGAACTTGTTGGCAAATTTGTCAACCTTCTTCTTCCGGAACTTCTCCGAAACATCCAGACAGGACTTGCCGACGAAAAACTGCAAGCCGAGAATCTGCTTGGCGTCCGCTTCAGTGTAAAGACTGTATTCGATGAAATTTGGACAAACGCAACTTTTTAGCTTGTGGGTAAAAATTATTGAAATTTCAACTGAATGTATTTCATTGTGTTGTGTCAATTGTGTAACGAGTTTCGTGAAAATCGGTCGAGTGGTTTCAGTGATGGCTTCGAATGAATAAATAGTGCGCCAACAAATTTTGGGCACTCACTTCGAAAACCCAAACGCTTCTCATCGATGGATCGGAAAACAGCTCGGAATCGTACATTCAACCGTATCTCATGTGATCAAAACGTTCAAGGACCGTAAGACAACTAAACGGAAAAATGGTAGTGGCAAAAAACGTGGTTAAACCAATTTAAGCGTTATCCCAACATTTCGATCAGGGATGTTGCGAAAAAGGCGAAAGTTTCAGTTTGTTTTGTGCAGAAAACAATGAAACGTTCTGGATTACATGTGCACAAGTTCTAGAAGGCACCGAACCGGAGCGATAAACAGATCTCGGTGGCCAAAACTCGTGCAAGAAAACTGTACAGGGAGTGGCTCACAAAACCGTTCTGCATTGTGATGGACGATGAGACCTACATTAAAGCCGACACCAAACAAATGCCAGGACAGGAACACTACTTCGCCACCTCTAAGTTGGCCGTTCCGGAGAGTGTACGGAAGAAGAAACTGTCGAAATTCGCCAAAAAATTCCTTGTCTGGCAAGCGATCTGCGGATGTGGCAAAATTAGTCAGCCCTTCATCACCTCTGGGACCGCCAACGGACAAATCTACAAGGACGAATGCCTCCAAAAACGACTTCTGCCCTTTTTGAGATCTCACGATGGCCCGACACTGTTTTGGCCGGATTTGGCATCTTGCCACTATGCCCGGGCGGTCTTAGACTGGTACAAAGATAATAATGTAGTTTTTGTACCAAAAAACGACAACCCGGAACTTCACGCAATGGAAAAATTTTGGGCAATCATGAAGGCAAAGCTCGTTAAAACTCCAAAACTGATAGAAAATGAACTTGAACTAAAGAAAGTGTGGTTAAAAGTAAGTAAGCAAGTCGGTCCTATCATTGCCCAAAATTTGATGAAAGGGGTCAAGGCAAAGGAGCGGGCATTTGGGTTGGGAGAAGAGGTTCAATAAACCAATGATGTCAAAACTTACTTTGCTTCCAGAAAGTTTGAAAAGAATCGGGCTCGAGGAAAATGTTTGGTGACCTATTTTGTGTGTCCAAATTTCATCGAATACAGTCTTTACGTCTCGTCGTTCATTACCATGCATTTCCGCTTACTCAACCACTCGTGGTACCACTTCCTGGCGGGGGATTCAGCCATCGTATTCTGTTTATCGGTTCGGTTAAGGCGCCTTCCTGAAGTTCGGCCCGATTCTTTGAATGCTTGACGAACCAGACGGAAAAATTCACGTTTTTGGCCATGTCGTGATTCAACCTGCCTCACCTTCCTTGCGTTCACGGGGTCGGTCGTTTTCTTCCGCTGACAGCTCACCGCTGGGTCGTCTGGGTCTTCTTGAACGATTTTACCACATAGGACACTGTCAATTATCGATTCTCAACTGTTTCGCGATTCACCTCTGAGACTGGCTTGGATTTTTCACGACCACGCCCATAATTTTACCAAGCACTTCTTGCTTGGAAGCCATCTCGATAACCACTTGACCGATTGTGACAAAATTTGGTATGTTACATGTAAACATTAAGCTCTAAAATAGTTTTACACAATTTTTTTTTTATTTTTACCCACACAGAAAAAAAATCTGAATTTTCATTGTGCAGCTACTTGCATGAAATAGTTCTAACAAAGATGAGATTTTGCATACAACAATATTGATAATTTATGGAATGTCCCAGTACTTTACACGAATTATAATTTAAATGTAGATGTTTTGTGACGCTCCATTTATGTGCATGATATTCAACATAAATTCAAACTACTTTTTCGAGCTGTGCATGCAATGAGAAGTTAAACTAAGAAGCAAGTGTTGCATTTTTTTCGGGTACAATCTTTATGTGTACGAACACATTTTCAATTTGGATTTTTTGTCGTTTTTTCTTATGACAAATGGAGTGAATCCTTCTCATATTATTGTTATTTGAATTGCTCTAAATAAACATCCGCTATAGCTGCCCATTATGCATTCGATATACCTGAGTCAGAAACCTAGAAGAAGCACCACCCGCAAAAGGTTGTTTTCTCAAAGCATCACTCTTTTCCCGTTCATCAGGATGATTCATTTTCGTCCCGGAAATCCAACAACGCCACCGCCGTTTTCACAGTAAAACTGTCAACCAGCAATTGATGAACGCCTGAACCACAGCTGCCGAGGTCCCCTTCCAGTTCACACCATAAAGCAATCCTCCTCTGTAGTTGTTCTTCTAAGCCAGCCACACGACCAAGCCGACTACGAAAGGCACATTCCTACTACATAGGGAAAATCGCCTGGACGCGGCCAGAAGATAAAACTTCCGGAAGCATTAGGGTAAAAATCGTGCCGACGAAACAAAAAAACGCTGCACTTTGGCAACGATTTCTCTTGTGCACTGACGTTGGCAGCGAACATTTATCAACTATCACGAGCAAAAGACGAGAGCGAACCTGCTCACGAGGCCGGAGTTGTGCCGAAAACGGAACGGTTAGAGCTTTTTTTTTAGTTCCTTCACCACCACCACCACCCATCCAAATTATGTGCCACAGAACGAACAGTTTTTCATTTATATTGAACTACTCTTGTGGTGTGTGACGAGTTTTCCACTGCCTCCACATCGCCGCTGTGCGCCGCGATGCATCGAGAGGAACCGACTTTGCAGCGAACAAAGAGAATAATGGAAACTAATGAACAAGATAAACAGGAAAGCTGCTGCTGTCTGGTGCTGCTGTGGCTCCTCTTCCTACAAGGAAACGATGTTCCCGGATTGGATGAATGCAGCCATCTGTGCCATGCCGGGTGGTGTTTCCATTTTTTCTTTTTCGCTTGGAGCTCCTGAGTAGAGTTGTTTGTCTCGATCGTCTCGAATGAAGATGAGGGGAAATTTTCTTCTCGGTGAAGAAGACATGTGCCAGGGTTTGTTTGCATTGCTAACAATCATTGCTGCCGATTGGCAACAACAACTAGAATTGCCTCTTAAAATGCGTGAAAGCTAACGATTGGTACTCTGTTTGCATAGACAATTCGCTAAATACTGGAGGAAATTGTCGAAATCATCATCGACGCACATAAAGGTCACGTGCAAATCAATGTGGAAAACATTCAGCATCAATTTGAAGTTTGTCTGGGTGAACGTTAGCAATCAAATAAAAAAAAAATTAGCTTCAATTTGAGATGGGGATTTAATAACTGGTCTGAACCTACTGGTTTGTTCGGATTAAATCGTTTAATGTTAATGGCTAATTCGATTGTTCACGAAATATAAAGTTGATCAGCTAAAGGGTGTCCCACATCAAATTGCATCATGTAAAAAATGCTGTTGAAAATTACCCATTGGATATTTTCCTTTGAAATTTTGGGTAGAAGTAGTAAGGAGTGTTTTTTTCGTTGTATTTTTATCGCTGTCAGCTTTTTTAAAATTGAAAAAAATGGCGTTACCCGATAAACAACGTCGTGGATTGATTTTGCGCAAGCAACTGGAAAATCCTCAGCTCTCTCATCGGGACAACGAAAAACAACTCGGAATCGTGTGGTCAACGGTAAGTCGAGTGATTAAACGTTACTACGAAACTCTGAGCATCGAACGGTAGGAGAAATGGCTCCAAATCGTGACGAACGGCAACATACGGTAAGAAAGTCACGGGCCCGAAAACTTTACACCCACGAAGCCTCACTGTCTCATCATGCATGATGAGACTTGCGTCAAGGCGGTCTTCCGGCAGCTTCCGGTGCTACTGTTCTTGATCATCCAGCTCAAGTTTGATGTTCAAACGGAGTGCGTCGTTCGTAACTACCGGGACTGTAAACGGAGAGATCTTCTTCAATGAGTATCTACAGAAGCACCTGCTTTCTTTGTTGACGCAACACGAGGGCCCTACGGTCGTATGGCTGGATCTAGCTTCGTGCCACAAATGAAATATTGTCCTGGAATGGTACTGGAATATGTCCTGGAATCGGTACAAAACCAAAGGGGTCACTTTCGTTCCCAAGAACATGAACCTCCCCTACGGAACCCAACTAAGACTCATGGAAAAATTCTGGGCTATAATGAGGCAGGCACTGCGGAAGCCTCCCAAGGAGGTCAAATCTGAGGAAGACATGAAGAAAAACTGGGTTTCCGTACAGAAGAAGCTGCAGCCAGATGTTGTACAGAACCTAATGGGCGAAGTTAGGCATAAGGTGCAAGCGGTAATGGTAATGAAGTTGATTGAAATAAATATGCCAAAAGCTTATTAATGGACTATATTCTATTGTCTTTAAATTTGAAAAGGATCGGTCAACTAGGTAATCATCTACAGCATTTTTATCCGTGATGCAATTTGATGTGGGACATCCTTTAGAAAACATTCATAGGGCCGACAGTCCGTCCATGAAACATGGGCTGTGCTCGCGGAGGACCAGTGCGCCCCTAAAGGTGTTGTTGGAGTTGTTGAAGGAGGCGAATGAAACACGAGATGCATGAGTAGCTTGAAAAATCTCCCATCCTCCACACCGTAAGATCCGTACATCCTGAAGTTCACAATCAGCCGACATGAAAATGACTCTGGAGAACGCACTGAATAGTACAAGGAGAAGAGGCGCACCTCAGACTGGGTGGATCAAGTGGAAATCGTGTTATTCGAAGGCGACTTCTTTGTACATCAGAGGACATCCAGAACTGTAAGGTAGTAAAGTAACCTGAGGACCTTCGCAGACTGCGAGGCAGACGAAGTGCAGCCGTGGACTGTGTGATTAAGAAACGTCTTCTGTATACAGCAGAGAACAGCCAGGGTTTGGTTTGACGCCATGAAGATAGCCTTGTATCATGGCATAACTCTGTAGTCTGAACAAAGCATGAGTCTGCATGATGTAACGTCGGCGAAGAAGTTTAAATTTGATCCTAGATTTCCAGTCTGGCAAAGCGTATTCCATAGCCGGAAGGGTAATTTGCTTGTGGATTGCAAGCCTACTATTTAGAAAGCGAAGACTTACTATTGATGAGAGAGTAAAGAGACCGCTTGAGGACTTTTTCGAACACTTTGTGGTTATTTTGTCTACGTTGTATCTATAACTTCACTCAACCATTCGATTAGAGTGCTACCAAGGAGGACTTTCTTCTTGCCAGGCAGAACGAGTCGAAGGGGTTTTGAAAGTGAGAGTAGCAGTGATACAAATCATCCACCTGTTGTAATATTCGGCCTTCCTGGAGCATACGTGTTCGAGTACGAATCACTCGACCCTTGTGAATATTGGCAGTGAACAAGGCTTGTGGATTGGAACGTCAGCTAACTTCCAACAAGACGGGAAGTAACAAATGTTCAAGTACTTGTTGAAGCCCGCGGCCAATGGTGGACAATGGTGGGCAATTCTTCAACTCAAGGTCGAGTACTTCATCGACACCTGCGGCCTTCAAGTTTTTGGTTGTTTTGATAACTGCTATGGCCCCATCAGCAGTTATTCGTGACTCATCAGGAACATCCAAGGAAGCTTCAACGGCTCTTGACAATGTCCAGTGAACGGGAGCCTCGTGTAGACTCACACTATATCAGACAATTACTAGACCAGACCGGAAATCGAACCCAGTCACCTCCAGCATGGTATTGCTTTGTAGCTGCACCTTTACTGACTGAGCTAATGGAGGGCCCAACGGATGAATCTACACACTGCTGAAATTTCACCCATTCAGCAGGATGGTAATTGCACCAAAAAGCTGACCGTGGAACCTACTTCAGCCTCTAGTTGGTCGGAGTTCTTAATGGACAATATAATCAAAGATGTTCGTCATGTTGGTCAGGATAATATCGATGGTAGCATGAGCACCGGAACGGCTCAACCGGGTGGGAGAACCCGAGCTCAAGACAGTGCAGTGCCTTCCTGAAAGCCTTTCTTTACGATGGTAACATTGGGGTTCCTTTTGATGATACCCAATGTTTGCAACCAACAAATGGTACATTTTAATTCGATAGACTTCTCCATTTGTTCGCATTTCGCAATCCACTAATAATCACCTTCAGTGGCTTGTTTCCGGGGGTGTCGTGGGTGTAGTACTCGACCTGTTTCGAATGTAGCGTTCCGTTTCCTTGAAGTCTGTTTCAGAGGAGCAGATGATCTCAGCGCCCAGTGAAATTTCAGGTGGTGTATTTTTGCGCAACTCTCCCAGACTGGCATGCCGTATTGGATGACTGGGAGTGATTTGTTTGTAAACAGCAAGCTTGTTTTTCATGGACAATGAAGACCATATTTTTGTCAATGGGTACAGTAGCTTCCACAGAACGTTACACTTTGGGACAGCTCTGTCAACCTGCTTCTTGAAAATCAGCTGGCTGAATTTGCCGTTTCTACCGTTGTGTTGCTAAGGCAAATGTTACAATCATCAGACGGAACAAGTCTAGGAGATTCAATTATGGACAAAAATATGGGACCTGAGTCTTCGCTGCGTTGATACAGATCTTTTGTTAGCGGAGCTGGCTTGCATGAAACAATAGGCAGCGGTGATGGTGATAGGGCCGACGGCAGATTCTACTTCAACTCCAATGATTTCGATAAACTGCAGCTAGAAGCTCGGAAGCACGGGGCAGTTGATGTCGTGATTATAATTCGGTAGCCTGGAATGGAGACGCTAAGTTCAGGCGAATCAAGCATGGTGCGTTAACGGTCCATGCTTGAATGGATGGTGCGTTTACGGTTCATACTTGAATAGGAACGTCATCGTCTCGGCCCCCACATCCGAGCTTTGAGCTGTTCTTTCTACGAGCGGCCTTCCACAGACAGGTGGTTGCGAGCAGGTACTGCAATCTGAATTACACCAGCCTGGAGGGGGAACCAGTGTGATGATGACTGTGGCGGCTACGGCTAATCGTTGCTGAATGTAGGCTTGCAGGTGGTTAGTATGGTAGTGGTTTGATCGGAGCGGTGGCAGATTTGGCACTTGGTCTCGATGCAACGGGAAGTACTCCTCGTTCATTGGAGGTGCCAGGCCATGACTTGCTGGACGCCTGCTTGTGGATCGCCAAGAACTCTGTACTTTTGATGCAGACGCGGTTGCTGCCTTCGGTGGGGCATCTTCGTCCATCGGGCTACAATCCTCGGTGGCATGCGGAACAATTGCCACACCGTGGTTTCATGTGGCAGTTTCGGGCTCCGTGGTCGAACGCTAGGCAGTTGCAGACAGTTACGGGTTCATCAGGTCAGCCATTGTGACAGAGCTCTTCTCAAGGTGGACCAGGTAGAGTTAGTCCCGATGATTTCCCTGTTGTTGGCGCCTGTTTCTGAGGTTTCAATGCCACCGCTTGCAGCTCGAATTCCGGAGGGAATTTCGGAAAGCCACGAGGAATCACCTTTAGCGGCTTGCTTTCAGGTGGGTTGTGAGTGTAGAACTCGTATTGCTTGGCGACTAGGTGAGCGCCAGCAGCACGGTAATAAGAAAACGAACACTGAAACTCTCAACTTTATTTCGTGGTACAACATGTTTACATTCTTGTTACATTTAGTAAAACGGCGTCGAATCAAGTGAAAGTGCGCAAACGCTTTTGTAAGAACGGCAGCAAAATCCAAAGTTATCGGTACGCGATCTTGCCAAGATCTTCCGAAAAGTACCGTGTTTTATGTTTACAAATAATTTGATCAGTGCTGGACTATGGATCAGAAGGTTGGCAGTGCAACAAATGAAAAGGTATGCTCCCGACAAATGGACAAGAAGGTGGTAGCCATTATTGAAAAAAATCCATCCGTACAAAAAGTGAAACAGAGGCAAGAACTAAAGGCATACAAAGTGAAAAAGGTGCCCAACCGTGATGACTAGTAAAATTTCACTGCAAAAAGTTGTGCTAAGGAGCTTTACGTCATTTGTTTGCAAACATTTTCTTGTATCATAGTGGACAACGAGACATATATACTTCGAAGACTTTAAACAGCTTCTGGGTCGGGCTTTTTTACCGCAATGCAAAGGAGCGTTGCCAAGCATCTCCGGACAAAGAAGGTGTCCAGATTTTCGAAGAAGTATTTGATTTAACAGTTGGAGTTGTGGTCGAAAATCTAAAAGCTTCGTCTCTACTGGTACTATCAATGTGAATTTGTACGAGAAAGAATGTCTGCAAAAGTGGTTACTACCATTTATTAGAAGCCACGACTCTCCAGCTCTGTTTTGGCCTGATTTGTCCTCTTGTTACTATGCGAAATCCGTCCTGGAATGGTATTAAGTGCAAGAGGTCAAATACGTACCAAAAACAGCCAATCAACCAAACAGTCCAAAACTTCGCCCAATAGAGAAATACTGGGCACTAGTTAAGCGAAAACTCTTCGAATCTAGGAAGAAAGCAAATGATGCCGATGATTTCAAGAGAAGGTGGAATACGGAATCTAATGGTAGGTGTCCACACAAAGTTTGAGAATTTTACAGAAAGAAGGATTTCCATCTTAATCAACTGTTTCTAATATAGATATAAATCTATTATTGTTAAGAAAATAATCGGTTTTGTTAAATTATGTGAATTTTGTTATTGCTGCTGTTATTTTGGTGTCGGAAATTTACCGTGGCCGGTTTTTTTGTAATCTTTGTTCGGGAAATACTGTACATCTGATGAATTTAATATGGAAAACGTAAGTTAACATTAAGAATAACGTTTTGGGTGAGGCATAGAAATATTCGCAATCGATCGATGCAAAAGCTTAGAAATTTTGACGGGGAATTTATGCGTTATTAACGTTGAAAAGTTGGTCATTTTCGGGACGCTCACAATTTTAGATTTTCTAATTTGTGCCCCCATATGTTCCCGGAGGACGTTATCCAACATCGAAGAATTAATTTTCATAAACTAAAGATCACATAATTGGTTTATTATCATACCAAGGGCAACATTTTTCATGGCATGAACGAGCAACAACTAACTGAATGCTTAATGAAGATCTGCCTAACCCCGAGGCGAAGTTCTCTCAATTAGGAATTACACTCAGCAGCTACTGATTCGACTCAAAATGATTTGAAACCCAAAGTTTCCAGTGCCAGACAGCAAACATCCTCAAATTCTCGGTAGAAATTAAGCCAAAACAACGTAAACCCCGTGAGCGAATTCGTTGCCACAAATAAGATAAAATTTACGTTTCATAGAAGTCGGCAAGTCAGCACCAGAATGAGGCCACATTATTCATGAAAAGCAAACATTTTTCAAAGTTTCCCGCAAGTATCCTCCGTGTTATTGTGCCATCCCACTTTTGCCATGGAAAATTAGCTCCGTCGATGTACCCCACCGTCTGTGGTGCGAGTGATGGGGTAGAGGTGTTTTCAATTAATTAGAATTAATTACATTATTGCTCCGGGGGGTGCAAACGTGTTTTGAAATACTCATCCCACGCGTGTCACGCATTCAGGGCGGGCGTCTCCTCCGGTGGGTACGTGATACTGAACGAGATACTTCCTTCGTTCATTTCATCGCGCAAATACTCGCAAAGCCCAGCTGAGTTATAATTTAATCACAGCGGCTTATTTGCATAAGACGACTGACTGCCAAATAATGTACGAATCCGAGCGATGACGCTCATAAATAGAGCACGCCTTTGACTCGGCGGAGGTTTCTTTGTTCCGTTGGTCCTTGGTAGGCGTGCATGGGATGGTTGTTCTTCAGATGCAAGATTTTGCGACTTCCGAGCTATCAACCCAGTGGACCACTCATACGCATGGGAAATGATAAATTATGGTGAGCCAAGTTGTCGTAACTTTCCTCCGAATGTCGGTGGCAGGTTTGTGGCCGGTCTTGCGTAGAAGAATAAAAGTTTACATCTCCGGCCGGGATGCTGTTCGATGATACTTATTGCGTATGAACCGAACGAATGTGATAAAATCAAACACATTTGTGGGTTTGTGCGGTTGGTTTATTTGTTCTTTGTTATATATGGCCTCGACTGTACGGTGCTTGCGATAGTACGGACTGCTCAAAGACGGTCGGTATCGAGTGGGAGGCAACGGAGGTATGATTTTATGACAGTTTAATTTATTATCGCTGATCTGAAGGTGGCATGATCTATGATACGGTTGTATGCAGATTGGTAATGACCAAGGATTCATCGCTTGAAACATCTCACGGTCATTCAGCTCAAGGAATTATCATCTCAGCTATTAATGAGACAAATTCAGTCATAAAGGGTGTCCACAGTTAAATTGCATCACTTTCAATAAGCTGTAACATTTCGCCCTTTGGGTTGATTTCAACGAAATTTTGGGTGAAATAACCTCAGGGCAGGTTTGCCACATGCACAGATATATCTAGATTGACACCGAATTTTTTCATAGTTTTCATACAGATATCTGTATGTAATGATTACAGATTTTTGAGGTAAACCAAGATCTCTAAGATTTTCAAGAATTGCTTGTCCACTCAAAAACCTCAAATTTAAAAAATTTGTAACATTTCAGGATCCATCTTTTCACCAATTCCACTTTCATTGTGCTGTTTTAGGCCCATGAAACAAACAATTGACACTGACACCAACAATCAATAAGAACTAACGATTTAAAACTGGCCCACTGTTGTAAAACTCCTTGGTCCCAAGTGCAACTGACACCTTATACCTTACATCAACACATTCTTCCGCTTTTATGAACAAGTATCTTTGTTTTTGTTTTGATTTGCTTTGTTAATATAACCAACCCCGGTGGGAATTTTGGTCGTAGGCTGACAAAGAAGGGGAGGTTTGCTTCTGCAAACCCAGGAGTCTGTTCTCCAGCAGGAGCGGCTCACAACAGCGTCAGTCCCCCATGTTAGGGGCGGCTGATCGACGTCCGAGTGCCAGGAAAGGACTCTAAGATCAACTGTGCACTATGGTCCTCTGGAAAGTAGGGGGTTGGTGTCCGGCCCTGCGAGCCAGCCGTAAAAATGAATTGCAACGGAAAATCAGCAACAGAATAATTCGAACCGAGACCAACGGCAACGACCCCAGCGAACAAAAAGGACTTACGATTGGAAACTCGGTAAGTGGAACTGACGATCTCTCAACTTCATTGGGAGCACCCGCATACTCGCCGAACCTCTTGAAGGACCACGGGTTCGGCGTCGTAGCGATCTATGGTGCTAACGTTTAGAGGTTATCATACTATCTACCAGAGCTGCGGCAACACACGCGAGCTGGGAATAGCTTTTATCGTGATGGGCGATACACAGAGACGCGTGATCGGTTGGTGGCCGATCGACGAAAGAATGTGCAGGTTGAGGATCAAGGGCCGATTCTTCAACATCAGCATAATCAACGTGCACAGCCCTCACTACGGAAACAATGATGATGACAAGGACGCCTTCTACGCGCAGCTCAAACGTGAGTACGACCGCTGCCCAAGCCATGACGTCAAGATCATCATAGGAGACCTTAACGCTCAGGTAGGCCAGGAGGAGGAATTCAGACCGACAATTGGAAAGTTCAGCGCCCACCAGCTGACGAACGAAAACGGCCTATGACTCATTAATTTTGCCGCCTTCAAGAACATGGCCATTCGTATCACCGTTTTCCAACACAGACTCCCTAATCGGTACACCTGGAGATAACCACAGCATTCGGAATCGTAAATCGACCACGTTCTGATTGACGGACGGCACTTCTCCGACATTATCGACGTCAGGTGCTAACATCGACTCCGACCACTACCTTGTGATGGTCAAACTGCGCCCAAAACTTTCCGTCCTCAACAATGTACGGCACCGGCGACCGCCACGGTACAACCTAGAGCGACTGAAGCAACTAGATGTTGCCTCAGCATACGCGCAGAATCTCGAAAGCTCGATGTGGCCCCTGTAGAGGACTGCTGGAGTACAGTAAAAGCCGCCATCAACAAGGCAGCCGAGAGTACCATCGGGTACGTGGAACGGAGTCGACGGAACGAATGGTTCGACGAGGAGTGCAGAGCGACTCTGGAGGAGAAGAATGCAGCGTGGGCGGTAATGCTGCAGCAAGGAACCCGGCAGAACGTGGAACGTTATAAGCAGAAGCGGAAACAGCAGACCCGCGTCTTTCGGGAGAAAAAACGCCACCTGGAAGAATCGAAGCGCGAGGAATGGGAATGGAACTGCTGTGCCGTTCCCAAGAAATACTGAAGTTGTACCAGAAGCTCAACGCATCCAGCAACGGCTTCGTGCCGCGAGCTGAAATCTGCTGGGATAAAGATGGGAGCCTCCTGACGGACGGACGTGAGGTGATCGAAAGGTGGAAGCAGCACTTCGATGAGCACCTGAATGACGTGGAGAATGTAGGCATGGGAGACGCAAGGCAACGGAGGAAACGACTACGTCAGTGCAGCAGAGGAAGGAAATGATCCAACTCCCACTCTGAGAGAAGTAAAGGATGCCATCCACCAGTTCAAAACCAACAAAGCAGCTGGTAAATATGGTATTGGAGCTGAACTCATCAAGATGGGCCCAGAAAAGTTGGCCACCTGCTTGCAACGGATGATAGCCAGGATCTGTAAAACCGAACAGCTACCGGAGGAGTGGAAGGAAGAGGTTATCTGCCCCATACATGAAAAAGGCGATCATTTGGAATGTGAGTACTTCAGAGCGATCACAATTCTGAATGTCACCTATGAAGTTCTATTCCATATCATATTCCGTCATCTGTCACCTAAAACGAATGAGTTCGTGGGAGGTTATCAAGCCGGCTTCGTTAACGGCCGATCGACAACGGACCAGATCTTCACCGTAAGGTAAATTCTCCAGAAATGCCGTGAATACCAGGTCCCAACATCGACTGTGTGCGACTGTGGGGACTGCGACAAGGTGACGGACTCTCATGCCTACTATTCAACATCGCTCTGAACGGTGTAATGCGACGAGCCGGGCTCAACAGCCGGGGTACGATTTTCACGAAGTCTGGTCAATTTGTGGGCTTTGCGGACGACATGGACATTATCGCAAGAACATTTGAAACGGTGGCAGAGTTGTACATCCGCCTGACACGCAAAGCAGCAAAGGTTGGACTGGTGGTGAATGCGTCGAAAACAAAGTGCATGCTGGTAGGCGGAACTGAACACGATCGGATCCGCCTAGGAAGTAATGCCACGATAGACGGGGATACCTTCGAAGTGGTGGAGTCGTGCCTACAACGGGCTCCAGAGGAAACTGGGGTCTAAAAAGATTCATCCTCGCACCAAATGCACCATGTACAAAACGCTAATAAGACCGGTGGTCCTCTACGGACACGAGACATGGACCATGCTCGAGGAGGACCTGCAAGCACTCGGAGCTTTCGAACGACGCGTGCTAAGGACAACCTTCGGCGGTGTGCAGGAGAACGGTGTGTGGCGGCGAAGGATGAACCACGAGCTCGTTGCACTCTACCGCGATCCTCGCATCCAGTAGGTGGCCAAAGCCGGAAGGATACGTTGGGCAGGACATGTTGCAAGAATGCCGGACAACAACCCTGCAAAGTTGGTGTTCGCTACTGATCCGGTGGGCACAAGAAGGCGTGGAGCGCAGAGAGCACGATGGGCGGACCAGGTGGAGCGTGATCTGGCGAGCATTGGGCGTGACCGAGGTTGGAGAGCGGCAGCCGCAAACCGAGTATTGTGGCGTACTATTGTTGATTATGTCTTATCCTAAATGTGATGTTGAACAATAAATATATGTATGTAATATAACAAAATTTATGAAAGGTTCTTCGATGTGAATTAAATGTTTAGGGGCGATTCATGAGGCTTGGAACCGGTGTGCTGGTACTTCCTCAGCCAAATACTTGTGAGGCTGATTTCATAAAACACTGGAAGGATTTTGGAGTTTTTGATTTTGAGAAATACCTTCGTAAGAAGTCAGAAATGCATATCGGTGTAGCAGCAGGAGAAATGCTTGGATACGGAACTCTCCGGAACTGAACGATCTAATTCTGATGACTGCATCGAGCGGTGACCCCGAGAAGCTGCACACTTTGGAGGTCTTTTACTCGATTATTAAACTATATCCGTTCTTCTTTGAGAGCGGTGAGAAACAGGCTATCTAAAATGAGAATCGTGAGCTGAGGTCGGCAATCATCTGTAAGGACATCGAGGTAGAAGAATCGGATAACTTGGAGATTTTTTGGTTAAAACTGCGGTGTTTCATACGAGCAAACAGGAAGCAGGCATTTCCCTTGGTAAGAAAGTTCACTGCAAACTTTATACAATTTCCAGCAGTACTAAAGATTGGACTCGGAAAAAATGCGACACTTTGTTTTGGGTGTAACTTTTTATCGCGTGGGTAAAAATTAATGAAATTTAGGATAATACTATTAAAGAGTGTTATGTTCATGTGTGCAAAATTTCATCTGTCCAATAGTTTTCAAGATGCATTCGAAACAAGAAGAGCTACGCCAGCAAATCTTGGGCGTGGTGATCGATAATCCTGGTCAGTCGCACAGGTGGAAGGCAAAAGGCTTGGAATTCCACCGTGTCCCGCGTTGTGAAGATGTTCCAGGAGACGAAGATCATCGAACGGCGCGCTGGGAGCGGCTGAAAACCGAAAACGGAATACCCAGAGAAGGCGTGGAAGATAAGGCAGTACTTTAAGAATAACCCGAACCTTTCCACCCGAGACGTAGCCAAATAGGTCAATTCGTTGAAATGGTTCGTCCAGCAGACTATGAAGCGGGCTGGGCTACCTGTTGTTAAGGTCAGAAAGGCACCAAACCGGAATGACAAGCAAAACACGGTGGCCAAATTGCGTGCGCGGAAGCTGTACCGTGAGTGGCGGGTCAAGCCAGGCTATCTCGTCATAGACGACGAGACATATATCAAGGCGGACACCAAACAAATCCCCGGCCTCGAATTTTTTGTCGGTACGTCCCGCATGGAGGTTCCGGAAAAGTTCCGGAAGAGAAAGATGGACAATTTCGCGAAAAAGTACCTGTTGTGGCAGGCAATCTGCGAGTGCGGGCGGTACAGCAAGCCGTTCGTTACAACCTGCACCATATCAAGAGGAATGCTTGCAGAAGCGCTTGCTGCCCTTCCTCCGCTCTCACCGTTGTCCCACGCTGTTCTGGCCGGATCTCGCTTCGTGCCATTACGCCAAGCCTGTAATGGATTGGTACGAAGCGAAGGGCGTTAATGTGGTCCCGAAGGAGGCGAACCCGCCAAATACACCAGAACTTCGTCCGATCGAAAAGTTTTGGGCGATAATGAAGAAGAAGTTGAAGAAAAGCGGAAAAACATTCAAAACCGACGAAGCTTTGAAGAAAAACTGGGAGAAATTGTGTAAGGAAGATGGACAAAGCCTCGCCCAAGATCTCATCAGCAGTTTTAAGAGAAATTTACGAGCATTCAGCTTGGGGGAGGAAATTCATTAAATAAATGATGTCAAAACATAGCTTATATATAGCTATCCCTGAAAATTTGAGAAGTATCCGATTTTTAATGTATTTTTGGTGATTATCTTTGTGTGTTTCATTTTTTCCGAGTCCAGTCTTTAGCAAATAATCATAATGCAATCGTTTGAATATCCAACGTTTATTTAGCTAAATGTCTGACAGTACGCATCATGTGACGGGCCTTAAGTAACTTCAGCATTGTTTACAAACAATGGATCTTTTGATGTTTGGTTGTTCGAGATGTTGACTACAGGAAAATCACTGTCTGCCATGTCCCTGAGGAAAACCGATAAATACACTTAAGCCCTTTGTATCGGCTAATTAAAATGAATGTGTTCTGATGTGTATATATCTGTTTTATTTTGCTTGCAACTCAATAGCAATTATAAAAAAGAAGTGCATAAACATTCAGGCACCTGAAAAGTTTCCATTTTATATTTACAACACTACGTTTGAAGCGAAGATTTTTGCCAAGATTTTTTGCATTTTAATCCAGGTAAACAAGTTACCAGTTAATTGGTGAATGAATGTCTGAAAAAAACGACTGCATCCATTTTTCAAAACACACAAGGATGTTCTGGAGTGGTACATGACGAATGGTGTCAATTTCGTGACGAAGGATCTTAATCTCCCAAACTCTGCCGAGTTGCGGCCAATTGCGTGGTAATAAGAAGAAAGTTCCTGCTTTTTGATTTGGTACAGAAATACAGTGAAATAAAAATACCTAAACCAAGATTATACATTGTGTTTTATGCCCTGAATATATCATGACAATCGGTGAGACTTGTTTTTGAGGACGAGTTTAAAGTGCTGCAATTTAACTGTGGACACCCTTTAGTACTGTTGGATGGTTTCCACGATTTTCTTGTTCAATTTCTTGTACTACTTGCAGTCATTTCTAACTTTCTAACAATTTAAAGACACGCCTATCTCAAGAAAAACAACTCAGAACATACACAAAAAATGAAGCCCTGCTCATCAGCACAATTAACATTTCCAATTATCTGCTGGGAAATGGTGCACCGCGCAATTTTCTCGAATTGCCTTGCTGCAGCGGCATTATTAAAATTGAATATCAACGTTCATCACATGCCGCTCGCGCGCGGTTCGTATTAAATAATTACAATAATTATTCTGCAGTTTGTTTCCTCCCTAAGGGTTACCAGCGGGTCTCCCCATTATACAGAGCGATTCCGCTCTGGCCTTCCGGACGAAACCGGTATAACAAGCCAGCGGGACACGACCAAGACTTTTCCGGTTCATTTTCATTGGCAGTTGCCCAGTGCACTTCTGCTGACATAAAAACATCCATGTACACCCTAAGTGGTCGAATGGAGGCTTGGCCCCAGTCAGTGCCAAGCGTGCACCGTAGGCAGTTCTGGCAGGTCGGATACTTTTGCGGTGGCCTTTTTCGTTGCAGGCTCTGACAGGCAGCGTCTGCGATTATGTTGGCCTATGTGTTTGCATATGTATCTATGTGTGTATAAATTATTTCACGCTTGGTTTTTCCATGTTCCAATCTGGCGTGTGATGGCGGATGTCTGAGTGTGTGTGTGTGTGTGTGTGAGGCGGGAATGGAGCTTATTCTGCGAATGATGTCAGTTTATGAAACACTACTGCAACTTCGGTCTTCTCCGAAGGGAAAACTCAGTTGTCGAATAAAATAGTTCCCCTGACAGCGATTGGCAAAGCTTCTGGCATCGATGTAACTTTCGGCGTTAATATGCTGATTATTGCAAACGAGGGAAACTTGCCAGCTGCTAATACATTTGCTGAAAAGCATATGCAGGGGAAAATTATGCTCATATTCGGTTCAACGTGTGTTACAACTTGCGTGAAATATGCACTAGGGGCTGTGATTATTTTTTCAAGCAAACAGCATGCATATTTGACCTAATTGGAGTTGGTGAGAATTGGATCGTAAATAGTAGAATTACAATTTTAGTCAGTAGTCGAGATTCCACTTTTCAATGGAAATCTACATCAAGCAATTGTTGTGACTCGTGATGAGTGTAGACTCCCTTCCATGGTACACTACGGGATATTGATTCAACCATTGAACTCTTGACCCGGCAGTTCCGAACATCAAATTCTTGGTAACACAATATGCCCCAGTCATTCATAGCCTTCGTAATTATGGTGTCAGTCTGGGCTTGGAACTGGGAATATTTGGAATGCCACTAGAATATCTCCAATGTGATTCCGCAGCTGGAAGTCAACTTTCAAAAAATGAGTTAAATTTATAAAGAGCTTTTGAGTGGGTTAAGATTTTTTTCAATTTCCGTAATAATTGCCTAACTTTTGGCAGATATCCATATATCAACTCACTGAAAATTAATGTTCGTAAACTATCTTTCGCTCGATTCGTTAACGATGATTTTGAAAGCTGGGAATGGTACATTCTACGTTGTATCGTGTTTTAAATCGGTACCAAGAACATTTGACCATCGATCGGGAAGAAAAAAGTGGCAAAAATGGATCCCGAATAGTGTTGAGGAAGTAAGAAAGCAGAAGATGTCAAAGTTCGTCAAAAAATATATGATTTGGCAAGCGATTTGCTTGGGTGGAAAGCGGAGCACCCCATTTGTGACAACTGGAACGGTCAATGGGCAGGTGTATCTAGAGGAAAAAAAGCGTCTACTTCCTCTTCTGAGGTCACACGATGGTCCTACGATATTTTGGCCGGATTTAGTCTCGTGCCATTACTCAAAGAGGTTTTGGAGTGGTACAAGGCTAAGGAGGTAAATTTCGTGCCGAAGCATCTCAAGTATTCTATATCTGGCGAAATGTGATCATTGTACGTAGCAGTGAAAAATTACACTAAGGTATAGGTGATATGAAGAGTACTATGATTTCTGTTAACATTTCATGTATATTGAACACTTTACATGGCGACGAATGGATTTTGTACGGATGTAAGGCAAATCCTTTTTGGCAATACGGGAACTTGCAAAAAAAAAAATGGATTAACCTAAATCCACTATCCACGGTGTATTCAAATCATTTTTGGAACATTTGACGGCCGAGAGAACACCGAAAAGTATTAAAACAAAGAACCTGGTGATCCTGCCCTGGACCGAGTGGTGAAGGGGATATTGGAGGGGTATGATTGTACTTGTCACACAATCATACTAATGCAAAAATGGTACCTGGCATCGAAAGCTCTCAATTAATTACTGTGGAAGTGCATCTAGAACACTAAGTTGAGAGCAAGCAATAAGCGAATTATGAAATGCTAAAAGAAGAAATTTTAGATACTGTGATAATTTGACTGATGGAGCAGTTTTTTACGGCAGCTATGGCGAGATCAGGGACATAACTACGATCTATGATTTGTTCGTAGCACCTGCTCTATCTGGGCCTAAAAAAGTCGGCAATCGTAACCCACTTTGTGTCAGCCGGATATGATCGCGGAAAAATCTTCAAGATTCTGGAACTTCTGGAAAAGGGAGTGTACATCGATCGAAAGGCTGTTTTCGGCCGTCCGGCCGTTTTAAGCGACCGGAGGATTCATCAGAAGTTCAATCGAAGGAAAGAAGGCAAGGTGCCCACTTTTTTCCGTCCTTTGGGTCGGGAGGTCTAATGGTCAAGAAGCATTTGGCCCAAATTGTTATCCGGATGCGGAAGCGTCAGATCAAGTCAGCCGTGTGTTGTTTAGGTAGAGCACATGAAGTGTCCAAAGAAGGTGTTGCTATGGCTCACAATCAGTCAAAAGGAAATGTCACGTCCCCTCTTCTTTTTGTCGGGGTTGGCAGTGCACAGTACGAAGTGCCTCCCAAATGTTGCCGTCTTCATTAAAAAGTACCACAAGCATTTTAAGCATTTCAACATGAACATGTGGATTTCACTTCTAAATTTCAGCTACTATTTTCATAAAATAAACTGGCATGCGATCATAGGTATTATGTGATTGTATATGAATAAATTTGTTTGGTGTTCACGGAAAAAATCCGTGTCTGGATCCGTGAACTGCAGTCATGGATTCGAGAACTTGCAAAAATACACCGTGAACTGAATCACGTAATCGGGAACTAGTTCTCGTTTTTGGGTAAAAATCATGAAAACGTGAACTAGTTCACGGTTCGTTTTCATTTTCGTGAACGCTTTTGTTGCTGTGTTGTTAATGTTGGATGGGCCATTTGTTTCAGGAATCATAAGGCCGGGCCCGTCGATCACTTATACTGCTGTCCTTGGAGTGCAACTGGAGGAGCGTAGGGAGGTTTTTTTTAAAAGATGTTTTTGTTGCTCTCCTGAAGGCAAACTCATGCGTCTTTTGATTGAGGTTTTGTCTGTGATACAATGACGATCTACTTTGTTTTTAAATAGGGTAACGGGATGTAATATTAGCCTAGCTCCTTAATTCGGCCTATGTACCAAATATGTCATTATTTCTTCGATAATCAACAAAATTATGTTGCTATCAGCATGCCCGATTTATTTCAAAGCAATTGAGACATAATTTATTAATTTATAGTAGTTCAATTCCGCGTAATTTTCGATTTCCTTGACTTTTTAGACACCATGACTTTACTGGTTTAGCTGAACAGATTATCTATACGATCTTCGAATGATCTAAATTTGCCGAAATTGAACCTATAAACCGAAACATGCAGCCAAGAAGTACAGAATATAGTCACATGTTATAAACTAACAGATCACATTGGAAAAATAACAATTATTTAACAAGCAAACGGTGGACCCAATGTTGGGGACATATTTTTGTCTTTGTTCCCAACTATGGCCTGTTGTATGAAAAGCCTAGTAAAAATGTTGTTATTGGTAACATTTACAATACAAATGTCTGAGTTCAGGATGAATATTGTTCGTATGGCTTATCTTAGCACAAATTAACGGAACAAAATCTGTGTAGAGTGAATTATAATGTTTTGATTGTCGAATTTAGCGGTCATTCGACAATCAAAAAATTATAATTCATACTTAAAAATCACTTAAGTGTTTCTTCGAAGTTAAAGTATAGTTTGATTTGTGAAATTGTTTGTTGGGTAGAGTGAATACAGCTGGGAACGCCTTGAATCAAAAAATCAGGAAGAAACCCGTACGAAGATTGCATTTTATAAAAAATCAGTCGAATGCGACGAACTTGCATCCATGATTAGACCCAATTTGGTACCCATAAACCGACCTTACATCCATATCCCTCGAAAGTTTCTGACTTTATAAAACGAGTTGTGTAGCTTGTCGTGATACGTACTACCATATGGCTTATTAAACATATCTTTGGAAGTGTTAAGCTATTTAAATTTTGTTTCCAGCTCAAATACTTTATGAGTTACAATGAAAAATGTAATCGATTGTTGCATATTAGGCTGAGTCAAGGGACACATACCCTACCTAATTTTTCTGTTCAGTAACAGACCAGTGGGTGTCCTGCCAAATGGTAAGTCGACAACTGGGATGGAGCGTGCGTCCCAGCAACATATCTTTGGTCCTCACAAGTTCCTACCTCATGCTTCCACAGGTCAAGAGATGACAAAGACCGCCAGCTAAGGGTTGTGTACTTAGCTGGTAGTGCAGCCTGGACTCTTGTCCTTCTGACTTCAGCTAGATTGAGGAGGTGCATGGTCAAGCGTCTGTCCACCAAGGAGGTGCAGCTCAAACAGCGTCTGTCCTTGTAACCAGCAGATGAGTAAAAAATACTGTATCGCGTAAATTATACATTATCAGGCAGTCCCACCAACGCGATGTAGGAAGCGCGATCCCGGTAAGGTAGCATACTGATATGTTACCCTACCACGAAAAATTGAAGTATTTTTTATACGGTATATGGTTTCAGATCATCCATGGTTTTAAAATATGTTTTCCCTTGAGGCTATGTTGCAGATCCGTCTACAATTGCAGCAGGACCAAAATCTGCAACATGCAGACATCACAAAAAAAAATTGTTATTATCATTCTATATTATAACATCCCTTCACAATATTTGTTATGCTATGTTCAGCTTGGCATTTATGGTTAACTGTAAGTTTTAGCCTATATTAAGTTTTTGTCTTTTGAGCAGTGGTCATACTCATATGAAAGTTATTTTGCATTTTTGGTTGCTTAACTTTTCTTTGCTGTTCTGCTGGGCTACCGGGTAATCGGCTTTATTTCAGAATATGCCATTGGAATTTTCGCCATTTCAGTGTTTCAATCATCTAGCAACGAAACGGAAGAGGCAAATAGATGCATTTCATTATTATATGTACGTTGTTTTGTAGTTTTCTACAGCATCGTGTTATTTTCGCCATATTTCCTTCACATTTCAGAATACAGTCATCGACTAATGGTTGAGCTGTATAGATGTATATACTTACATCTTATTATTAGTTGCATATCATTATTGTTTTTACTACGGAAAATAATCATAAAGAAATGTTATCTGCTTGGTTGTAGGGAGGTTTATTTCAGGTAGTGAAGCTGTGTTACTACTGGGAAGCATAGCTATTTCTATTAACCACCCACACTTGTCAATGGCTCCAACGGCATCCCTACTGTTTAAATCGGTCCTCAAACTCGATGTTTCTTGTATTCCATTGGAATAAACAACCCATGGGCGCCCGCGCTACTATCAACCGGGAATATAACGTGCCCACACATCAACTTTTCATCGATTTCAAATCAGCTTATGATACAATCGATCGTGACCAGCTACGACAGATTATGCACGAATATGGATATCTAAAAAAAATTGACGTGGTTAGTCAAAGCAACGGTGAATCGAGTAAAGTGTGTCGTCCGAGGGTTACGGCAAGGTGAATCAGGTATTAGATTGACGTGTTTGTTGATTAACATTGCATTGGAGAGTGTGATTGTGATTCGAAGAGCTGGGATGGACAGGAGTGGCACGATCTTCAAGAAGTCTGTCCAACTGTTTAGCTTCGCCGACGACGTTGATATCGTAGCACGTAACTTTGAGACGATGGCGGAAACGTACATCAGATTTAAGGTTGAAGCTGGTAGGATTGGGCTTGTGATTAATGCGTCGAAAACAAAATACATGAAAGGAAGGGGCTCACGAGAAGTCAATGTTAGCCTCCTACCACGTGTTCAGATCGACGGTAATAAAATCGAGGTAGTAGACGAATTCGTGTATCTGGGCTCATTGGTGACCACCGATAACGACACCAGTAGAGAGATACAAAGGCGCATTATGGCTGGCAATCGTGCCTACTTTGGACTCCGAAGGACGCTTAGATGGAAGAAAGTTCGCCGAACTACAAAGTTTACCATCTATAAGACATTAATTAGACCGGTGGACCTCTACAGCCACAAAACATGGACGTTGCTAGTGGAGGATCAACCTGCCCTTGGTGTCTTTGAACGGAACGTGTTGCGTACGATCTATGGTGGCGTACATATTGAAGACGAAATGGATCACGAATTGCACCACTGGCTGGGAGAACCTCCCATCGTACACATCGCTAAAAAATCGCGCACAACGAGCAAGGTGAATCGTTCAAGTAGAAGGCGACCTGCGGACTCTCCGCAGATAGCGAGGCTGGCCAGGTACAGCCATGGACTGATTATAATGGAGACAACTACTGTGTACAGCAGAAAACACAACGGTCTTGGCCTTATTGGTAAGGTAAGTAAGCCAATTTACCCTGCTAGGGTAGGGTTAATACGTTCCATGTTCCAATTCTTGTCAGTTGTTCGCGCCAAAGTGCGTTGCTGTTGAATCAGTCCGTAATCTGTCCATCCAATCTTAGGTATAGCTTCCGGGGAAGAGCATTTCTTATTCATTCTCTGGAAGAGACAACAGACGCGAGTACAGCCAACTTCTGTGTACAGCAGAGGCCACCCCAATCTTGGTCTGATTGCAGTAGCAGATTTGTATCGTGTTCCTTCAGAACAGTTCATTATCAAATCAGGTGGAAGCAACTTTGATTCTGCTCTGAAATTCCCACCGATTTTTATTTTTCCTCCGAACCCATCTGAACGGAAGCAAAGTTAAAGCTTACAGCACCTAATTCCAGTAGGGATGCACCTAACTATCACAAAGAAAAAGAATCACTGCGCAAATCGCATTGATACACTTGGTTATCCACAGCATCATTCATAATATCCCCGGAGGAAATAAATCACAGCCAAATCATACCCACGATTGCAATTCAATTGTTTATAATTTCTCTCCCCGTTCACTACTTTGGCTTAAAATATATTGAATTTAAATCCTATTTCGGAGTGAAATGAAAATCCTCTATCCTGTGTATATATCAGTCGGTAGCCAAAGCTAGAGCATTGTATTGGTAGGAAATTTCGAAACATACCGAGCGTTGGCAGGATCCGTCTGTGAACGTTGGCATACTATATTTGCAAAATTTGAATAATTTCGTTCGATTAAATTTTCGCAAGCAAAGGACACTTTCAATCGGCAATCCACTCTCCCAGGAGTTCGGAATGCATGCATAATATGCAAATCAGGCCCGATATTAAAACTATTATATGCGTATGCATTATTCATTGCCAATTTCACCGATTTTCAGCAATAGATATAGATCTGATACAGCAAAAGCAAGTCCGAAAGCAAAACACATTCTCGCCGTAAAGTGTAATTGTACCGTAACACTCTTGACGTGATCCCGGAAGAGGAAAACACGTTGTTCCTTGACACATGCTGGTAGAGTATGCACACCGAATGCAGCAGCAGCAGGAGGACACAAGGTTTATGCAGCTGTGGCTTTTGAATTTTCGGTCGAAAGAACCGGATAAGCTCCGAGTAGGTATAGGAACATTCTCACTTTCGATTTAGTGTTTGTATTTTATGGATGTGTTCAGCTGGGGTTACGAAAGAAGTAATATAATCTATCTATCGTTTTCGAAACTGCATAGCTGAATGGTGAATGAGGGCATCGGTCCATTGATTATTGGTTCATTGAAGGATGTAAAATATCGAGTTTTGATTATGTGTATCGGTCTTTCTGTAAAAGAAAAACACATTCCTGGCATTGCAAATACGGTTGGGTAATATCCTATTGTGCCTGGTGCTGGAATATTGACTCAGACCTTGTATGGCCGAAACCAAAACCCAAATGAATGCATTTAGGAAAACGAAAGATATAACCAGCAGTAGTATTTCCAAACATAAGCTTTCAGAGAGCACATAACCTCACAAAAAAAACATGCTCCAGAGATTTCCAACTAGCTCAATCATTTCCGTTGTCTGTGCTAAATGTGTTATCCGGGATTTGAGGCAATTATCCGTCTGGGATCTCGTTTTCAGCAATGGTGCTGCAAATATATTCGCTACCTACCTACAGTCGAGGCGGCCCTGTTGACTAGTTGATATGAACGGTTCTAATATTCGAATTCATTTCAGCACTGCACAAATTGGAATTCGGAAAATCCAGCAACTGTGGGGGCTAGAGCCGCAGCCTATCACGGGAAATTTAATTTGAATTTGTTTGATTAAAATCTCGTTTGATAAGCTTTATGAATGATAAATATCGATGCAACGCCCGCAATTTTGATAACGGATTTAATTTCATGCATAGATTTTGAGCCAATTATAAAAAAAATCCAATTAAACTTACCTTCGTTATCGATGGCAAATATACCCAGACCGTCACCACCTTTGATGGAATAGTTCACTCGGGAATCGGGACCAGGCGGATCGTGATCTTTGGCAACCACCTGCATTACGTGCGCTCCTGGAGGTTTGTTCTCCGTAATCGTCCCTGTCAAAACAAAGTCTTCGAACTGAGGAGCGTACCGATTTTCGTTCACATCTATTATTTCCACTATCACTGACGTTTCCGAAGAAAGCGACGGAGTTCCCCGGTCAATTGCCTTCACTACCAAACTATGAATCTGTCGTTCTTCAAAGTCCAACAACTTCGCGGTTCGAATCGTGCCGGAGAGTTTATCGATTTTAAACGAACCTTCTCCATCGCCGTTTTCACCGAAACTGTACATAATTTCACTACTCGGACCGCTATCCAGATCGATAGCGGACACCACCGTCACGACGGTTCCCTTTGGAACATCCTCCCGTATGCGAACATTTAGATCTTGAACACTGAACTCCGGAGCGTTATCGTTAATGTCGTCTACCATAACCCGTACCAAAGCTTCCGAATACAAAGCGGGTGTATTCTGATCGCCTCCACCATCCGTTGCTCGGATTCGCAGTTCATATACTTCCTGACGTTCACGATCGAGTGGAGCAACGACTGAAAGGATCCCCGTTTCCGGATCGACCAGGAAATCCCTCGTATCTGTGATCATACTATACGTGACCTTTGCGTTCACTCCCAAATCAGCATCCGTTGCGTTTACTCGAAAGATAATGGTTCCATTGAGGGCGTTTTCAGTCACCCGAAAACTAGCAAGGGATTTCTCAAATTTGGGAACATTATCGTTTTCATCTAGCACGGTTATAGGAAGCACTTTCGAAACGGACTTTTGAGGTTTACCTAAATCATACACAGTTATGTTCAGAAGGTATTCATCCCGACGCTCACGATCCAGGTATCCTATTATTTTGAGCTCTCCATTATCCGGATCCAATCGGAAAACTGAGTCATCGTCTCCTCCGGATATGCCAAACACAAGTTTCCCATTATAACCAAGATCACGATCGCGAGCCTTGATCCAGGTAATAGTTGTTCCGAGCGGTATCGATTCATTAACCTTCACTTCCAACGGGAGATCTATAAACTCCGGTGCATGAATGTTCTCGCCATATCTGCTTGGCATCATGGCGAAATCATCGCCATTACTCACGTCCTTGCCGGGCATGTTATTTCTCTCCGCAGATGCTTGAATATCGACACGTCTCTGTCGAACTCCGGTCTCCCTACACTCAAACGACGCCCCATCTTCGGCTTTCAAATTGCCACCCAAATTTCGCTTATTTCGTGCAAGACTTATCTGAATCCGTACGGTATCCGAGTAGTGCGTCCCATCCGTAGCCGTCACATTCACCTCTCGAAATTCAACACCAATATCGTTCAAATCACAGCCGATCGTTATGACACCAGTTCCCGAATCAAGATTAAAACAACCATCCTCGTTACCGCCAACCATTCGGTACGTAATTACAGTGCCATTATCGAAATCCAATGCAGATAGGTTGAATATCTCCGTTCCGATCGGCGTGTACCTCGGTATCCGTCCGACACAGTCGATCCGTTCAAACTGTGGTCGATTGTCATTAACATCACGCAGCTTGATGACCAGCTGCATTTCGGTTTGTCTTCGATACGGCAGACCCCAATCTGAAGCACGCACTCGCAAAACATACTCCCGTCTCATGCTTTCGAAGTCCAACAACTTCGACGTTCTCACAACTCCAGAGAAATGATCGATGTCAAACGGGACATCGTTTAAGTTCGCTATACTGTACGATATGTATGCATTCTCGCCTAGATCCTTATCGCGGGCTGTCACCTTTGTAACCGTTGTTCCAGCGGGCTCATTTTCGTCGACCCATATTGTCATGTTGTTCGTTTCGAAGATTGGATCATTGTCATTGGTATCTTGGACGTTGATTTTCACCTTCGCCGATGACTGCTTCCGCGTTCCTGTATTTCCTTGATCGATTGCCGAAACGGTAAGTGTGTAGAAAGCTTTCTGTTCGGCATCCAAGGGAACTGCAGTGTACAACATACCAGTCTCCGGATTGACTCGAAACTCGCCACCTTCATTGCCTCCCACGATCTCCAGAAATACTTGAGCATTCTTGCCCTCGTCTCTATCGGTTACTTTCAGTCTTATAACAGGAGTGTTGGGAGGTGACGTTTCCGGTACAGAAACTTCGTAGATTTCCCGATTGAAAACCGGCGCGTTGTCATTTATGTCTGCCAAATGAACCGGAATCACTTTGTAACTCTGCCTCGAAGGAATTCCTCGGTCAACTGCCCTGAGCGTTAAATTATAGCCTGTCGGAGCCGTTTCTCGGTCCAGCAGCCGATGCACCTCGATGACATATTCACCCGGCCGTGCGGTGGGTTTGATGCGGAAATGCCCATCCGGATCACCGTCAACGATATCTAGACTTTTGATTTGTCCATGAATGCCCTTGTCCTTGTCCTCTACCCGAACAATGCCAAATATGTTTGTATTGGAATTCTCCAGAATGTCCGGCAATGCTTGCACATAGATGTCCGGTGCAAACAAATTGACCTGCAAAAAAAAGAGGAAAAACAAGCAAAATGAGAAAAATGAAATGGCTTCGTAAATCATACAGCTCAGTGCCATAAAAGTTCCATGTGTCATCTGTGCCTAGATTTCTATGCATTCGGAATGTATGAAAAATGAAAAATTCAAATATGCACTATTTCCTCACCCAACAGCATCAAACCCAGGCAAAAGGCCTACCATCAAGCAAAAACGAGCCATTTGAATGAATTTTATTCGATGTCATTCTTTCTACGGCAAGAGAGCTGAAAATTGTGCTGCCGTAGCTCTTCGCAGCTGCATCTCTAAAAATTGCAATCCGGGGCACAATTTCCCACATTTGCAGCAAAATAGTGGCATCGGTTAGAGTAGAATGGACTACTACTCACCCAGTTCACCCACCGAACTACCTACCGTGAGGAACGCCGGGTGCATCCTATTTGGGAGCAACCTACCAAGCTGGCCCGTTGTTGTTATTGAAGGGCCACCGCAGAATGCACCATGCATTCGTTTCTTGCTAAATATGTAAAATGGTGCACTGTTTTGCTCACCGATGCAGAAGCATTTGCCATATTGCAATGCTGGCTGGACACCCATGCTAGTAGTGTGTGTGGGTGTGTAAGTGTGCATGCGTCCGAAAACGATTGTTCACCTAGCGGAAACACGGGATGGCATTGTGATGCGTTGCTGAGTTACAGATGGTTGGATGATAGAAGAGTGAAATTTGCTGGGAAAGGTTCCAAAATCATGGGCGACGGTGGATTCTCAACTATTTCGGTTAAATTTATAATGGATTCATCAACCACAGTCATTGGTATGATTTTCTTGTTCAATCAGGGTGCTACCCATTTGCTGTTTCGACAACTTATAAGTTTTTCGTATAGTTTGAGATTTTTTTTTTGTTCATCCTATGCTGAATCAAGAGATAGATTGATTTCTTTTCCTGACATGCTTCGCCTCTGTTAAATAACTACAAAACAAAGCAAACGAACTCACTCATGCATTAATTCTTATCTCCTGGTCTGATGAATAGCGAAGCGATGAGATTAAAATTGAAGGTATAATTTCATCTCTTCTTTATTAGCGCTTCAAGCTTATTGCATGATCTCAACTTAGTGTTCTTAATGCACTTTCACAGTTTTTAATCAACAGCTTCGATACCAGAAACCAGTTTTGTATTAATATGATAATTTACCCAGGGAGTCGAAAAATTTTCCTTAACGAAAAATTACAAGACCAGACCGGAAATCGAACCCAGCATGGTGTTGCTTTGTAGTCGTGCCTTTACCGACTGAGCTAAGGGATGACCCAATAATTTCATCTAAAAGGTGTTTCGAACAAAATTTGGTCGACTTAAACTTGACGGATTTCTTTTCATCGTGCATTAAAAAATTTTGCACACCCCTCATTTTGAAGATGTGTGCGTGTAGCATCATGCCTCTATTTTGATTTTGAGATTAGCACTTCAGTTATCAAAATGTCATCGAAGGAAGAGAAGCAACGCATCAAAATTTTGTTGCACGTGCGTGGCGAAAATCCAAACTATTCTCACGCCAAGTTGGCGAAATTGTTGAATGTGGCTAAATCAACTGTTTCCAACGTATTAAAAGTGTTCGGTGAACGTTTGTCGACAGCCAGGAAAGCTGGATCGGGGGGAAATCGAAAGCCGGAGGCCACAGCGACGACAAAAAGAGTTGCCCGCTGTTTCGAGTGGAACCCCATCCTCTCCGTCAGAGATGTCCCAAAGAAGCTGGGGTGGCGCCTTCAACCGTGGATGTGTGTGTTTATGCAATCCAACGCCCATTGTTCGGCAGTGTTTTTATGGAATAAAACGTTTGCAGTTGATTAAACTGTAGTCGTCACGACATACATTTTTAGCCCAGGAGTTGGAAGGTGATAGCTCTGTTGGGTTCCAGTGACCCATTTCAGAATGCCTGGTTACTCACGTCCATTCCGAGGTCACTTTCACTTACAACAAGCCCCACATAAACACAGTACAAACATCAAATGACTATAGGCACTGTGGATACACTTCCATCATAAAATCTTATTGTTTTGAGGATGGTACGTATTTCGCATTTTCGTTCAAATTTTGTTATAATCAGAAAGATCTCACCGAAAATTGTTGCTGATGTGCAATCTTCATTTGGACGGCTTCCCTGTGATGCAAAAAGATGCATTTATGTCTCTACACTCCGTTATTCGGCAAATAATTTTACATCATTCGTTTCGAATGGGACAGCCCGAATACAATCAGTACTTCGCGCACAAATGCAATACAATGAAAATCACAGGTAAAAAAACTTTCGAGAAGCAATTTAAATTGAAAAATCTCTATCATTATGCAATGAAAGAAAAAAAAAACAAAAAACTTCACAGCTCTCTATCTGTACACCACGTGGTAAGTGCACCTGCAATTATATGCCAGAAACTCACGTGCGTTAGCTTCGTTCTATGCTTCTGACCAGCATATGGCCGTTTTCTATATTGCACTGGTTTTCTTTTTTCTCGCTTAACACTCTGCCAACAAAACAAAAATCCCCGCTATAAGGCGATTCTATGTCGACTTCTTAACTGCTTGTTATCATCAAGTCACTCGCGACAAAATGAAAAATACTCTAATATAATCATTCGTGGCGCGTTCAACCGTGGATAGAGTTGTTAAGCTGGACAAGCTGGACCGTCGATTTACAAGAAACTGGTGACTCCAAATCGCGTCAGTAAACAAAACACGTCGGCCAAAACATGATCGCGAAAGCTGTACACGACGATGCTGCCGAAGTTTGATTGCATTCTACAGGACGATGAAACTTACGTCAAGGCAGACTTTAAAAAGCTTCCTGGGCAGAATTTTATACGGCAATCGGACAAGAAAAGGTAACAGATATTTTCAAGCACATTAAACTGTCAAATTTCGTGAAGAAATATCTGGTGTGGCAGGCCATCTGTGCCGTCAATCATGAATCTTATCTGAGCGAGTGCCTACAAAAACGTCTACTGCCTTTCCTGAAGCGACACAATTGTTCCATTCTATTTTGGTCGGATTTGGAATCTTGCCATTACGGAAAAAATGCCATGGAGTGGTATGCTGCCAACAACGTTCAAGTGGTGCCCATGGACAAGAACTCTCCGTACACGCCAGAGCTTCGCCCAATCGCCGAATATTGGGCCATCGTCAAGCGGAACCTTAAGAAGACTCAAACAGCTGTCGTGAGCGATAAACAGTTCAAGGAAAACTGGCGTTTTGCATTGAATAAAGTGGACAAGGAGACTGTATAAAATCTCATGGCATGTGTTAAACGAAAAACCCGGCAATTCGCATTCGGTTTAAAAGAAGTTTAGCTGAATATTTCTCCTGTGTTCTGTATAAACTAAACTTGAGAAAGAAAAAGAGTTTGACTTATTAATAAACTTTGATCGACTCACACACGTAACTGTTTGACCAAATTTGGATCGGAACACCCTTTATGTTTCTTAATAACTTATGTCTCCTTTTCAACCCTAGAGGTTGTCTTTGTTAGTCTTTGTGGATCATTTAGAAATGGGGCAATTTCAAATGCGTTTATTTCTTTAAACGGAACATTTTCTAAGAATGAACCAAAAGTAATATTTTTTTTTCAAATAACTGAAAAAAAAATCATTCAGCGTAACCTAGATGAAATTCTCGCACTTTTCTGTGTTGATGCCGTTCATAAGCCGGAGTACACGTTCCTCATTCATGGTTTTGACTAGCTGATTCCATCAATTCTTCATCTGACCAATGTCACTGATGGCTGCTCTCTTCATCTTCAGTTTCCGCTTAACTGTCGCCCAATACTACTCTATTGGAACAATTTGGTGGATTCAGCTCCTTTGGGATGAACTGAACCCACTGTCGTTGTACAATTGTAATACTTTCTTGCTGTAAAGGTTGTTGGTAGATCTGGCACAAACGTAACTGGACCATCGTGGGACTTATAACAAATAAAATAAACATGAATCTATCAGGAACCTTGCCGCGAACAGGAGCCTTGTAGAACTTGGGCCCAGAATTTGTTCAAAATGTGCTTGAGCATATATTTCATCATCGATCAAGAGTCATCCATTCAGTTTAGTCAGAGCTTGGTCGTACAAATTACGGGAGTTCTGACCACTGTATGTTGGTCGACGCTTCGGTTGATACGTTTACTTGCTTCCCAACAAACATCAGTGTCGAATAACCGCTTGTTCAAACAAATCTGGAGAAGTTATTCAGCTTTCTAAAATAAAAATTTTAGCAACTTCTCCAATTTTTTTTGAACAAGCGGTTATTCAGCATTGATGTTTGTTGGGTTGGTAACATTTATAACCTTCTCGGAGACGGATTCGCCGCACAGTACAACGGTCAGCATTCAGTTTTCAAGCCTAATCATAATCCGAGATGTTGTAACAAGTTCGCTGGTAGTTTCAATTAAAACAGCTATATCAAAGACCCAAACTCTGGGAGCAGTAATTCCGCATGTTGGTATTTTGTTTATCATTTTATTTCAAAGTTGTTCACCGCCTAAAGCCACTCCCTCATGGATAGAAGTTGGCATACATTGTCTGTTTCTCGCGTACAAATAAAGCTATAGCCAAACCCACCAAAGCATGTAGACGCACAAAATGGCGATGGTCACTTGAGACGCTGACCCTCATTCAGAGTACATTGACCCTTCCAGCTCGGGGTTGCCTAGAACTTACGCGACGTTTAGTTCGGCCGTTCGAAAAAGAGGCCGTAATGCCAGGGTAGAAATTATGACAATGCGATGATCGGAAATTTGTAATTCGTCCCAATTCACGATCTCACAGCCAATGGCCACAAAACAGTGGGTATCTGAGGTCCAATTTGATTCGAATTGTAGAGGAGGCAAGAGTGGTCGGTTTTTTGTACGCGTCTTGGTGTTTTTCAATTAGGTAATTTAACTACATGGTAATTCCAAACACGTGCTCTAACTAGCCGGAGGATCGCCGGCATGGATCACTGTTTTGAGTACTAAGAGCTACCTAGGTAAGCTCGAGAGTAGGCACAGGCTCGTGTGCCTAAGAGTGGTAATTGCCTACCGAACGGTATCACGCGACGTGGTCTGCGTCCTAGCGGGAATGATTCCAATAGGCATCGTCATCAAAGAGGGTTTAGAGTGCTTCGAATAACGTGGCACAAAAGGTATTAGATAGTCCACTAGAGCCACATCTATTTTTAAGTGGCAGCGTGAATGGAACAACTCCACCAAAATTCGATGGACCCACCGACTAATCCAGGAACTATCCGGGTAGGTCGGTAGGCGACATGATGAAATGAACTTCCACTTAACGCAGATTCAGTCAGGCCACGGCTGCATTAGACAGTCTTTGCAGTGTTGTATTACGGGCATGCATAGTCCTCCGCATAATCCGACTGCGCGGGAGTTGAGGAAACCGCGAAACATGTGTTCTTTGAATGTCTTTTCTTCGACGGTGCGAGATTAAGCATGATGGCTGTAAGCGGCCACGACTCGACTCCGGAAAATCAGGTCCAGAGGATGTGCCAAGACCGGGTGACCTGGGACGCGACCATCGAACTACTAAAGACCTAAGTAGTTCGACACAGTGGGTGGTTCCGGGGAGGGATGGGATTCAAGGTACCCTCATCCCCACACCCCGAGTTTTTCAGGTGTCTGTTTGCAGATTTTCCATCCCGTCAAAAAAAATACTCCAATCGAGTCGTATTGGGCCGTACTGTCCCAGTCCTCAAGGTGGTCCAGACCATGATGGCGAGGGTTTCGGAGATCTTGAGAAACATTAAAGATGAAGGACCACTATCTGTCTAATTGTGTCACACCTCAAAAGCACATTGTAAGTAAAAAAGACTTGTTAAAATGCAATAAAGAATTTAATTTGAAAACAAAACTTTTTTATCAAACGTGGTTTCATTGAGTCCTGCTACATATGACTCTCCCGTTTGAGGAGAAACAGTGAAAAGAAATTAACTGAAGAAAGGTTAACAATATGACATCTGAAAAAAAAAACACAAGAGCAACTCCAAACCACAGACAAACAGACGTTACATCAAGAACAAGTTGCCTTACAATACATCGTCATAAATTTAAATTTATATACGTTAAAACACTAGAGCTATCTGACGGTCACTCAGTCCATTTCAGTGTCAACCATGTTTGATTATCTTGCCTGCTGCAAAAGGTTCGCTTGACTGCCAATCGTTTGATTTGAAGAGGACTGCAGAAATCGTTCGTTCAAAACCAGGACAGGAAGATCGAGAAAGGACTGGCAAGGAACTCGATTTCTTGGAATTCAATTCCCGTTTCGTAGAATGGTTCATCAGGAATCTCAGGAATGATGTAAGCATGTTGCGACGGGATGGTATTGCCACGTAACGTGAACAATGATTCTATGTTCATAAAAGGTAACTACTGAATTACTTTTTTGCTTACCCTCTCTCTGGCTTGTAACAGTTTTTATAAGCTGTCAAGTTAATATAGTCGGAGCATAGATTTCGCTTTTCAACCGCCTCTATCAAACTCCACCTCAAGCTCCCTTTACTGACAATGTTTCACCCACTGCGCACATCTACTTGATGTCAAAATGAAATTCTATGTTAAAGTAATATTAAACTCAATAAATAGCATACGTAGAAAGTCAAGGGGAAAAGTAAAGAAGGATTTTCCGCAGTTTTTACCTCCCCGATTTGAGCAAAAAAAAAAAAAACATTTGCGTCCCATGTTTTGACGAAAAACAAAAACGAAACATTGCAAAAAACAAAAACGAAACACACTCACACTTGCAAGCGATGCTAGTGCAAGAAAATCACTCAGCACGAAAATTTCATTATTGCCGATGCGAGCGCTGTGAATGATGGCTTGGCCAACTATTTTTATTCAAATTAATCGTGTTTTAGGTGGACGATGGGCATCAATTAGAGTGTTACGTCTGTTTGTCTGTATCAAAATCTTCTCATGGGGAACTGAACCGTTTCATACAGCTTGGTGAGACCGATAAGTTCAGTGTTTCGGAAGCAGGAACTTAACCTTTCTATAACGGAGTCATTCGTTATAAAAGGTTAATAGCGAGGATTTGTGCGCTTTTTACGCAGAGACACATTTCCCATAGCCACAAGGTCTTATGGACATCCAGGACGCACCATAGAAAGCAATATGGGAGTCTCAGTCGTGCCGATTCATAGTCGTCCTGGCCCTGGGATTCTCCCAACCTCCTCCGTCAGGCAAGTACAATTTGCACCATTCACCTTCACTCGATCGTTCGCTGCCTTATGCTGGTTCGAATTTCAGCTCACTATGGGCCGCCCATTCTCAACAAGAGCTTTTGGCATCACCGACCGCACATCAGACAACATGGCTCGCTATAAAATCCGACGATACTCTTTATGGACACCCAGGACGCACCGTACAAAGCAATATGGGAGTCCCCAGTTCCTCTAACTCACTCGAGCCTGTTGCAGCCAGCGTTCTTCTTAGCCGTCCTGGCTCTGAGCTTAGATGTGGACTGGGTGTCTCCCAACTTGCAACGTCAGGTAAATTCAAACTTAAGCGTGGTTTTTCACAGCCTGATGCTGGTCCCAATTCCAGTACCTCCAATTCTTCGTCCTTAGCTGCAAGTTGGCATGCCGAAATCGCCTCTGCTACGTCATACGCAACTATAGTTCCACCGTCTGTCGTCCCTGATAGTTCCGAACCTGTCACCGTTTGTGTTGAAGCTGCCTCGCTCCAGAAGTTAGGAAGAAGAAAATCCGTTAAGCCCAATTCGTCCGTCTGCCGTACACAGGACCTCATAATTTTCCACCAGAACGTCGGTGGAATTAATTCTAATGTCCTTGACTGTTTTCAGAATGTTATCGTCCTGATCGAGACTTGGCTTGATGGTTTCACTCTTTCCAACCAAGTATTTGAACCGGATTATGAGGTTTTATGATGCGATAGAAATCCCAACAAAAGCAGGAAATCTATTGGGGGTGTTCTAATAGCGATTCTTTGCGGAGTGAAGGCGAAACCTATCGGAAATAGCGAATGGGACGAGATCTGGCTCACTGTTAGACTATTGGATAGAACACTGTTTCAGTGTGCTGTTTATATTCCACCTGATCGGATACGTGATACCGAATTTATTGAGGCGCATTGCCGCTCCGTTTTCTCTATAGTTGAAAACGCGGCTTCAAGAGATGAGTTTATGGTTCCAGGCTCAATTTGGCTGATATTTCGTGGAAATCGTCTTGCAGTGGCTTTCTCCATCCTGACTGCAAAAGATCCGTGCTTCAGTCAGAATCTTAACAACTTTTCGATTGCTATAGCGTGGCAACACTCTCCCAAATTAACCACGCAGTGAACGAGCATCACCGCAGCGTGGACCTCTGTTTTGCATGTGCTCGAGGCACCGCTCCGTTCATCTCTACGGCCCCCGCCACTTTGATTAAGCATGTACCACATCATCCACCTTTAGTCTTTTCTACTTCTGAAAGTCTGGACAACGACTATGCTGACTTTCCAGCGCCTGTGTCGTTTGATTTTCGGAAAACCGGCCATCGTAGCAGGTTTTGTTCAACATAGACTGAGACTGGACGCTGACGACGTTGACAATGCTGCTCTCACATTTTCTCATGTCTTGGCATACGTCATTGTCAGGCATGTGCCGAAAACCAATCGCCAGAAAGACTCTCTTCATCCGTGGAGACGAAGGAACTACAAAAGCTTAAAACGACCAAGAGAGCAGCACTAAGAAAATGCACTAAATATCGCACGCTTCCCTTAAAACATTTCTGAGTGAGGCTTAATTACGAGTTCAAGCGGGTTAGTCGGCTATGCTGCTCTCGATACCACCAAATTGTCAAAAAAAAAGCTGAAATTACGTCCGAAATCTTTTTGAAGATATGTTAATCAGCAGCGCAGAGAGTCGAACTTCCATCGTCCATGGTCTTGAACGGTGAAACCGCTTCCATTCCTCAGGATATTTGCCGCTTGTATTAAGATGGAGTTCCGTCAGTATTTTTAAACAAACACATTTCCATTCTGCTGGCCCTTGCATGAAGATTTCCACATCAAGTGGCATATTTCCCTTGTGTTGGAAGATGGCTCACTTGTTTCCACTTCACAAGATAACTAAACGAGATGTCGATAATTACCGAGGAATTTCGTTTTTGAGCGCGGTATCGAAACTATTTGAGCTCGTTATAATAGACCCTCTACTCTCCCACTGCAAGCAATACTTAAGTGAAGATCAACACGGGTTCATGGTCGGCCGTTCCACTACCACTAATCTGTTGTGTCTCACTTCGTTTATTACGGAAAATATGGCCGAAAGGAAACGGACGTCCTCTTTACAGACCTTTCAGCAGCTTTTGACAAGCTCAACCACAACATCGCTATCGCAAAACTACATTAGCTTGGAGTAAATGGAAGTCTCTTACAATGGTTTCGCTCCTACTTCACTGATCGTCTGCTGTTGGTGATTGCATGTTCGACGTTTTTTTCAGCCACTTCAGGAATACCTCAAGGGAGTCATTTAGGGCTGCTGATCTTCTTGCTGTACTTCAATGATGTGAACCAAGCCCTCGTAGGCCCCCGTCTTTCGTATGCTGATGACCTGAAGATCTTTTTGCGAATCCAGTCTATCAACGATTGTCACCTCCTTCAACAGTAGCTAGAAATCTTTGCTCACTGGTGCAGCCTCAACCGTGTGGTGGAAGAAGAAGTGTTCGGTGATCACTTTCTGTAGAAAAAGGAACTGATTCTCTTCGACTATAAGCTTCAAGGCACCGTAATCAAACGTGCGACCTACGTAAAAGACCTAGGAGTTATTCTGGATTCTCAGTTGACATACAAATTTCACATCTCGTACATCGTGGACAAAGCGTCAAGAGCTCTAGGCTTTATTTTTCGGATGGCTTAAGACTTCTCCGATATTTACTGCTTGAAATCCTTGTATTGCTCACTGGTGCGATCGACTCTGGAGTACTGTTCTGCCGTCTGGAATCCGAGCTAACGAATTTATGAAACAATTCTGACAAAATTGTAGGCACTTTCTGTTATTTGTTGATATAAACTGGTCTTTAAAAATAAAATTCGATGTGCAGATACAGAAAACTCTACCCGAAAATAGTGTTTTCTTATTTAGAAACGACTATTATCTTGTTATTTCAATGCCGTTTGTATACCAAATTCATGTTATGTAAATATATGTAAATAGTCCCTACACAGAAAAAAATAATTAATTTTAACAAGCGTGAAAATTTCCCCTCGTGTAATTCCAAGCCATATGAGCGTAAACAACGATATTGTTTGCAATCTTTTATACAACAGGCTCGATATAGGCGTTATCTGGCTTAATTTTACATAAAATATCCCAGTATTTTCTGCCAAATCTAGCCTTAATGTGCATTAGATAACGCAGAAAATTCAGTGTTTCTTTTTATCTGTGTAGCTGTTTCAAATGTATGTGCACTTATAGGAATTTCTCCCAACTGTATAAAGAGTTTATGATGCAAGCACCGCAATATCAATGATAATTGCCTCCCAGGCATAAATATAGAATTCAAAATCGAATCCCCCGTCTGCTTGTTATCAACAACCCACATGACTCAGTTCAACGCGGTGTAGGCGCAACTGCAGCGTTGGAACCATGCCTAGAAGTGAGCTGAACAACATCTCTCCCATGTATGACTCACTTGTGTTGGGGCGGCCCTTGATGAGTAAATCTGCAAATCAAATTCGGGGAAGCGGCTCGTAAAAGTTGCAAAAGCTTTCTAACACTTCTGGAAAGCGGCTCGAAAGGGTTCCCAGGTGAGCAACTCCACTTTTTTTTGTGTGTATATTTTGTAACTCATTCATATGCATAAGGAAGGGAAATTATTACAACAATCCCGAGTCGTCCCAGCACTGCCATAAATAAAAGCAATTGAGTTTGGTGCAGGAGAACGAAAAAAAAATCCCTTCTTTATTGCCGTGATATATGGCTGTTAATAAACGCTTGCGGTCGCCGCATTTGCTGCTGTTGCTGGGTGTGGAACTCTATATTGTGTGCAGATATTTTTAATAAAAATGAATTTGCTTGTCGTAAATTGACCTACCTGTCGAATTTTAATTTTCACTCGTGCCTTGCTGGCTTGACTCCGGCTGGTTGACCCGATACCGCGGTCATTGGCCGTTACGGTCAGTTCATGCAGGGATCGATCCGTGAATCGCAGCGGTCGGGTGAGCGTGATGACACCGGTCGTTGGGTGAACCGCAAATTGCTCCGTCTCATCCAGGATACTGTAGTAGATTTCACCATTTAAGCCCAGATCGGCGTCCTCAGCTATCACGCGAAGGATACTTTTGTGCAGTGGCGTATCCTCCGAGATGGTAACGGAATATTCGGTTGGATAAAACAAGGGGCTGAGATCGTTTGTGTCTAGCACCTTTACGTCAATTATGGTATCCGCCTCCAAGGATATGCGACTTTTGCCCTCCCGCTTGGTGGCAGTGGCTTTCACTTCTAACCTATAGCTGTCGCCCTTTTCTCGGTTCAGCACCACATTGCTTGTGCGTAGTCGGATTGCCAAGAATGCGAAATCCCCTACCAGCCGTTCTTCCGCTTTGAAAAACTTATCTTTATCCCCGCTGACGATTTTGTACTTCACGTCAAGCTCTGGACTTACGTACAGGCCCATTCGGTCCTCGTTCGGTGGCTGAACGGCGTACGTTTTCCCGACGCTATTTTCCGGGATGGAAACGTTATAAACTGAATGAGCAAAGTGGAAGCTGTACTTGGGCACCGTGGAACCTTCATCCTGTTGCTGCTGCTGCTGCTCATACTGTTGATTAAGGTCAACATTCGAGCTTGGAGCGGGGCTGCCTAGAGCGCGCGCTATCACTTCCGTCAGGACTAGCAGAAGAAATGTGAATAACCGCGCTCGTGACACTCCGCCCACATCTGGGACCATCTTCGGCTAGCGTTAGCTCATGTTAGGCTCTAGCAGCATCTGTGAAAGAGAAAGAGAACAGAATAACCCATTAGATCGTTGCAGTCTATCGGTGCGCGTAATATCGCTTAATTTTCTAACCATAAAAAGGCTGTTATTTCAAAGTTTATTGCCACCCCGGTAGAAGGATATTTTTCTCGTCTCGTTCGCAATCGCGGTGAGCGGTCGGCATTTATGATTGCCCTAGCTTACAAATACATACACATATCCCTCGGTCTCGGAATCCCGGGGAGCGAGATACGTAAATTTTCTTACCAATTTAGGTCGGAGGTGTTTTGCAAAGCAAAAACGCCAACATAAATCACGTTCCCGCACAGTATTCTTGTGACGTTTTCTCGCCATGTTCGCGGCTGGTGGTAGGCAGGCCACTCTGCATCCTCGGTCGTGTCGTCGTAGTTCATTATTTTTTTCCCTAGCTTCTGGGTTCGGTGTATCATAAAATGTCCGAGCGACATAGGCACAGGGTTTTGTTCATTATTCAAGGCTTCCGATGATAAATGCCGTACGTCTCATAATTTTCATTTTCATGAAATGCAATTTCACTTAATTTTGTGCCGCTTGTGCTCTATGGTGACATATGTAGGCGATCCTTTGGAAGAAGACAGTTGTTTTGATCGTTTTGATTCGTTGTGAAATGAATATTGGTCATCATCAAAAACACCACTGTGGTCGAAGACGATAAATTTTTCGGCAAAAATCGATATTAGTACACTATTTGTACAATAGACATATATTTGCCACATTTTGTCATATATATTTGTCTAGCCGTGTACTGTACAAATAAATTTGACAAGCACAATCGTGATCAAATATTTACCAGCAGTTATTTGTACATACTCAAAATAGTGTACTGAGCAAAGCAGTCATCAAGTCAAATATTTGAGCATATTTGCAACTCTCGCTGATACTAGAGTGACAAAGTTATGCAAATGCTAAAAAAATTTAGTATTTCTTATTGACGGCGTATTGTTTTTGTTTGTGTGGTTTGGGCCTTGCCTACGTACTTAATGTGTTTGTTGACTCGCGAATTGAAAAAAAATGAACCCCGAAGATTTGAAAATCAGCCAGGAAACAGAGCCCTCGGCCGGGCCGTCGCGATCCAAACGATTCCGGGAGAAAGTGATATCAGAATTGTCAAAAGATCCGAAACCACTCCGAAAGAAGCAACCCGAATAGAAAATTACCATTAGCTGTATGATCATTGTTGTACATTTTCCATTGATGTTGTAATCACCATTAAACGTATTATCCGTGTAATGTAAGAAACTATTCAAACTTTAAACAACCATAAATAGCGTATTCTATTTATGATAACGATTTCATAAACAAGAAACTAACAGAGCCGTATAGTATATCCCTAGCTCATTCATTGTATGATATAACGAAGGAAAGATATGAATTATGGTCAAGATAAACAAAAAAACAGGAAACTGTTTTAACAATACGTAAGTTTTAGTTTATTTTCAAAAAATGTATGACTCATGTTATAATACTGATCATTTTATTTATTTATTTATCTATTTATTTATTTATTTATTTATTTATTTATTTATTTATTTATTTATTTATTTGTCGTCAATCATTTCATAGACCTTGTTACATTTTGCTTAACATCTAATAGTTTTTAATTAACTAATGTCTAGTTAGCCTAACAAAAAAAAGCTTTTTAAGTGCATTTTTATTCATTGTGATATCAACCGTTTCGCTATACGTGTTGAAGCAGGACATCATTCTATTTAAAGGAGCATTTTTGGCATAGTTCGTTCTTTGATTGTTAATAAAAAATTAATTTCTCTTTCTTAGAGAGCGACTAGGAGCATAAAAATTTAAGTTTGCTTATATTTCTGGACTGTTTATTCGTTGCGCAATAACATCAGCTATGAAAGCTATCATAGCGAGCTCTCTTCACTTTTGAAGTCCTTCTTAATTAATCAACAAACATCGCGACTCATATGATGGTAATGGCAGACGTGTCCAACCTAATTTTCTTAGAGCAAACAACACAAATTGTCTCTGAACCGATTCTATACGATTTACATATGTTTCTTGATATGGAGCCCAAGCAACACTACAGTATTCTAGTATGGGCCTCACATATGCCACATAAAGTGTTTTTAATGTGTAAGGGTCGTTGAAATGCAAACTGTATCTTTTAATAAACCCAAGCATGTTATTTGCTTTATAGATGATACTATTGTAGTGATCAGCACAGGATAACTTAGAGTCAAGTATAACTCCTAGATCTCTAATTTGACGACATCTTTCAATTGCTATCTGACCTAGAGAGACTGTATTTTGTGTTATGGAATGCTTTCTCGTGAACGATATAGAGGTGCATTTTTTAGCGTTAAGTTCTAACAAGCATTTTTAACACCAGGTGTAAAAATTATTAATTTCGTGTTGAAAAATATCAAGATCATGTGGTTTTTGTATCTTCATAAACAGTTTCATGTCGTTTGCATATACTGAGACTTGAAGGACTTTCAAAAATTTTTCTACATCGTAACAAATAAAACAAATAATAAGGGGCCAAGATGTGAACCTTGTGGCACTCCAGATGTAACATTTACTATTTTAGAGAGATTGCCGTTAAGTCGTACTCTTTGCGTTCTTGTTGTCAAGTATCGATCCATTTCAGTAATCTTGGATTAAATCCTAACCTTGATAATTTAAAAATCAGCTAAGGTATGTCTACTCTGTCAAAAGCTTTACTAAAATCGGTATATAATGCTTCTACATAATTACCTTTATCCATTACGTTTAACGAAAATGTTAAGAAACTTATCAAGTTAGTAGATGTTGATCTCCCTTTTACAAAACCATGTTGCTTATTAGTAATCAATGTTTTAGCTTGAGAAATTTTTTTATCATTTATAATGGATTCAAATAGTTTAGGGATGCAAGATAGAATAGCAATCCCACGGTAATTTTTTATATCAGATTTTTTACCACTTTTGAAAATCGGAATTAAAAATGATTTCTTCCAAATGGTAGGAAGAATACTGGACTTCAATGATAAATTAAAAAGCAAAAATAAAGGTTTAACTGATTCTTTCGAAAACGATTTGAGATATAAAGGAGGTAAACCATCTGGTCCAGCACCCTTTGAGACATCCAATGTTTCAAGAGCATATAAGATTTCTTTATTGGATAAACTTAAAACTGAAATATCTTTCATTGGTTCAGGGAGGTACGAAAAATATTGATGATCACGCTCACTATCATCATGAGATGTATACACGTCCTGAAAGAAATCAGCAAATAAGTCACAAATTTCATTAGAAGTATTACCACTTTTGTCACCTAGATGCATTTTTGATGGAAAGCTCTGAGATTTTCGTTTCTCTTTAACATGTTTGAAGAAGTATTTAGGGTCCGATTTAATATTGTTTTCTATTTTTGTGTTGTGTTCTTTGTATGCATTTAATATTTCAAGATTTAGCTGATCACATATGGCCAGGTAGATTGAGAGGTTTTCATCACTCTTATTTCTTTTATACGCTTTATGTGCTTTCTGCTTCCTATTTTTAAGATTGATTACCTGTCTATTGAACCACTCTGGTGCTTTGTTTTAACATGTATTTGTAAGGGAGCGGTTTTATCAGTCTACGCGAAGGGTATGTTGCAATTTAATTAAGTAGATTTTACTTTCTAACTGAAATTTAATCCACTTGTGATCAGTACTGTTGACTTTCATAATATACCATTGATTGTCGATTTTCACGGTTTTTGATTCCGCTGATCTCTCATTATAGTATTTCTAGTAAATCCTAGTTTACTGAAAGTTCCATAAATCAAGGTGTTTTTTTTTATTTGATTACCTTTGCTTTGCATTAAAAGCTTTTAATCAAAAAAATGTCAACGTCAAATATGTGTTTTAATTTACTTGGATTGGTAAAAAAAAACGCGTTAAGTATTTTTCATTATTGTATCATAATTGTAGCAGTTATCATCATGATTGAAATTCTCAAATAATATTACTGTGCTGTACCGATATCTATTATCTTTTTATATCGTATTTATTATTAAACTATGTTAACGTACATCGTTGTGGCTTTATAAAATATTTTATGATATAACCAGAATTGAACGATACCACCTAAAGAAAAACTGCAGAAAAAATATTATTCACAGATTATTTAATGTATCATACACCGGCAATTTTGTTCGAGAAAAAGTTATTTTTTTAATGGTAACGATACTTAACAACCTATTAGTGTTATGGTAAGATCTTGATTTACCATCGATGATAATATGATACAATTTATCTTGAGTTTATAATTGCTGGAAGATAACTTGAATAATTATGAAACCATAAATGGTATAACACCTTTAAAATACTTTTTTATTCGGGAAGCTCCTTACCAAAAAACCAAGAATCCAGTGATACCAACGATTTTAGGGCTATTGCCGTCGAGGGATTACAGAAAGCGTTAAAAACAATGGAGGAAAGCGACAGTTTTCAATCCTTTGATGGGGCTGCAGATCTTCGTCGGCTCGAAGACTCTGCTGCCAACATAATTCAGGGAAAACTTGCTCGCTATATACTCGACTGCATTGAGGAGGAGAAAAATAATCTGCTCTTGCTGCAGTACGGAACGTATGTCGATGGAACATCAACGGAGGTGACAGTTAATTTCTTAGAAAGTATTACAAACAAAATCCTATTCATTGTTCAACTCTAGCTTGCGCCCGAGGATGAACCACTTGATCTCAATGCGGGGGCGTCACAATATTTTTCCAAACACGACAAAAGCTTCGATGGTTAAACATTCAACGAGTGTGATGGCATACATTAAATAAACTGAAGCGGATCAAAGTGCTCCATATGAACCATTTTAGTCATTTTAAATTTATTTCAGTCAAATTTGTTAATAGGAAAACACATCTCAATGCAAGAATCACCAAGAGTAAGAAATAAAACAATAATTTTCTAACGTTTTCGTTGGAATCAAAATAACATTGTTTTGTTATAACGGATCTGATTTCTTATAAAAACGGAAATTTGAGTATCTCAAGTTACAGGTCTGACTAGATCATCCAGAGGTTCTACTATCCGGAGGAATTATCCGGAGAAAGCCCAAGTCACCACAAGGGTGTAATAGTATGCACATATAGGACATATGCATTACGTCTAGTGCATCATTGAAGTTGGATTAAAGCTGAAAAGGCCCCACAAAGATCGAATTAATGCTTTATCTTTTGTAATGCCATAAGACATTGCTAAAGTATCATTATTGCATTGGTAATGCATAACTGCATTCTTAAGCTAATCTAATGCTTCATTACAAGACAACCGCTGAATTGATGCGATCCCGCATTACCGATGTTGATGTTAATAGCTAGATTAACCGGAATACCCTTCATACCCTTTATACCAAGGGGATCCATGATGGGTCAGGTGGGGATAATGGGGGTCAGGGGCACGCAAAGATAGTCAGGAGACCTCAAGAGAGGTCATGGACTAAGGAGGCGGTCATGGGCGGACAAAGGAGCGAATCCCAACTACTTGATTTGATCACCCCGTGGCGCCTCTTGCATGTTGTGTTTGAATGATGTTCTTCTTTTTGCTATTTTCTTCTTGTTCTCATGTTATTTCTCATGTTATGCAACATTTTTAAAGGAATTCAACATAAAAAAATGGCTCGATTATCCGTGAGTGAAATATTTTTCGAGACTCCGGGAAATTGAGTCCGACCTGCAGCACTGCATACCACTGACTAACAGGTATACTAATTAGTAACCGCGTATAATATAATACGGATAATACAAAGAAAGACTATATCAACTTTAAACTAACAATCTCCTACACTGAACCTAAACATCCTACCTTTATCGAATGAATCCACCGTCGGTTGATATCGAAACATTGTAATCGCATTTTCGAATAATAGATGCAGGCGGAGGACAATTTTCTAGAAACCAGATGATTATCCCTCTTTTTATTCCCTTATTATCGAGATTTTCACCCTTGTGCTGGTTCATCTCCCGTTGTAGTCACTCAAATACCTTTTTGGGTGTTTGCGTAACTTGTTCGGAGGTGAGATTCGAACTCGTGACTTTGGCGTGAGAGGTATGGATGTCAACCTCTACGTCGGGGTCGCCTCCAAATTATCCTTCTAATGTTGAACAACTATTATCGTTTCAGTTGAAAATTGAATTTATCGATTAGCGACAATCGATTTTACTGTCGACCCATACGTCGTACAAAATGTCGGAATGATGCGCCATACAACGCACTACTTCCGACATTCGGTATTATGTACAGAACGAGAGTAAAAGCGAATGTCGCTAGTCGATAAATTCGGTTTTCAAAAGAAACCATAATAAGAGTATCCGTATCGGGCGCAACTATCTGGGCTACTATTGCATACTATTAAGATACTAGCGCATCGAGCTGTCATTTTAATTTAGTCACTCAATCTCAATGACATTTATACAAGGTTAAATTAAAGGATATTGCGAACCGGTATTGTAATGTAAAGCCTGCTGTCTTCTAATTTTTGTTTGTTTTTAAACGAAGCATCCCATTTGTCGTCAAAGTCACTTTGTCTAACATTTCCTTGAGAGTGAATGAAATAAAAAATACGCATCTCAAATCTAAAGATCAATGACAAACCGATCGTTTGGTCGTGTACGTCTGTCTCATAAAAGAAGGTTCATTAATTATGTTACGCAGTAAGGGGACAGAAAAACGTGACGATCCATACAAAAAAATTTGAAAGTCCATACAAAAAATGTGACAAGGGGGGAGGGGAGGCGGGTGTGTTATAAAAAGTCACTTTTTGCGTGACGTAATAAATTGACGTTTCCTTACCTGTTAGTAGACGAGTTTGTGATCATAGCAATCGACATGTTTTGGTTGATTGTTTTCAAGAGCGGATGAGTAAAACCATGGTGAATTTAATATCTAAGGTGTTTTTTTTTCTTCAGTTGGCGGGGAAGACCAGTGGAGTAGCGGGGTATCAAATGAGATTTGGTAATGGAGCGAAAGGGTAAGGAATACTCAATATTGTACTGCGCACAAAATGACAGTTGTTGGTTGATATTTTGCCTAGGAGTGAAGAGTTATATATTAATGTCCAAGGTATGGGTTAAACCAGCGCCAACATTAGATTAGGGCAAATCTACTTTTGTAAACAGTGGCATACGTAGTCATTTTCTCTTGAATCAAAGGTCACAAATACAAACGAAGCATTCTTTAACACGTACGTCCCCAACCCCTCTAAGACAGAAAAAATAAAATTTAAAATTGATGAAACTTCATCGTTAGCCATCGGATTTTGATGCGATTTTTTTGCAATCGATCACAAAATTATCCTAGCTTTATCTCTATCCGCTGATTCAATTGGAAGGAATTGTATTCAATTTCCGATAAATTAGCAGACAAAGTGTTTGTTTACAAAAACAGATTCGCCCAAATCAAATGTTGGAGCTTAAACGTTTTGCTTAGATACATAATCACGAGCACTTTTCCCTCGAAATATTGACTCCCGCTTCATTGTACTCAGTGACTGAGTAGAATTGTATTCCTGTCTCTTATTCTCACACGGAAATTTTACTCAATTTTCCTAAACGGTGAATCTACTTTGACTTTTTTTAAAAAACACAATTTAAAAAAAACTTTTTTGAGCTTATTAGTAGAACGATTGTGATGGGAAACTAGGAGAATTTAAAATTAACACTTCATTTGATCACTTTTTAAAAATAAAAAAAGCATTTAAACACTTTTTTCAAATTTTTGCTAGTAAACGCAAGCAAATTCCTTTAAATTCTAAAAGCTTATCTCTTGAAAAAAATTGAAAAAATTGAGTTGATCTACTCTTTACGAAAATTGAGTAACTTTTCCTTTTTTGTAAAAAAGGGACAGTAATACGAAAGAAAGGGAAAGTGCTTTGAGCGTGTTGGTAAGCAAACCTTGCAGCCTGACGCTTCATATCCCATGGCATAGAACACTGGCATGGCAGTGTGAGACTAATCTTCTCTTATACTCGTTTGGTTTAAAATGGAACTGAGAGTTTGCCAACACAGGCACTGTTGCAAAGGTGTAAAAGAGACAGCTTCAGTATGCCAGACCAGTATTTTACTTGATAGGATCGTATTAGTATCAGAGGACTGAAGAGCGCGTTAGTTCTTGAAGCCAGCCACTTTTGATGTGGCGCTAGTGACGATTTGAACATTTTAAGCTTGGTTCACAATGGATTATATTTTTTTACAATATTTCTTCTACCAAACTACTAGTAACAGTAATTACGGTAAACCATTATAATACCTGGCTGATAGACGCTGGAAAAATACTGTCGTTTTAATAACCACTACCCCAAGTACAACACGGATTTTTTTTCTCGAATAAAATTAACGACAAACCACGACAACTTCCGCGCGAATATTGTGTTTGTTGCATAAAGCCTTCGAGAAAATCGAACTGCCAAATTAGCACCACACACAGCACCAAGTTTTCGGCTTCACGATTGTTGTTCGTGGATAACAGCCGCTTCACTCCTGTGATTAGTATGCGTTTAAACATGGCTGAAATTCCAATATACAGTATTGAAACCACCTGAGGTATTAAATTCACCTTGGTATGCCTTTAGTTAACTTCCAAGGCGGCAATCCATTGGCTCTGCAACCAACCACATACACGCAAAGATAAGATTACGGAAAAGTCGGTAAGAAATACCGGAAACCTCACACAAGTGCACAAACTTGAATTTTCGGTTAACATGGATTACCGATATTTCGGTATTGTTGGCAAGCAGGAAAATACGTTAAAAATTAGTTCCCTTTTTCGGTTCTTTTTACCGAAATTGCCTGCAACAAAGAGAGCACTTTAAACTTAACTTAACTTAAATATAACGATAAAATTTGCAAATCCACCTTATTAAAAACAAAAAGGTAACATGAAACGTTTTTTTTTTCGTTAAATTTTACCGAGAGCACTTCTGACAAATTTCATTGATACTTTAAGTTTTGCCACCAAAACCTAATTTTCTGTAAAATGAAAACCTTATTTTCGATAATCTTATCTTAGCATGTCTAGATGCACCATTAAACTCCAGTTTCATTTAGCTCAAGTTTTAAGAAAAAATTGTATACCATCTCTTTTTCTCTCACGGAAATGTTACTATTCGTAAAAAGTGGATCCACTCTATTTTATGCGTAGATCAACTTTTTACGCAAGTTGAGTAACATTTCCGTGAGAGAAAAATGGATAGAATACAATTGTACTCAAAAATTGAGTACAATGAAACAGGAGTTTAGGCATTTTGACGTTTAACCACCTTTCCTTTTCTGGCACATGCAGAGGAATGATGGTTTGTTATCCTCGCAATGATTTGTCGTCTTACTTGTACTCCATCACACTGTGCCTAAAGAAGTCGAGAACTTTTCCAATCCGAAAAATTCCTAGACCGGTCGGGAATCGAACCCGCCGCCTCAATCTTGGTGCGTTTACCGACTACGCTATCCGAGGCCCTTAATTCGTAATAGCTGTGGTAGATTAATGATACTAGTTTCCAAGGTCGACATATTCAAGGAAGAAGCCATTCTTGACGTTTGCCAGTTAGGCCAACAATCAGTATGTAACTAGTGATTTGAAATTGATTCACTATTGCAGAACCCCTTAGTCCGAGGTACACCTTGAAGCCAGCACCTTGATATACATATTTGCGCCTTTGTTTTGATTTGATGTTTGATGTTATTTGATGTTATTTTGACAGCATATTTGAAAGTGTGTTCGTGTGAGTTCATTAAAAGGGGCGCATTATTAAGCTTGGGACCGAGCTTGGGACCGATGTGCTAGTACTTACTGAGCCAAGAAAAAAAAAATTGTTCGGGACTTACTTGTCTTAGAGTTAGTCTATGGTTAGGCCATTATGATAAATCTTTGTCGATATTAGTTGTCAGATGTCCAAAGTTGTCAAAATCATGTGAACTGTGGTTTATCTATACGTGGTAGCCAGCGATGCAGAGCTCCTGTGAACTTCGCGATGTACACTTCCGCTTCATTTTACTCAATTTTTGAGTACAATAGGGGGTTTTATTAAAAAAAACATGTGTTTTCCATCTGTATCGATGATGGGTGTTCTTCCTAGCACAAACTTTTTTTTCTCGATTTTTAAACAAAAAAAAAATTAATCATTTTTATTGTCACAAACGGACATGCAGTTTCACAAAGTGACATTTATTTTCAGTAAGGGGGGCTCCCGGCACTCATTATGATATAAATGTCAACTTATGTATGCTAGAAATCAATGGTTGGTTCGTTGGTTTTGGTAGTCTGTTTTTGTAGCGTATTTCATGGTGAAATAGGATGGTGTTGTCTTGCATTCAAAAATTTTTCATAATATTTTGAAATTGTTTTTTCAATAGTTACACTTTCTTTTTTACTAGTTCATTTATTTGGGAGGCTCAATTGCGTTAGCTTTACGGAGCCGATAATTCATTGTTTTTGTATAATTTGATGACTTAATACTAGTATTAGTAGGACTTGGGCCGTTTACTCGCGGTTTACCCGAGGTTAAAATAGGTGACATTTTTGGAGGATGGGTTGGACAGAGGACCATGAAAATAGGGTTCTGCAGTCTCATCAGATAGTTGTCGCCAGCACTATAACTTGGTGCGGAATGGTCAGGACTCCATTTTTATGTTCGGCCAGTTGTGGTTACCATTGGGCGACGATGAGACTCCTCAAGATGTCGGAACAAAACAAACACAAACTAATGAATAAAGAAAAACAAAAACACAAGCAGATTAAATTCTTAAACGTTCTGGCGGCGTAATTATCCGTGCATTGCTAGACTGCGTGATCGATGTCATCATAACCGTTTCCCCACCGGCAAAGATTGCTGTCCACGAGATTAATTCGGAAGAGATGTGCATCTAACTGGTAGTGGTTGGACATAAGTCTACTCATCACACGGATGAAATCACGGCTAACGTGCAGATCCTTAAACCACGTCCTCGATGAAACAATAGGAATGATGGAATGTAACAGCCGTCCTAGATTTCCGGTGTCCCAATCGGTTTGCCAACTCTAAAGGGTACTCTGACGTACTAAATGGTAAAATTCATCGTGTGAAATTTGTCTATCATACAAATCGCCTTCCTGGGCGCCCTTCTTTGCGAGCGAGTCCGCTTTCTCATTGCCTGGGATTGAGCAATGTGAAGGGACCCATACAAAGGTGATCAAATATGATCTTTCGACTAGCGCACTCATCTGTTCCCTTAGTTTTGAAAGGAAATAAGATGAGTGTTTACTAGGTTTCGTCGACCGAAGAGCCTCAATCGAACTGAGGCTGTCCGAGAAGATGAAGTAATGGTCTGCGGGCATGTTGGAAATCATCCCCAATGCGAAGTTGATTGCTGCCAGCTCAGCAACACAAACAGAACAAGGTTCCTGAAGTTTGTGGAAGGCGCTAGAGTTTTCATTGAAGACACCGAAGCCAGTGGATCCATTGAGGCGAGACCCATCAGTGAAAAACCTTTTTTCGGAATTGACGTGTTGGTACTTTTCAGTAAAAATACGCGGAATAATAATAGAACGAAGTTGATCCGGAATCCCATGAGATGCTTGTTTCATGGAAAGATCATAATGAATTGAGGAACGGTCTGGAGTATAGCACGGAAGACACATATCTGACGATATGTATTGGTGGTAAGTTCTCATAAATCGAGATTGTGTGTTCAGCCCTAACATTTCTTCAAAATTATCTACTACAAATGCGTTTTTCACTCCACATTTGATTAATATTCTGAGCGAAAGCTCCCAGAAACGATTCTGGAGGGGTTTTACGCCTGCCAGAACTTCGAGACTCATGTTATGCGTTGAGTGCATACAGCCAAGAGCAATACGCAGACAACGATATTGAATTCGTTCCAATTTTATGAGGTGACTTTTTCTTGCCGAGAGAAAGCAAAAAGAGCCATACTCTAGAAGAGAGAGAATAGTTGCTTTATAAAGAGTTATGATGTCTTCCGGATGAGCACCCCACCTTGTGCCACAAATTGAACGGAGAAAGTTGACCCTTTTCTGGCATTTTTGCTTCAAATACGTAATGTGGGCATTCCAAGTGCACTTTGAATCAAACCAGACCCGAAGGTATTTGAAAGACAACGATTGAGTAATGTTTCTGCCCAAAAGATTAAGCTGCAGTTGGGCTGGGTACCGCTTTCTAGTAAACACTACCAGTTCAGTTTTCTGCGGTGAGAAATCAATCTCCAGACTCCTAGCCCAAGAAGATAGGTTATCTAGGGAATTTTGCAATGGTCCTTGCAAGTTGACGGCATGTGAGCCTCTTAAAGAAACCACACTATCGTCAGCAAGTTGTCTTAGCGTGCATTGTTCTGCCAAACTATTGTCAATATCTTTGACGTAAAAGTTATAAAGAAGGGGGCTGAGGCATGAGCTTTGGGGTAGGCCCATGTAACTAATTCTGGAAGTGGTCAGTTCTCCAAGTGAGAAGATCATTTTCTTTTCTGACAACAAATTGTACAAAAAATTATTTAAAATTCCAAGAAGTCCACATCTTTGCAGATTTTCTGACAGGATTTCAATGGAAACTGAATCAAACGCCCCCTTAATGTCCAGGAATACTGAAGCCAAATGCTCCTTGTGCGCAAAGGCCAGTTGAATATCTGAGGAAAGCAGCGCTAGACAATCATTTGTTCCTTTGATCTTACGGAACCCAAACTGTGTATTTGATAGCAAGTTATTCGATTCGACCCAGTGATCGAGCCTTCGAAGGATCATTTTCTCCAACAATTTCCTAATGCACGAAAGCATAGCAATCGGACAGTATGAGTTATGATCAGACGATGGTTTGCCAGGCTTTTGAATAGCTATTACTTTGGCCTGTCTCCACTCAGGCGGTACGATGTTGTTTCGAAGTAAGGAATTGAAAAGGTCCAGCAAGCCGTTTTTTGCGATATCTTGGAGATTTTTCAGAAGATTGAATTTTATCATATCGCATCCGGGTGAGGAGTTATTTGTTGAGCCATAGAGAATTCCAGCATTGTGAATGGTCTGTCTAGAGAGCCGCCGTTTGGAGATGTTTCTCGGAAAATATGTTTTGCTGGAACGGAATCCGAACACACCTTTTTCGCGAAATCGAATATCCATCGGTTGGAGTATTCATTACTCTAATTAGTAGATGAGTGGTTACGCATGTTGCGAGCTACCCTCCACAAGGTGGTCATTGAGGTTTCTCGTGAGAGTCCCTCGACAAAATTTCGCCAATAACCGCGTTTTTTTCCTTTGACAAGTTGTTTTAGCTGTGTTTCAAGCTTTGAATATTCCTTGAAGTGAGTGGAAGTCATGTATCTACGAAAAGCTTTGAAAGCGTCAGATTTTTGAAAATACAACTTTGTGCATTCATCGTCCCAGCCAGGTGTGGCTGGTCTCCTTTTGAAGGGTGCACTTGGAACTTTTCTTTTTTGTGCTTCCAATGAACTTTTGTAGATCAGATCGGCAAGAAATCGATATTCTTCTAACGGTGGAAGTGTATCGACGGATTCAGTACCGATTGTTACCGCCGTTGCATATTTTTGCCAATCGACAGTCCAATGAAAGCGATCTGGAACAGAAAGATATGTCGAGTCTGCTTTCTTGAGCAGGAGGTTTACGTATGCGTGTCGCTTCACCAGTGTTCACAATTGACAAATTGAAATCGTCACATAAATCGTAAAAGATAGCCGCCCTATTGTCATCATATAGGTCCCCCCACCCAGTACCATAGGAATTCATGTTACCCAGAATCAGTACAGGGGACAGTAAAATAGAAACTAAATTCCAGAGTTGACTGCGGCTAATAGAAGTTCGAGGAGGAACGTAAACTGAAGCTATGCAAAGGTCTTTATTCTTTGCAGTTACTTGACAAGCGACGATTTCGACGCCTCAAAGAGCTGGAAGGGAAATTTAAGGGTAGCACTTTTTGATCCCTAGCAGTACTCCTCCATAAGAATCATCTCTTTCCAGGCGTATAATGTTAAAATCGTGGAAGTTGAGTTCATTGTCTGAAGAAAGCCATGTTTCACAAAGAGCAAATACATCACAATCGGAATTGCGAACTAAAAATTTGAACGAGTCTAGTTTAGGCACCAGACTACGGCAGTTCCATTGTAGCACAGTGATCATATCTCCGACCTGATTCGATGAATTATCCATCGAAAGATATGAACGATGCAAGGAGGGGGCCATGAAACAGTCAATTGCTCAAGGTATGATTCCAATGTCGGAAGCAAGGCAGAAACTAAGCTTCTAAGAGGGTCTTGAATATTGAACATGTTTAAAATGAATGCCACATTGTCCGAAAAAGCTATCAATCCTCGATCGGACTTGGATTCTTTGGAAAATTTGAGGAGTAGCGTTTTTTATTATTGTTATTCTTTTTGGTAATGGCCGAAAGTCTCTTACTGCATCCAGGAGTAGGTGCAATAGGAACCTTCGGTTTTTGAATTTCTTCCCCATTAGCTTGATTATTTTGCAATCTTTTCGAGGTGACTTTTGTTATCTTACGGCGCACTTTCGGAGAGGAACGTTTCCTTTTTGAGGATCCAGGTGCGTGTACCCCCGTAAAATCACCTCCATCAGATAAGTCAGAGTCCGGTTCATCAGCCGACAAAATCGAAAATTGGTTTTCATCTTGAGCGGCTGTTGCAGACTTAAGCATTTCTGCATAAGACTGTCTGGAGCGTCCAGTGATGGAACGCTGCACATTGTCGGATTGCCTTTTGTACCTTTGGGCACTCCTGCAAAGGGTAATTTTCAACACACTTTCCGCAACGAAATTTGTTGCTGCAATGACTGGCCGAATGTCCCAGTCTTTTGCAGTTGGTACAATTATATACCGGTATATAACCAGTTGGTAGGTGCAGTTGGTACAATTATATACCGGTATATAAAGGCGCACCGGGAAAAAAGCTCCATCTCATTTGACAAAGTTTGGGAGAACAGAACCGGCGAAGGTCACCCGAAACGAGTCTGAAAGTTGATAGACCTTTTTTTCGTCTTGTAACGATGCTGAATGTAGTTGCTTTACATTCAGTATAGTTACAAGCTCACGAGCGGCTTTAGAGTTTCTAAAACAACCAGAAGCTCGTTTCAAGTCATCAACCGTCAGATTCGCATCGGAGATAACGCCATCGATCTCCACATCTCGCGAAGGGACATACACACAATATTCGATATTAAAAATCTCGTGGTCAGCAATCTTATTAGCTATTTCGAAATTCGGCACTTCTTCACGCAGTCTATTAATTCTGTGTTTGTGAATCGAGACGCCAGGATATTTTCGCAGCAATTCTCGCGAAATGTCGAGAGTTTTCAATGGTTTGTCTTTGGGCCGAAAAAGACAACCCAAGGTCCCATAGAAAATGGGTGGTAATGCTTTATGCGAGTAACCTTAGCCTCAGGAGAGGCCATAATTATGCACACAAAAACACAATACAATCACAAAAATAAAACCTTCACCAATCAATTAATTTCAATGCTAATAATAATAATAAAAAAAAATGCAAATACCATGCAGAGAAAAAAAAAATCACTAGTGGTGACAATCAGGCCTACCACCCTAATTGACTATATTTTTTTCTCACCTCTACGGGGGAGAGACAGACGCACGCGATGCTGCGAGGCAAAATTCCACTTGGCTATATATTGTGCACAGCGGACGACGTAAACAACCTCGATCTTCGAACAATAGCCCGATTGCTGGCTGTTAGGATGTGGCTGGTTTGATGTCGATTGTTTGCACCGACTGTTTTGCCCATAGGCTTCACAACGGGGATGAGCAATTATTGCCGATTAAGTTTATTGTTTAGAGATGAAATGATGATGATGATGATGATGGTCCCGCCACTTACCCCTACAAAGGTTTGAGCTAGACGATTTATCTATTAGATAATTTATTTAAAACAATTCAACCAGTTATGCAAAACCAAAAACGAACTCATTGTATCTACAGATATAAACTTCTTCCAAAACTGTTCATTTGCTTTACAGCGATATAATTGTGAAAAGCTATTGATGTCAACCACAAATGTTCGCAAATAAACCCAGCGATCAGAAAATTCTATTACAATTCAAATCACAGAATCCTGTATAAGGACATTATCAAAATACAATCCAATATCCGATCTTGCCCGCTACCGAGTGAGGTTTCAACACTAATGGAACCGCCACCTTAGTTTTGGGCTGACCAAGGATATCCCCAACGGACCAAGGGAAATCGAGAATATTTCCAAACCGAAAAAATCCTGGACCGGCCCTAGTCAAACTTTTACTTTCAACCACAACAGAACTGACAAAGAATTCCCCGACAATCAGCCAGACAACCCACTACTATTTCATGGCATCTTCTCAAGCATCAAAGGCCAATTTTTTTTTGTAAATTCAAAAAGAAGTCCTTTATACCTGTATACCACGCGCGAGGCTCAAACTTTTTTTATTTTATTTAATATTGTACATCAACAGGCTTCTTTGCCCCAATGATGTGTTGTTGATCTCATAAAAAAAAACATAAACATACAAATAACACATTAAAAGCTTATCTAAACACATTAAAAAATCTAGTACGAAGTGTATCACGATGAAATCAAATTCCGTTGCCACCCTGATTAAAAAATTCTTGTGTAGGCCAGTAATAGCGCTGTTTTGTCCGTAATGAGTGCGGTGATGTATTGGTTGCAGCAGGTGATTGTTTCGCAAGGCTCTAGGTCGGACAATAAAATTTATTTGACCTCGGAGTTCAGATGCAAATCCACTCGATTCTGCAAAATTTCGGAAATAAAAAGAGCCTTCGCAACATTCCTTCGTGTACTTAGCGTGTCCAGCCTTAGCAGTCGACACCGATTCTCGTAGCTTGGCAGACGAATTGGATCATTCCACGGCAACCGTCGTAGTGCAAATCGAATAAACCGCCGTTGAACTGATTCAATTCTTTCGATTCCATTTTGGTAGTGAGGGCTCCAAACAGTTGAACAGTATTCCAAAGTCGAACGAACCAACGCACAGTAGAGCGCTTTTAAACAGTAAATGTCGGTGAACTCTTTTGTTAGTCGAAAAAATAAACCCTAGGTTTTTTGAGGCTTTGTTCACTATGAATGACACATGTTGCTTGTACGTCAATTGGGAGTCTAGAATAACTTTTGAAGACTACACAAAAAATGAAGACTACTTTAAATTACAATAACAAAATAAAAACTTTAAATCCATCATCATCATCGAGGCGAAAAATATAGTTTGTTTGTGCCCCATGACAAATATAAAACATTTAACAATAAACCATACAAAAATATCCGTTGTAATAACATCGTCAAGATACAAAATTAGTCAAGAGTAAAAAGTTATCAGAGTAGCTGTTCAAAAGGCAGCTTTGATGTGTGAAATACATTGTCTCTTAAAATCTGTTAGTGTTGCTGCACGTTTGATGTGTATAGGCATCGAATTGAAAACATTTATACCATTAAAAAACAATGAATTTTGTGAAGCTCCGTTCAAAAAATATGGTGTTCTAACATCATCCGCGTTTCTAGTGTTATATCTGTGAATATCACTTCCTCTTTTAATTCGATTACACACATATCAAGGCAGCATACCGTTCATTACTTTAAAAAGGAACACCATTGTCAAATACACAACTCTCTGCTTCACAAATAGCCACTGTAGGGCATCTAACAAAAAAGAGGAGGAAGTGAACCTGTTACATCTCAAGATCAAACGCATTATCATATTTTGCAAACGTCGTAGTCTCGATATTTGTGTTTGATTAGCTAAAAACAAAATGAAAGGTCAAAATTCAATGTGAGGAGAGATGATAGATTTGTACAATTGTATTTTACTAGCAATAGTTAAATCGTTTTTCAATCGGCAGAGAATACCGTACTTCTTGGCTATTTTCTTGATGACATCGTCAATGTGAGAGTCAAATTTTAATCTATCATCAATAATCACGCCAAGATATTTAATCTCACGAACGCGATCAATTGTTACTTCATCAATTTTAACAGAGACGTCTTCGTTATCTCGATTCCGCGAAATTATCATGAATTTAGTTTTACTTATGTTCAATTTCAACTGTTTGTACTTTAACCATCTACTTAGAGAACGTAAATCTGCATTCAAATGTGAAACGGCCTCCTCGAGGCTTTCAGCTGCAATGAACAACACGGTATCATCAGCAAAAAGATTAATATCACAAAATCGCAAGACTCGTCGCATGTCATTAATATATAGAATGAATAAAATGGGCCCTAATACACTCCCTTGTGGTACGCCAAGGCTGTTCTCCACATATATTTATATCTCTTATATTTACTATAGAACAATGTTATAATCCACATACCCCTATAATACCCTATTGTATGCTATCTCTTTTTCTCTCACGGAAATGTTACTCAATTTTCGTAAAAAGTGGATCTACTCAAAAATTGAGTAACGTTAATTAATTAACGCCCAACGAATGATTTAGCTATTTTTTACCTGGGGCAGTTAATAAGTTTGTTTACATTTTACTATGAATTTGAACATTTTTCGACAACTTTTTCAAACCGATGTATCTGGTTTTCTAAACAAAGAGGGGACGAAAGGTTGAAACCTTGAATTCTTGATACCCGTAGCATTTTCATGCAAACTAAGACCGCCAATACAAGAAATCACATTTTCCAAACATGATGGTGATGCCAGTGTCCGCAGTGGTGCCAAAAGCTTCGAAAAATTTACGTTTGAATTTTTGGTAACAAAATCAAATATGTTTGTTTGAATAAGTTGTCGAGATTTGTTGCCTGCTTTGTAAAACTAATGTGTTCTAGCTTACCTACTCAACATGATTTGAAAAGTGTCTCAGACAAGTTCTCAGAAATATTTCACAATAATGAAAAGGATGTTTGGTTTTCATTGTATACGACCAAGTTTAATAATAATAGTCTCACTTTATAAAAAAGACAGCAAACAATGGTCATTTGAGTAAAAACTCTTTCGAACAGTTCACGACCAGACATCAAAATATACCTGACTGATGACTTGAAACAACTTTACCACGTCACTCAGACATTATTTAAAACGACAGCAACAACCTTCTGCTTGAAAGACTACCGAGCTGGAATTTAACTAGACGAAATAAATCGTTGGACTTTCTTTCATTTTGTCACGACACAATTGTCGCTCAGCATCTTTCCACTGTGCAAGAGTTTCACGTACGTTAAGATAAACGGTAATTGTTGTCATGGATATTAAGGCCAAATGCCAGCTAGGTTATTTTTGAATTCGACATTCGGAAATTTAAGTTAGTACCCACCCCAACGATTGTTTTGATAAATACTATTTATCATCTGAAGCTTTCTGACAACAACCCTTCCTTTATTAAACATTGTTGAATTTGATTTAAATCCAATAACAATTTGATCAATTCAGGAATCACAGCGAATCGAAAGAAAATGAAACGGTCGAAACCAAATTAGCAGAAATCTACAAGATTTTTCTTTTTCAACGGTAAATCTCAAAACGAATCAGCAATCCAATTGTTGACTGTCTTTATCGCACCCTGACTTTCTCAAGCAGGAACCGGATGGACCGAGAGTGCAGTTCTTGGCCTGCCATTCAAATTGCAGATTCAGATTTTCAGCGTGAATGAGTTCCTTTAAATATGCATGCATTAGCATTTGCGCTGCTTGAAGCTCCTGTTCGCTGCCTTTTCCGTCCAGATTTTCTTGTTATTTCTATTCAAAACTGCATTTGATGAGCAAAAGAAAAAAAAACCATGAAATGCTGGAACATGAAGACGCTAGATACCTACGTATAAGTGAAAATGGAATTTCCACAAGCAAGACAAGGGCACTGAGAGGCTGGAAACCTTTTTACTTACGTTCAATTTAACACGGATTCTGCATGGCACTTGGGACCGACTAACTGTGCACTTTTAGTTATGCATTGACTCAACGGGTCAGACCATTTTGAAAAGTGAACCACGAAGTCTGTGGTTCCCCGTCAACGGTGGGATGGGAGATGATCCTGAACAGAATGCAGATTGTAAGATTTCACCCACAAAAGCAAACTCTCGCAGCATAATAAATGTTGGTCGCGTGTGTCTGACGGACTTGGAAGCAGAAACTCCATCGAATGAAAGGATCCCGAACCACGGACGAGTCTGTCGAGTGTCTCGGTGCTCATGACTAATGGCCCTGCAGTTGCGGGAAAGAAAACTTTGCCCGTTCACGAGTGTGGGAGTTCTTGTCGGTCGGTGTTCGCCAACTGGCTGCGGTTGAAAGATGGAAAATGTATTTACATTTGACAGTCTTGATGCCATTTGGCTGCTGACACCACTGACACTAACAAGGGAGGTAATTCTTCTGAATGGGATTTCTCTCTATGATGATTACGAACCGTTTGAATAATTTCGACCAGAGGTGTCGCCTTGGAATTTCTCCATTTATCTGTAGCTTCCAATTTGGAACAGTCACTACTCAATGTTGAATCCTGGGTTGTCGATTGTCTTCAATCATGGTGCAATTTTTTTTTATCTCAATCCGGAGGGCAGGAAAAAGAAAATCGCTTTTCATTCGATTTCCCTTGACACAGTTTAATTCATACTCACACCCTCTCAGAGAAGGACGTTGCCAAGTGGTATGGCTGAGTGCATGCCCTTTGGCTAGTGAATTTTCTCCGATGTTTTTCACAGCTCGGCAGGAAACATTTTAATGCACTTCCTGAATATTTTCCTTGGAACGTTGGTTCGCATTCCTCTGTCCATGTACCTATTCGAGTGAGACGGTTCTGAGTGAGGATGCCAGAGGGTGGTCCATTCAAAGTTCCCGGGATGCTGTAATTCCATGAGCAATAGTTGGGATGTTGCGGAAGCGAACAATTTTGAAATACACATATGGAAAGTTAAATTTCAGCTTAAGCAACCAAGGGCAAGTCCATGTAAATTTTTCATTTTGCTTTAAAAAGGTATACCAAAACGCATTGGGATCTGCTTATTTTTGAAGAGGATTAGGTTTTTAGAAATTCAAGATTGATTTTTCTACCACAATGATAAAAAAAAAATTATATAAAAATTATGATAGAGCTTGGTAATATTTTTTTTTTGTGAATCTGATTTGACTCGTGGATTTTGTACGTAGAACAGATGTCTCGTAAATGATATGAAACATTACGCTCTTTTATGAAGACCAGCCAATCGCTGCTCGTCTGTTATAGTGCTCTAACATGTTGGTGTTGGGTTTGGTTTGGTTTATCCCGAAAAAAAAGCTCTGTCTAAAGTTCGCCAAAGATCTTCCATAAAAGCCTAACTGACAAAGGTAAAAAATGTATTTTTCCGCGAATTTCTTGTCAATAAAAACTCGCCTAAACAATCCACCACGGTGATTTCGAAGAGGATAAGTTCACCTATTTGACAGAATTAGAGGCTTACATGGGTAGCCTTTGTGCCACGAGAAATACACCGAAGAAGCCATTGTTTACGTTTGTCAATTAGGCCCTAATGACAAATCTTTGTCGAGTTATGACTTCATACTTGGTGATCAAATAACTTCTCATCAGTCACCTTGGCCTTGTGAGATCAACCATGGACCTGAACAATTGCTCTTCTCAAAAGTACAGGATTAAATGTCAGAAATGTTAAAGAAAATGATCAACTGCCATGTTCGCGCTTTTTACGAATGAAAATTCTAAGCAATATGGCATATATGACAGTCATTGATGCAATCACCAGAGAGACGTTCCTACTTTGTTTGTAACAAAATATTCATAGCTATTCGTAGTATTTTCGAACAGTGCATGAATCTTTTTTTGTGGCAACAAATAGTTCGTATTTTTGACAGCTGAGGGATTGAATACGGAGCTAGCCTCATAAATAGAATAAATAAGTTTCGTTTCAGGAAGCAGCAAATTGATTCGTGAGCCCTACATTAAATTCCATGAATTTAATTTAATATAACAGAATTTCATTTTCAGTGTCTCTTTGAGAGCATATGTTTTTAAAGGATTTGGAAATAAAAATCCATTGACAATATTTCCATAAAAACGATTTAAATTTTTTTTAATATTGTACAAAATGTAAATTTACAAGCCATACTTTTATAGAAGGACTTAAGATTAAACTTTTATGGATCAGTCCAGTTACCAAAAGTTCAGTTGTGCATCGGACTATGAAAGTCATGTACACGGAACAAAATCCGAAGTTTAATCAACAATCAATATGTAACTAGCGATTTTAAATTGGTTCACTGTTGTAGAACCCCTTGGTCTGAATTACACCTTGACGCCAGCACCTTGCTATACATATTTGCTCCTTTGTTTAGATTTGCTGTGTTATTTTGACAGAATATTTGAGAATGTGTTCGTGTGAGTTCATTATTAGAGGCGCATTATTAAGCTTGGAACCGAGCTTGGGACGGATGTGCTAGTACTGACTGAGCCAAGAAAAAGAATAGTATTTGTTCGGGACCTACTGGTACTAGAGTTAGTTAATGGTTTAATTGTGTTGTAAATATCAGAGCATGTAAACTTGTATTTCATTCCACACGAAGCAGCAGCTTGCAAATGTTAGCAAATAACATGATCAAAAGCGTATGTAATGTCCCAGGGATTTACACGATTTATCGTGCTTATTTGTATGGTTTGAAACGCTCCATTTATGTTCAAAATATTGAACAGAAATTAACACTACTTTTTGGACCTGTACTTCACCAACAACTTCACCATTCTTGGAATAATTGACACGTTCTGGTTAAAATTTATATAACCTCGGATATGTTGCAGAAAACTTTAACTTCAACATGAAAAACATAAAAAAAAGAATCCTGGTGAAAATGGACATCAGTGTACGCAAGATGGACAGATTGACCAAATAAGCCCTACGAATGAACACAGCCTGATTAATGGTTTGTTTTATCAAATTAAAGATTGTACCGAAATTAAAATGGCAACGTTTATGATGTGCTCATACCAGGGACCTAGGGGCTGTCATTTTCCTGTAGCTGACACGCTCATACAACCTTTCTTTCATTTGTATTACTGTCCCTTTTTTCACACGGAATAATTACAGGAACAACTAATAAATTAAGTTGTTTCAATTTTAACGAAAATTGAGTAATTTTTCCGTAAGAAAAAAGGGATAGTTATACAAATGAAAGAGAGGCTGATTCGAGTGTGAATATCTAGGGGATAGATACATCAAACTGCAATACGTTATTTGTTTCAGTGTTATCCAAACTCCAATGATAGAATCATATCGGTCCCGTTATTTTCTATGCAGTAGGTACAGAATGGTGAATGAGAGAGTGTATCTAAATGTGAGTGAGCGAAGCAAGTGCTGCGACTGCTTAGCTTAAGTCCCAAATGTAGGTAAGATAAGCTTCAGAAAATATAAGGTGAGAAAGTATTAGTGATTGCTCGCCTTCCACCACGAACTACGAACGCTGGCCGATCTACGACTACAGGAGCAGGAGCAAAAGTGCTCCGTTGTCGGGCCGATCGGTGAGAGATTTTGTCATGCCATGAGAAGGAGAGAGTCCAAGACTCACGGACGAAAGGTTACGCCACGTTCAGATAAAATCGTCAGTTTTTGGACGTACGTAGTAGAAAGCAGAGGTTGTCAAGTATCCGTTCCGTATATCTACACATTGTGCGAAAGAGAAATGGACAGCGGATACGCCAATCTCCTACAACCAAAAGTCAAAAGAATCATTAATTGTAAACAATTTAATACCGTAGTAACAAACGTCAGATGAGCCTTACACTCCCGTTTCATTTTGCTCAATTGTTGAGTCCAATTGCATACTATCTCTTTTTCTCTCACGGAAATGTTACTAAATTTTCGTAAAAAGTGGATCTACTAAATTTTATTTTATTTATAAATTGAGTAAATTTATCATTGCCCAGTGAACACGCGAACGGTACAGTTCGTTCGGTCCGCTTTCCGTTGTTTTGGAAGCTTTTTACGAGTTGTTTAGTCTTCAGAAAAGGAATTTCTCAATCGCCAGTGGAATCGTCGCGAGTGAAATCAGTTTGATTTACTGAAGAAGAGAACATTGTGTGATAAGTGGTGCAACAGCGTCATTAATTGCAATTAGCAATATGCCGATCGAGAGCCATATTGTCCACATCTATACGGCACGCATACCAGCAGCCCATCGTGTGAAGCGTGCGTTCTTCCATCCACCAACTACCGCCGACCAGCAACATCATCGTCATCGTTCAGCTCCACGCTTAGGACGGTACACGCGGTCACTCATCGTCGCTCGGCAGCAGCAGTCACATTCGTCGCCTCAGCTGCAGTAGATCCGTGATACATATAAGATAAGCTTTTTTAGTAGTATATAAGATAAGTGATTTTCATCGTAGTGTGTGTGTGAGTGTGGAGAGTGATTGATAGTGTTGTGAGAGTGAACTTGGTTTTAGTTTTTTTTTGAGGTTTAGTTTGTTTATCTGTGATTGATTGTAGATAATTACGTTAGTGGTTGAGCGTGATAAGCTCCCACAAGCGAGCCATGGATGAATCATCTATGGCACGAAATGATGAGGTAGCTCATAGAGTTACCAGATCACGTGTGACCGAGATAATAAAAGTAAGACCGAATAAACTTCGGGTCGTTGTGTCCAACCTTAAGCAGGCGAATGAGATTGCTGTCTCTCAGTTTTTTACACTCGAGTATCGAGTATATATCCCAGCTCGGGGTATTGAAATCGAAGGTGTGGTCACCGATACGAGTCTGACCCCTGAGATCCTGCTGAAGCGGGGGTTGGTCGATTTAAGAACCCTCTGCTGTCACCAGTTAAGATACTGGATGTGCGCCAACTTGGCGCAGTGTCGACCAATAAGGGTGAAAAAAGTTTACACCGTCAGACTCTTTTCGCGTGACCTCTCTGGCTCAGCCCTCCTCAATACGTCGAGTTCGGAAAACTTCGGCTACCTGTGCGATTGTTTGTACCTCGGGTCATGATCTGCCAGAAATGCCAGCAGATGGGACATACGACCTCCCATTGCGGCAATAAAGCGCGCTGCTCCAACTGCGGAGAGAAGCATGAGGATGGCGCGTGCGCAGACAGCACACCTAAATGCGCTTTTTGTAAAGGAACTCCTCCTCATGCCTCTCATCGTGCCCGGCGTACAAACAACGCGGGAACAATTAGAACGCTCGCTAAAACAGCGTTCAAGGCAATCTTTTGCTGAAATGGTGAAAAAGCCTCACCATCACCCAATGTCAATACAAATCCCTTTGCTCCTCTGTCAGATGACGAGTCTGACTTTGATTCGGCTGAAGAGGGAACATCATTCAGCTTTCCGGAAGGTGCTTCAAGGAAGCGAAGACACGTCCGCCCACGGAAAGTTGTTGAAAAGAAGCCCGAGACCAGCTTGCCCATTTCAAAAGAGGTGGAAAAAAGGAAAACACAATTCCTCCTGGTTTCCATAGTACTAACTACACCCAGGACTTTCCATCTCTCCCGGGGACATCTAAAACCCCTGACGTCCCTATTTTAAGAACAGAAGCCCCCTCCTCTAGTGGGCTGTTCTCATTTGATGACATTGCCGAAGGTATCTTTAGGCACCTCGAAATTTCTGACCCTCTCAAAAGCATTGTTATGGCAATGCTTCTCACTGTGAAAACTTTTTTGCAGAAATTAACATTAAAGTGGCCCATCCTTGCAGCTATCATTTCCTTCGATGGATAATTTTCCAAATGAGGTCGGGGATTTGATCACTGTTCTACAGTGGAATTGTCGAAGTTTGATTCCTAAATTGGAATCTTTTAAATTTTTAGCTCACACTACCGGTTGTGATGCATTCGCTCTTTGTGAAACATGGCTCTCTTCCGAAATCAATCTTCCGATTCATGATTTCAATATTATTCGTCTTGATCGTGAGGATTCACGTGGAGGGGGAGTACTTTTGGGGATCAAAAGTGCTACTCCTTCTATAGAGTGAATTTTCCTCCTATTCCAGGTATTGAAGTTGTCGCATGTCAGGCTGTTATTAAAAATAAAAGCCTTTGCATTGCTTCCGTTTATATTCCTCCAAGAGCCTCCATCAACCGAAAACAACTCTCAGATGTTTGTTCGGTTCTTCCTGCTCCGCGGTTGGTCATGGGAGATTTTAACTCTCACGGTACAGGCTGGGGAGAACTGTACGATGACAACCGGTCTTCCCTGATATATGACCTCTGTGACAACTTCAATATGACAGTTCTTAACAATGGAGAAGTAACACGTTTGGCTGGTACATCCTCAGTTGGCAGTAGATTAGACCTCACACTTTGTTCGAATTCATTATCGTTGGATTGCACATGGAATGTGATTCAAGATCCCCACGGTAGTGATCATTTGCCCATAAAAATTTCGGTTGCCACCGGGTTCAATCCGTCGAAATCTGTTAACGTCACGTATGATCTTACCCGTCACATCGATTGGACAAAGTTTAGGACAGCAGTAGATGAAGCCGTAACGACGGTAGAAAGGCTTTCACCGCTGGAAGAGTATAACTTCCTCTCCAACCTGATCTTAGACAGCGCGCTTCAAGCTCAAACTCGACCAGTTCCAGGGACGTCATCTCGCAGGAAACCTCCTTCTCCATGGTGGGATCAGCAATGCACCGAGGTTTACCGTAAAAAGTCCGACGCGTTTAAAGTTTTCCGTAGACGTGGAACACCTGAGCACTTCGAAGTATACACGGCTCTCGAACGCGAACTTAAGAGCCTCATCAAGGCCAAGAAACGCGGTTACTGGCGAACATTCGTGAACGGCTGTCGCGCGAAACGTCGATGAGTACTCTTTGGAACACGGCGCGAAGGTTGCGTAACCGAACTACGAACAACGAGAGCGAAGAGTACTCGGACCAATGGATCCTCAAATTCGCGCGAAAAGTTTGTCCAGATTCTGTGCCGGCACGGATGATTCCTCGCGAAAACACGAATTCGATAGATGAGATTAGCCAACCCTTTTCAATGGTAGAGTTCTCTCTCGCACTCCTTTCGTGTGGCAATACGGCTCCAGGCGCTGATAGGATCAAGTTCAACTTGCTCAAGAACCTCCCAGACGTCGCGAAGAGGCGCATGTTGCACTTGTTTAATCAGTTTCTAGAACTCAACATTGTACCGGATGATTGGAGACGGGTGAGAGTTATTGCCATTCAAAACCTGGTAAGCCCGCGTCCGACCACAACTCCTATCGACCCATCGCGATGTTATCTTGTATTCGAAAGTTGTTGGAGAAAATGATCCTTTTCCGTCTGGACAAATGGGTTGAGACGAACAACCTGCTTTCAGATACTCAATATGGTTTCCGTAGGGGTAAGGGAACGAACGACTGTCTCGCGTTGCTTTCCACGGATATTCAGTTAGCTTTGCTAAAAAGAGCAAATGGCTTCTGTATTCTTGGACATAAAGGGGCTTTTGATTCAGTATCTGTTGAAGTTCTTTCAGATAAACTCCACGCTTGTGGCTTTTCACCATTAATGAATAATTTTTTGTACAATTTGCTGTCAGAGAAACATATGAGCTTTTCTCATGGAACCTCTACAGCTTCACGATTTAGCTACATGGGTCTCCCCAGGGATCATGTTTAAGCCCCCTTTGTATAATTTTTATGTCAAAGACATTGACGGTTGTCTAGGTGACAACTGTACGTTGAGACAACTTGCAGATGACGGCGTAGTGTCTGTCACGGGACCCAATGGGGTCGATCTGCAAGGACCCTTACAGGATACCTTGGACAATTTGTCTACTTGGGCTCTAGAGCTAGGTATCGAATTCTCTACGGAGAAAACTGAGTTGGTAGTTTTTTCTAGGAAGCATAACCCAGCACAACCGAAGCTTCAAATTTGGGGTAAGCCGATAGCTCATTCTATGTCATTTAAATATCTTGGGGTCTGGTTCGATTCTAAGTGCACCTGGAGATCCCATATTGAGTATGTGAAGCGAAAGTGCCAGCCAAGAATCAACTTTCTCTGCACAATTACCGGGACCTGGTGGGGAGCGCATCCGCAAGATCTTCTAACGTTGTACCGGACAACGATTTTGTCGGTTATGGAATACGGTAGTTTTTGTTTTCAGTCAGCGGCTCGGTCGCACTTCATTAAACTGGAACGTATTCAGTATCGGTGTCTTCGTATCGCGTTAGGTTGCATGCACTCGACTCACACCATGAGTCTTGAAGTGCTGGCTGGCATGTTGCCACTCTCGGATCGGTTTTCAGAATTATCTCTCCGGCTCCTCACCAGGTGTGAAGTTATGAACCCTCAGGTAATCGAACATTTTGAGAAGCTCCTTGAGTTGAATCCTCAAACCCGCTTCATGACCTTGTACCATTTGTACATAACACAGGATGTCAGCCCTTCGCCGAACATTTCCAATCGTGTTTGCTTCTCCGATTTCGACAATTCGGTTCATTTTGATTTATCCATGAAGCAGGAGCTTCGTGGAATCCCAGAGCATCATCGTTCTATGATTGCTCCTGTGATATTTGCTGCAAAGTTTGGCCAAGTTGATTCCACTAAATCGTTCTTCACTGACGGATCATTGATAGAGGAGTCAGCAGGCTTTGGAATATTTAATGAAATTTATAGCGCCAATCGTAAACTTCATGCTCCTTGTTCCGTATATGTCGCTGAATTAGCGGCAATACACTTTACGCTAGAAATTGTTGCCTCGTTAACACCGGATCAGTACTTCATTTTCACGGATAGTCTCAGTTCTATAGAGGCTATTCGCTCCTTGAGGCCGGTAAAGCACTCCTCGTATTTTCTCATGAAAATACAGGAGCTTCTAAGTGCTTTATCTTCGCGTTATTTTATCATCACCTTTGTATGGGTCCCTTCTCATTGTTCAATTCCGGGCAATGAGAAAGCGGACTCGCTTGCAAAGGTGGGCGCTATGGAAGGCGATATTTATGATCGACAAATCGCCTTTAACGAATTTTTTACTATTTTTCGTCAACAGTCACTCGTCAGCTGGCAGCATAAATGGAGTAAAGGAGATTTGGGGCGATGGCAATATTCTATCATCCCAAAGGTGTCGAAGAAATCTTGGTTTAGCGGGATGGATGTGGGTCGAGACTTCATTCGTGTCATGTCTCGCCTCATGTCCAATCATTATTCTTTAAACGCTCATTTATACCGGGTTGGGCTGAGCGACAGCAATCTCTGTGAGTGTGGACAAGGCTATCAGGACGCAGATCACGTTATTTGGTCTTGTGCTGAGCATCGTGGTTTCAGATCGAGGCTTTATGATTCCCTTCGGGCTCGAGGTAGACAACCCAATGTGCCAATTCGAGATATTTTGGCGTTACGTGATTTGGAGTACATGAAACTCATTTATGTGTTTTTGACTAACATTAGCCTTAGATTGTAGTTAGTTTAACCTGTATGTTTACTTTAAGTTTTTTTTATATGTGTATGTGTGTGTTTTTTTTTCTTTTTCAAAAATTGTTCAAGTCAAAAGAAAACCAAAAGTTGTGTAGTTATAAGTGTTTCAATAATTTAGAATTTAAATTTAATGTGTTATGTAAACCATACTTTAAATTCCCACCCTCTTTCCCATCCGTAATTTGTAATTCCTATTAACCTCGAGACGGCCGCGAGTAATCGGCTCTATCCTCCTAACTTTAGTTTTAAGATAAATGATGTATAAAAGTATGAAAATTTGGCTCTGTAAAGTTTATTCGATTGAGCCTGTACAAATAAATGATTATTAAAAAAAAAATAAATTGAGTAAAATGATACGGGAGTTTATTCAAATAAGGCCCTTGATAAGTTGCAAAACTGTCAAACGCTAGTAAATAGTATAGAAAAGGCTAGTTCTGTGCACAAACATGTGCAGGACTATCCGTCTAAGCCCAATGACATTTATACAATGTCCGACCGAAGGAGCTTGCAAGTAATAGTGAATTGATGAAACTTGTAGTTTTAATAAAGTCACATGGTAATGTTTTTGAATCGCATAGAAAATCATTGAATGTTGATGGTGACGTCAATGTCCTTGTTCATATCCTGTTTCCCTGAAAAAAGTCATAAACAATTGGTTTTTTTTCCCAATATTTTCTCCTCTTAAAACAAATAGTGATCCGGTCACCTCGTCCCACGCCTCCTCCAACATGGCGATTTTTTTTCATATTAGAACAACCTAGCGATCGAACAAGAACGTATTTTTGAATTTCAAAACAGTGAGAATTATTGTGGGAAGAAGAGAGTTAAACTATGAGAAGCTTATGTGTGAGTTTATTTCAACAATATATTCCAACAAAGGTATTAAATTAATTATTTCCATTCATTCCGTACAGGTTCTAGAAATGTTATGGTAGTGTGTCGTCATCACTCGCTTGCTCAGCAATGTTTACAATATGATTTCAGCATATTGTAACAGCAAGCTACCTGTTAGACGCAATTAGGTGCAAAGAATCAAGAAGTGCAACAACCAGAAGACTCATAAGAAGCCGAAAATAGCAAAACAAAGTGTTGAGCAAAAATCCATGGCAAAAACCAGAGCCAGAAAATTATACAGCTGACTTTTGCAACGGCCGTCGGCCTGCATTTTGATCGCCGTCGATATGTTTGTGGAAGTGGATTCCAGAACGTTTCCAGGACCGCACTTTTACACCAAGGTCATCGAGGAAAATCTAAGCATCTCTGTAAAGTCGTTTTAGATGAAAAATGTACCGTACTGAGTGAGAAAAGGATGCTTTTGTTATAAAATACTTTGTTTTGGCCCGATTTTTAATCTTTATTCTTTCCGACTTCATCTCTTTAAGGTTATGAAGGCACCTAACCAAACCGATGAACAGAATACGCTGGCCAAATCCCGTGCCAGGAAGCTGTTCCGCGAGTGGTTGGATCAGCCAAAATGCATTGTAATGCCTGGAGTTTTGTGTCGGCAAGTTTCAAGTTCCTCACTGTAAGAGGGGGGCTCCCATACAAATGAAACACTAATTTCTGCATAGCTCGAGAACTAATCTAGCATATGGAACCAAATTTGGCATGTGGAGGTTTTTGGAGGAGAGAAATGTTTCTATGGTAGTTTGAGATTCCTCCGCCCTCTAGTAGGGAGTTCCCATACAAATGCAACACAATTTTCTGAATAACTCTAGAACTAATGTAAATGGAACCATATCTGGTAGGTGGAGATTTTTTAATGTCTGCCTCTCTGTCCCTTATAGACTCGGAAAGTTCTGAACCGATCAGCGTGAAAATTTGTATGCATGGATTCTAATGATTGTTGGAGACCCCTTCTCTCAGGAAGGGGGGCTCTCATGCAAATGAGACACACATTTCTGCATAACTCGGCTCAAATTTGGCTTGTGGGGTGTTTTGAAGGCAATGATTGTATGGTGGTTTGAGAATCCTCCCTCCTCTAGAAAAGAAACCTGCCATACAAATGAAACACAAATTTCTACCAGACATGAAAATCAAGGTTACTAAAACACAAAACGTGAAATTCTCGGGTAAGAAAAATGTTTTGATAGAAGTTTGAACCACTGCTTAGTCAAGAAAAAAACTCATTCCGAAAAACAACCCAGAACGTGCCAGTTCAATTGTATTTTTATTCTTTTAAAGATTGGACTCGGAAAAAATGCGACACTTTGTTTTGGGTGTAACTTTTTATCGCGTGGGTAAAATTTATTGACATTTCGGGTAAAACTTGTTTAGTGTTATATTTATATGTTCAAAATTTTATCGCGATCTGTCAAGTAGTTTTTAAGAATCGAAACAAGAAGAGCTACGCCAGCAAATCTAAGGCGCGGTGATCGATAATCCTGGTCAGCCGCACAGATGGATCGGTAAAAGGCTTGGATTTCACCATGTCCCGCGTTGTGTAGATGTTCCAGGAGACGAAAACCACTCAGCGGCGTGCTGGAAGCGGCCGAAACCCGAAAACGGAATACCAAGAGAAGATAAGGCAGTACGTGGCCAAAAAGGTCAATTTGTCAAAGGGGTTCGTCCAGCCGACCATGAAGCGGGCTAGGCTACGTGTTTTTAAGGTCAGGAAGGCGCCAAACCGGACTGACAAGCAAAACACGGTGGCCAATTGCGTGCGCGGAAGCTGTACCGTGAGTGGCTGGTCAAGCCAGGCTGTCTCGTCATGGACGACGAGACATATATCAAGGCGGACACCAAAAAAATCCCCGGCCTCGAGTTTTTTGTTGGTACGTCCCGCATGGAGGTTCTGGAAAAGTTCCGGAAGAGAAAGATCGACAAATTCGCGAAGAAGTACCTGTTGTGGCAGGCGATCTGCAAGTGCGGACGGTACAGCAAGCCGTTCGTTAGTGCCAGTTGTAAACGGGCAGATTTATCGAGAGGAATGCTTGCAGAAGCGCTTGCGGCCGGATCTCGCTTCGTGCCATTACGCCAAGCCTGTAATGGATTGGTACGAAGCAAAGGGCGTTAATGTGGTCCCGAAGAAGGCGAACCCGCCAAATACACCAGAACTTCGTCCGATCGAAAAGTTTTGGGCGATAATGAAGAAGAAGTTGAAGAAAAGCGGAAAAACATACAAAACCGATGAAGCTTTGAAGAAAAACTGGGAGAAATTTTATAAGGAAGATGGAGAAACCCTCACCCAAGATCTCATGAGCATTGTTAAGAGAAATGTTCGAGCATTCAGCTTGGGGGACGAAATTCACTAAATTAATCATGCTTAAACATAGCTTATATATAGTTATGTAATCCCTGAAAATTTGAGAAGTATCCGATTTAAAATGAATTTTTGGTGATCATTTTTGTGTGTCTAATTTTTTTCGTGTCCAGTCTTTAATTGTTAGCGTAGCAGCGCTCGCACCGGGTTTAGCTAGTTTAAAATAAAAACGAATTGCCACCGTCACGAAAAGTGACCAAGTTTTGAGCGTTATTATCTCAGTCATTTCTCCAAATATTTTCAAAATGTTTGCCCCGATCGATCACGCATCGATTCCAATAGCGAATTATTTATACGCATCGATTCCAATAGAGGATATTGTTGATTTCAGGCTGCATGCTATTGAAAAAATCATAAAGGTAAGGCCTTGTCTTAAAAAGTATGTTAATTTAAAGAACATTGCATAGTACGATCAAAATGGCTTACAATTGAGCAACCCGATGGACCAGTGTCTTGAAGTTTTTTTTTTCTGTATAGCTTGTCCCGTTAACTTAAACTGCAACACCATTCCATATTGAGTTTCTCAGCGACACATCATCGGAGGTAGTCGTTTACTCTCACTTATTTCAAGTAGCCAACAAATAGTTTGACGCGATGTAACATGTGATGAGCTCTAGTAGCACACACATTAATCCAACTGTTTTACACGAGGAAGCAATTTTATTACAGTAAAGAACTACTGCTTATATTAACCTCATAGCAGGTACGGCACTCGTAAAATGCCCAACTTTTTCGAGAATGGTGCCAGTTCAGGCATGTTTACATAAAATAACGAGTTCTAGATTTCAATGCATGGGGCTCATACACAAATACACACATACATTCCACGATGCCAAATCGTGCCAAGCCAAAGTTTGTTCAGACTTCTCTACCATGCATCACGTGCATCTCCATACCCAGCCAAGCATTTCATGTTGAAGTAGGTACTTGTACCAACCAACCGTGTTCCCAATATATAAATTTTATGCTCTGCCACTACTGCCCTGGAAAGACGAAAACCACTGCAGCCCAAGCTCTGCAGAAGAAAATCTTTTCTTGTCCCTTTCTCTCTGCTCAGCCAGCCATTAGCCCTGGAAATGAATGTAGCAGTGGGAGGAAACACTTGAAATCTTATTTTTCTACCAGTTCGCTTCTTTTCAGCCAACATTTTTCAAAGTACAAAGTAAATACACGATGCCATCAGTCGTCGTCGTCGTCGTCGTCATTGCTCGTTCGCTGGTTACACTGCATTTTGGATGCATGGTAGCTTTTCCACCTTTTCTCTTCTTTATCTTATACATGGTAACATTCCGGAAAACACCCGACAGCAGGAAAGGAAGCAAAAAGTGATGCAGATTCAATTGAATAGGAATAAAAAACCACTTTCCCTGCTTGCCCCACGATGCTCTCAGATATGGGGACTGGGGATAGATTCTAAATGCACGATCCATTACCGGCTTTCGTTCTTAATCTGAATAGAAACGAAATATTTCCTTTCTTACATATGCATCGAACATAGTTGTTTATTTTACCTTCAGGAAATTGCTGGAAATGGAACTCTTGGCTCAGGACAGGCATCGTTTGCTTCAAGTTTAAGCCTTGATGTAGGTGTAGGATGTTTCGATTTGCTCCAGGAACTGTCAAATAACCAATAACTAAAATGACAAATCGACGTGCATATTAAATTATTTCAAAATCACTCAAGGATTGGAATTGTTATCGCTCGAAAGCCACTCACTCCTCCCGTCACAGACGAGACATCCCCGTCACAAGCATATTGGCCCGGCGAAATGGAATCACAACGAAGCGGAAACGACATTGATCCTCAAAGCCGAAATTGAACGCAACAAAATTGATTCTATCAGTCGTAACTCTTGGCGTTCCGAATCGAACAAGCTTCCAGTCGAGCATTTATCTCACCCCCGCATATTTGCTGCTGCTTCTGTTGATATCGGCCCTCCAATCGAGATCTTATTGTAGTCGGAAATGTCTAAATATCGGCTCGTAGCACTCTTGTAGATTTGGGATGGGGGAGTTTGGACGTGCACAGGGGGCCTGTGCGCCTTGATATCTAAGATTCGTTGGGTTTTATTAAAGTTAAAGTTAGAAGCGATGGAAAGCTTTACTATTGGAGTACATCGGAAATAGCAAAGAATCACTCCTTGCATGTTGGATTTAGATGAATATTTTGCCTTGACATTGCTTATAAAATTTTAGTCAATGGTGGGGGCATCCTGTTTGGACAACTTCAGTCTGTCTTTTTTTTAAATCCATTACATTTTATAACACCTTTGAGATTTTACAACGTTCTATCGCCATGATCACCCAATATTTCTCGATTTAGCGACGTTCCGGCGTATTCGAACATCAACGAAAAACTGCAATTTTGTTTTTGTACGTCTAAGACTGGTCGGGGATCATGGAAGTACAAAACAGCGCCTGGCTTCCGGCCACAAGGAGCGTTAGTTTTGTAAAGCTGTCAAGATGCCGAAAGGAAAGTTTCTCGACGAGTCAGAGCGAAAAATCATCTCTGAATTGAAGGATGTTGGCCTAAGAGCACCGCCACTGGAGTCGCTATACGGGTATCTACATCTATTTCCGATCTCCATTTAGAAACTTTCGTCCACGCCGGAAATATGTAAACGGGAATGGGAAATGAGAACGCAACAAAAAAAAAGTGATCAGTTTCTATATTTGGCACCCTGTTAAAACTCTGCTTTGGGAGACTGTCCTTTACAATTTCTTTGTTTACATTTTGTGGCTCGATTAAGTTTAAGAAGTTTCGGTAATGGTGAACAGTAGCAGCAATGTTAAGGCGAGAGGAAAAAATTGGACATCCGGTGAATATGAGGCTCTTTGCCTTGTGTGGCTGGATGTCTCTCAGGACCTTATATTGACAAACCAAAAGGCTGATACGACGTATGACAGAATTCATCAAAAGTTTGAAGAAATTTTTCGAGAGAAGAATTTTGCTCTTGATCCGGAGCTTTGAGGGGTCAACGGATTAAAATCTAGGTGGTCAATAATCAATAAAGGCGTGAGCAAATTTGCTGGCTGCCTGGTGTAGATCAAATCTCAACAATAAAGTGGTGCTTCACTTGAAGACGGCTTGCAGCACCTGCTATATAATGCTAACAAAAAAGGACCCTTCAGCCGCTGGATTGCTTTAAAATTTTGGAAGGAGCCCCAAAGTGGAGTCAAAATGCACAGGTATGTTTCTGCAGCTGGAGAAGAGTGGCAGCAGATCAGTTCCAGTCGTTTCTCACTATTATTCCTTCAAATCAAATGATTGCATGTTTTCAAGAAGGTAAACAGGTACAACATAGACAAAAACAAGAATTTGATTTAGTTCATTCGGTAGAGTAATAGTGATCGGAAGATAAGAATCTAATTGCAGCCGAAGTACGGTTCTACAATAATAATAATTTCACCTTTACTTTTATACAGCATTCAACAACTGTGGAGTGCAAACGGTCAACCACAAAACGGAAGAGGAGGTTGCTGTTGAACTATCCTTGGAACTATGTGACGACGCTGGTAAATTTTGTTCTCAGCCTGTCCCATAAAATAGCGGAAGCATCCAGAGAAAATTTGGTTTTGGCCAGTTATGCAATGGCTGATAATGGGCGAGTTCTGGCCATGTACTGTTTTTTTTGTTAGGAACATCCCCGAAGCTCTTTGAAGAACATCCCTGAAGTTCTCTGAAAAACTTCCCCGAAGTTCTCTGAAAAACTTCTCTGAAGTTCTCAGAAGAAATTCCTATAAGTTCTCTAAAGAACTTATCTGAAGGTCTCTGAAGGTCTCTGATGAACTTTCTTGGAGTCTCTGAAGAACTTTCCTAAAGTTCCCAGAAATTCTCTGGAGAACTTACTTAAAGTTCACTGAAAAAAAGTCCCTGTTGTTCTCCAAAGGATTTGCTTGAAATTCTTTTAACAACTTTTTCCGGATTATCTCCGCAGAACTTCTGGAAGATCTCTGTAGCACTAACCGGTAGTTCTCTGACGAACTTGGTATTAGAAGAAAGATGATCAATTATTCTATGTTGTGTCCTTCAGATGTTCCATATTGAATCAGTTCTACGATAATACTTCAAAGTTAGTACATTTTGGCCAACCTGAAGCTAGTCTGAAAGAGGTTCTTCTTGTTACAATCTTTTGAATGGAAGTTAGATCATAATCAGCGGTGAGCGAATTGTTGAGAAGGGTCCCTTTTCAACCATCAATAGACAAGCTGTTTGCAGTGCTTGGGCTTTGAGGAAATGTTGAAGGAATTAAACATTTACCTTCGCAAAGGATTGGAGAAAATTATTCTTATCTTCTTCTTCAATCCAGCTGGAGAAGAAATTGTCTGTACCAATGTTGTCAATGGTGGGTAAATACTACCCGCAATATAGTAGAAGACATGGTATTGTCTTCCATTAACTCTATATTCAGCTGGTGGAGCCTTTCCCGTGTGTAGCTCCAAAAATAACGAAAAGCAGTCGAGAATATCAATATCATTATTCGATCCTGGCATCCCAAAAAAACATGCCAGATCGTAGTTTGCCACTGCTTCAATGACAATTGTGGGTTTATTTTCTTTTCTCCGGAACTGACCGGCCCATGCTGTAGGACAATTCTTCCAAACTCAGTGACAGCAGTCCAAAGATCCAATCATTCCTGGAAATCTCCAACAAGCTAAAATATCTCCACATCAGCAGCCGTTGGATAGCGCAGACATTTCAACGCTGTTGTCTTTGACATCCTGACGGATTCATCGACTGTATCCGCTGGCACACCATATGCCAGCTGACGGATTGCGGCGATGCATTTTTGATAGCAGGTTAATCCTAATTTATCGGCTACATCTGGCTTTTGCTGAAAATAATCGTTCATTGCGTCTTTGTCTTTAATAATTTTTGTGAATAGCTTTCGGGAGATTCGAAATCGTCGCTGAAACTGAAAATCATTGTATGTGGGATTCTCTGAAAAATAGTCCTGAAAAAGTCACACAGCTCCTTCATGGTCACCTCTGTTGATGTTGTTTTTTTACCAGGTCAAGATCCTCTTGCTATGTGTTTCTCGTCTTCTCTTGCAGCCCTCAACAACAGTTCATGGGACTGGTGAATACATTGTTGCACAACTTCTTCGCAACTTAAAATTTTTGAATCACTTGCTTCCAGCAAACCATTTGTAATTGGAGTACACATTGCTCACGGTTGGACTGAAAATGACTGATCACAATATTTGACAACGTAATGAAAATATTTTCAGTGTTCAGCTAAACTACGCACGCTGGAAAACCAATGTCGTTAAACTAAAATAGAAATCCAAATAAATCACCGGTGGCGGGATGGTGTGTAATGCTAAAATAGCAATCCAGACGGAGATTTATAATAGCGATAGCGATAACGACTCCGGTGGCGGTGCTCTAAGTAATCGCTACATTGCAAAATTAATCGATAGAGAAGAAACGGTTGTGCCAAATTATTTTTTTAAAGAAAGGTGAAAATTATGGCATACGGAAGCAGAACAAGGGCAACTCGAAAATAACCCATCGCTTGCTGAGGCCGGAAAATTGAATTGCTCAGCGATCAAAAAGGAACTTGATGTCCCCATCATAACGAGGCGTGTTTCGCAAATTCATCGAGGATCCGGGCACATGGTCTATACGGAAAAAGCCTAAAACCGAATCTTACGAAGTGTCACATTCGGGCGCGTTTGGATTGTACGCAAAAATGTGTTTTCGGATCAAAATAAATTCAACCTTGATGGACCAGATTTCTCAGAAATCCAAAAAAATCAGAGGTCAAATTATGCAGAAACTTTCAAGGTGGAAGTCTTATGGCAAGTTCCACCAGGATGAACTCTCAAAACTAGGTTGAACTACTGTGTGTTTTAATCCCATATACTGATGGCGTAATGGATGAAGAATTCGTCGTTCAACAAGATAACGCTGCGATCCACGTAAGCAAAGTATCAAAACAATAGATTGCCGAGCGAGATATCACTCTTTTGAACTGGCCAGCAGTAAGTCCTGAGCTAAATTCTATTGAAAATCTTTGGAGAATCCTGGCCAGACGGGTGACAGTCTTTGGAATGGTTCGAGAGCTCCAAGCGGCCGTAAGAGAAGAATGGCAAAATATACCATTGGACATGCTACAGAAACTGGTTAGTTCAATGCTGAAACGAATTTTTTAAACAATTCTGAAAAATGGAAAGCGAACTAAGTACTAATTGAAGGTTTAAGGAAATACGGGATCAAATCCCTATCACCTCAAATACTATTTCGACTTCAGGCATGAAGTTTTCAAGATTCGTTAGCTCCTCACGAGCATTCACTGATTATCAATTTCAGCGTTAATTGATTTGTTTTGTTTGTGATTTTCAGCCTCAAAAATCGTGAATTGATAATTAACCTAACCTATAAGTCATATGGAAAAAGGCCTCTCTCTAGTTTCACCTTAAAGATGATTATCATTCTTCAATAAAATAGTCATTATGCTGCGCTTATAGGAATTTCCCATTCCAAAAAAATGTGCAGAAGCTGTAGAGGAAGATAGAAGGCTAGGTGGCTTTATCGTTCCGCACCTCGGGCCGAGAAGTTGGTGGGACTAACCAAACGGTGAAAAAGTACCTGGACAAAATGGTTATTCATATTCGGAAGCATCTGTCATCACTCAGAAGAAGTGGCGGAAAGATGACGATACCTACTCGACATTGTACGGCAACGACTGGTAAGAGACCGTGTATTTTACGTTCCTCACCAAGAAGGTAAGCGTTGGAGTCAAATATACATATCTCCAACATCAAGTTCTCGAAGAAGGTCCACGTTCTATTCTACTCAATGACTGAGTAGAATTATATTCCTTCCCCTTTTTCTCACTCGGAAATGTTACTCAATTTTCGTAAAAGTTAATCTTATTTCTTTCTCTTTTCATCACACGGAAATCTTACTCAACTTCCGTGAAAAGTGAATCTACTCAAAAATTGAGCCGATCCACGTTTTTACTATAATTGAGTAACATTTCCACGTGAGAAAAAAAAAAGAAATACAATTCTACTAAATCACTGACTACAGTGGAACAGGAGTATTAGGCTTAGTGACCTTGAACGCACGCACACTACTGTGCAATTCAGTATGCGCATGAAAGTAAGAAGGAAAATCTGATGGAGGAAAACAAAGCATCATTCCTTTGCATGTGCCAGAAAGGGAAAGGTGATTAAACGTCAAAAAGCCTAATAGGGGAAAGTAAGTTAAGACGGGCACTTCAGGAAAGTCGAACACCAATCGTGATCAATAAATCAAATGGGTTTGTGATAATGTAGTGATGTAGTGATTTAATTAAAGTGTAGCAATACTTTTGAGCCTCACTGTAGATATCGAACACGCTAACTGTCATATTTATAAACAAAATAAAACAAATGTGCGTGGGTACGCTAATAGAAAAAAAATTTTCGTCTGTTAATCAAAAAAATAATTTGATTTTGTGTGGTTCTGAGGTTCATTATCATGAGTTCATCTGGCGAAAAAGTGGTATGTTATAAAATATCTGCATGCACACTACAGCGTCGTTTAGATCAAAGGAGTGCAAGAAAGAATATAAATGTGTTGGAGGAAAACAAACCATCATTCCTCTGTATGTGCCAGAAAGGGAAAGGCGATTAAAAGTCAAAAAGCCTAATATTGAAGAGCTATTCCGTTTGAAAAAGTGTTATCAAGTTGGACATGCCGGATACTCCAAGAAAGATGGACATGAGGCTTTTAAATTCGTTTTGATTGTCTCATCGTTTTTCTTCACAGGTGCCAACGAACTACGTTCGGAAAAGTTAGCGGCAGTCATGGACTAACCAGCAGTTGGAACGGACTTTGAAAACTGTAAAGAGCGGAATGACCGTAGAAACAGCAGCTCTGAATAATGCTTCTCCAACGACGACAGTTATGAGATACTCTTCAAGGCTAGGGCCACTTGCTACCGTGTTCAATCTCGAACAGGGGCAAGAATTGATGCAGCATCTCTTGGACTTGAAGAAACCGATGTGCGAAAACTGGCTTATTACTTGGCCGAAATGAACAGATTGCAGTACCTATTTAACCAATCGGCCAAGCTTGCAGGGAAAGCCTGGTTAAGCAATTTTCTGAAACGAATTCCTGGACTAGCATCACCGACAAACCGACATGCAAAATCAATCTTCACTATTGATCAAGAATCCATAACGATCGATTCCATCTGTCAAAACCTATTAAGCTTTTTGACGTTTAATCACCTTTCCCTTTCTAGAACATGCAGAGGAATGATGCTTTCTTTTCCTCCAAAACATGTTCCTTCTTGCTTGCACTCCTTTGTTTTAAATGGCGTTGTAGTGTGCGTACGTTCAAGGTCACTAATCCTAATAGAATCATTTTATCTAGATCAAATAAATGTGTCCAGAAGTGCCAGAAGTTCCCAAGCGTGTCATGAAGCCTCAATAAACATTCTCAGCGAACACGAAGATGGATGTCAGTAATATGATTTGAACAGAACTATTAAGACTTTTTCTATTGCCATTCATGTCTGTTTGTCGGTGCTAGCATTTCGCATGCGTGAAGCTACTTCTACCGCCCGTGCCAGGGAGTTTAATAAGGTGTAAGTATCAGAAAAGTTAGGTGAACTGCATTTTTTACAGGTTCCTCCAAAGAAACGAAAGATTGCGCCTTCAAAGGCAAGAAACTGGTAGGTGGCATAGGTGCTGCTGCTTTCTTAATTCCGTTGACATGCAGAAGCACGATGGTTTGATAAAAGAGGCCCTATGTGAAATTGAATTCTTAAATTCAGCCTGGTTTGCTAGTTATTCATGGGCATTCTCAGCGTACGAAGAACATAGCCTTCGATGAAAAAAAAAAGAGGAAACTTTGTCACTGTTCTAGCCTAGACACTCCACTGCAACAACAAGATGCTGCCACAGCCACGTGTCTTGCATGGCAGCTTTCAAATCGTATTACGCATGTGGATAGAGCGATTTCTTCAGCAGAATCTTAAATGAGTTGTCGGTCAATACGACATCACAGAGCTTATGAAACCTACATACATCAGAGCAGTGACGATGAGTTTTCAAAACTGGCCATGCTGTTGCAATATCTTCAACGCTTTTGCTTCGTCCTCAATGACTGATCAACCTGCTGGTACTGTACTGTTCCAGGAAGAAGAACTGCGTCAATTGCGTCAAAGTGTTCATTCTTTGTATGAAGGTTAAGGATTTCAGGTGCTTTCCGAAGATGTCATCAGCCAGTTGTCTGAGGCTAGGAACTCTTCAACGACCAACAGTCATTATCTAACGTATTGCCATCAGCCATACTACCGTTCACCAAACAAATGGTCACCCAGGGAGCTACCAAGAGAACTTTAAGCAGAGAGGACAGCGAATATATCATGAGATCAGAAGACTGCTATGATCTACTTTATCGACTCGAAATGTAATTGACAAAAAAAAGCGCGACCACGTTTAGATGTTCAGCGTTTTTTAGTGTTTCTGACATGGAATTCGATCCTGAATTTTTGGAAGGTGCTGATGCTGAATCCATGGTTGATCTCACTAGGCCATGCTGACTTGCGAGAACTAGCTTGATCAATGATCATGAAATAGTAGCTCTCAATAGCGCTCTAATTTTTATTTTGGGATAGATAATAATAAAAGAAAAGCAGCGATTGGATGGTCTTCACGAAATTCATTTCGTGCATTTAACAAAAAGGTGTAATGATAGCATTTCACCAGATAAAAAGCATTATGAATGTTTCATACAATATACGAGACATTTGTTCTTTGTACAAAATCCATGTTTACGAAACGCGTGAAAACTATTTTACGAAAATATATTTTCAGTGTAGTAACCCCTTTCCAAATATTGACACCCTTTGGTTGAATAATGCTCCACAGCTGCAGAATACATGTTCTGCAGTTTCAGTTTCAAATTGGCAAATACGACATTCTGTAGAATTAATTTATCCAATTTTATGGAGGCAGAGATTCAGGCAGAGACCAGTCAACAGACTAGTAATTACGCGAAGCTCTTTTTTACTAAGATTTAGTAAGATCCAGGCTGCACTTGGTCTTATTAATCGCTTGGCATGTCTGCATGTATCCGTAGCGTTGCTTGTTGATTCTACCATGGACATTTCCCAATTATTTTATTTCAGGCCTCAGAGCTGAACCTTCTCTAGCTAAGCTTAGCTTTTTCATTTCCTTCAATACCACAATGGCCGGGAACCCAGTATAGAGTAACTTCGTTCCTACTGACCATTTGCCTTAAAGACAGATTTACATGTCAAAACTTTAAGCGCATTGAGAGCTGCTTGACTTTCGAAAAAAATGCAGATCTTTGCAAATCTGTATTTCCTCGCTGAACAAACATTCACATATTCAAAAATGGCATGAATTTCTGCTTGAAACACCGTTGGACTATATTTCATTGGTAAAGATTTCCTGATTCCAGGACCATAAACCTCGGTTCGACCACTCTGGAAAAACACAATGGAGAACACAATGGAACCTGGACGTAAACTAGGTCCACCAGGCTCCCATACATAGCGGCTTGATTTAACCACTTTGAAGGAAACATTGTAGTTTGTCTTCATTGGCATTCAATCTTCTATGGTTTTAATATCTGAGTTTAGCTTGAAATTCTTAAGGATTTTAAAATGTCCGACCAGATCACCATCTAAAATCTTGTTGTATCGTTTGAATTGCATGGCAATTTCATTTTAAAATTTCATCCCTCCCAGCTGATTTTGAAGGTTGAATAGAACTGAGTGCCCATTCAACTCTAGATGGCGAGAAGATTTCACAAGCTTTAAGATAATCATCTGCTAACCATACGCGTCCTACCTCATATAAATCCTGTGCTTCAGCAAATTGAGATACCCCGGTAAGTTATTTTTGTAATGGATTGTTATTCCGGAAAAAACGGCTTTCGAACAGAAACGTAGTGCTGTGGTCGTTTTGCTTCGAGTTGGAAAACGGCAAAAGGACATAGTGCGTGAGCTTTCCGATTTACATGTGTGCAGAAGTTTTGTACACCGTACAGTCAATAGACACCTGGAGATCGGAAGTACCAAAAACGGTATGGTGGGGGGCGTCGAGCTACTGTGGTGACACCTGCCATGATGAAGATTGCAAAGAGGTTCATTAAGAGAAACCCTCAATGAGTTCCATTAAATTGGTGAAGGATCTCAACGCATCGGATCGAAGTCTCTATCAAATCCTGAAAGATAAACTTCAGACCAAGCCCTACAAGATCCAGAAGGCTCAAGACCTTTCGGTGAGGCAGAAACAAGAACCGTGAAAAAGAAGGCGCTGCTGAAGAGGGTTGCGGAGGGAAAGTTGGAGAATATCGTGTTTAGCCGTACAGCAGTTCGTGTTCATGCAAAATGACAGAGTTTGGTTGCAGAAAGACCAGGAACCGATACCAATTTGCTGACGGCCACCAGACGACAGAAACCAGCCTCAATGATGGTTTGGGCTGAATTCATCCATGATGGCTGCTCCGCTGGTTTTTGTTCCTGAGGGAGTGAAGATCAACCAAAATACATATCGAGAACTAGTTCACGTCGTCATTTTAGTTCCAGGGATTGGATTTTCTAGAAGGACTCAGCGCTGACTTGCAAAAAAACCCCAACTCTGGATTGTGGAACATTTTCCAGGGTGCATTTCGAGCTCGGAGTGGCCGGTGAGTTTGCCTGACTTGAACCATATGGATTTCACTCGTACAAAGTGTGCCTCGGTCATCTGCGGCGAGTGGTTAAACTCCAGGGCGAACAAGTGGAACTTGACCAGTGAATTTTCAAAAAGTTTTCAAAAGAAGTTGAATGAATTTAAAATATAATGTTTTTGTTTAGATCAAGTTACTTAGTTTGTTTCAATATAGTACATTTTTTGGTGGACCTACTTTGATGTCCTCTTCAAGTCGAGCAGAAGAAGAGGACAGTTTATACTGCAAATCGCAGACGAAATTGGCCATAGCAAATTTAACCATTCATTATAATTTTATTTTTTTCAGGTACATAGCAGCTTGCTCCAGTTTATTTACTCCACCAATTGTAAAATTAATAGTTGAGTTGAAAACTCAGTGCTTAAAATTACTTCTGAATGTAAAAGTTATAAACATGGTTAGAAATACAAACCTTTTTGTTGTCTTTTATATGGAATCACTTCGGTCGGAAAACATTGATGCTGTCTGTCAATTCAAACTCCTTGAATAATAATTGACACAAAGAAGTATTTCCCAGTGCACCTTTGATCCTCCGGCTTTGCAGTCTTTTTTAGCTTATGAATAAATATGTTTTGTATTCCCAACATATCCATGGTTTATTCCGTCTTTCTCATCGGTTGGAAACAACCACAACCAACTACTCGAGCTACTTCCGGTTGAAAATCACGTACATGAAGAAGCGGAACAAGACTAGCCTTCAACTCGATCGCACCAATCTACACACACCCCTGGCCATCATGGAGGTACATCCTTCGGAGCTGTCAAGTCATGGCCCATAAAGGAAAACATGTTGGCACGAAGCTGACCACTACAGATTGAATTTATTGTACTGTATAGGACGCTGAGATTTCGTTCTCCGTTTTCATTTTTTCCCTCAAAAATTTCCACGCTTTCTGTCTTGCTTCGATATCGATTCGCTTCTGGGAGGTCTGGCTTGCTGCAAGGGCTAGGCGGAAACGAACAATTGAATATAGTTTTTGATGAGATAATAGAAACCAAGGAAAAGTTTTTTTGCATCGATTGCAAAAATACAGAAACCTGGGAAATGGAGAGAACGGCAAAAATGGTGTTCCTGTCGAAAGATCCTGTCCCATGCTCGGTTGATTTTAATGGACCATGAAAGCTGCCGTCGCTGCCGCCTGTCCACTACAACAACGGGACAAGGGATGAGGGAGGGAGAGTTACAAACCACAATGAAAAATCGCCCGAAGCGTACATCCCCCCAGACCGGCTAGCAAGACCAATGTGTGCTCCAGCAGTAGTAAATCGAAATAAAATATATTTTCATCAATTCGATAACAACACATATCACAGAAAAAGCTCGCGAGCTGGTAGTTGGAATGGGAAAATAAAAGCTGGAAATCAATGCTATATCTCATGGGGGATGATCAATACTTTTTTTTTAGCCTGGCCGAAGTTGCTGGGTGAAATGGTGAGAAGATACCACTTGAATCATCCATCATCCATCCTCACCAAACGGAATGGACTCCACTATGCTGGGGAGGGGGATCCTCGAATGTAGTAGCATCAGTGGCCACACAACCGTGTGTTTGATAAAACTATTGAATTTGAGTATACATATTTATGTTCCACAACGAATGATGATATACTCTGCCCTACTGAATCGGTCGGTTCCTATTGACCGGAAGAAGATCCGATTGGTTTGGGGAGCATATTCCCGCGGTGTTCATGCGAGAACAATAAAAATATCCATTCCAATGCACTGATTTGAATTGGGGTATGCAAGCGTGATTTATGTTGCTTTTATACGGATTAATAGAGACGTTATTCAATTTTGATAGTGTTCAGAGCGATTTTTATGGGGAATTTTTATAGAAATTTTGACGCAAACGTGTAATTGAGGCTCTTTTTTGCCCTACGGAATTATAGCAGTCCAGCCATTAGATGAATGGGGATGAAATCCATTCTCATGCATGGCTGCATGACACATTTGATGATGAACCAGATAAGCAATCCAATTTCCAAAAATATGAACAAATTGCTCCACGATGCGAATCCATGTAACAAATTCTCTTTTGTGGTTTAGGAAGCTTAACAACGAACAGCTCAACAATATAAATGGATAATGAATGATATACAAAAGCAAGTTAAGTTGAATATTTTCTTCTACGGCAATAAATTACCAAATTTTTAGAGTATGAGAAGTATTTTGTAGTATTTGGTTCATATTTGAGAAGGTCGACTACAAATAGTTATCATATTGGGTGGAATTACGCATATCGCTATTAATTCAAATTCACGATTTATTTACACCGTGTCCAATATATTCTCATACACTTTTTCCATGCATTGGTGTCGTGCAACTACTCAACATGTACGTGAACATATGTGTTGGTGTAGTTTTGCACTATGTTTATGCAAACGCTTTTAGGTTGTGTCCGATTGTTTTCATTCGGTGTTTATCTTTTACCAGCGATGAAGGAGTTTCGTGCTGTGGTGATAAAAAAAGTTTTTGAAAGATGAGCGCCCGGGCACCATTTTCAAAAGTTTGAAAAACGTCGGAGAAAAGCGGGATTTTGTGTACCGAACCATCCGAAGATACCGTGACACCTGCTCCTTGGATGACCGGAAGAGATCCAGTCGTCCTCGAACGGTACGGACTGCACAAGTTGTTAACGTGGTCAGGAAACGGATTAGACGAAAATCACAGAGCTCTGTACGTAAAATGGCCGCAGATCTGAATGTTTCGAGATCGTCAATGCACAGTATACTGCAAAATGATCTCGGATTCCAAGTTTTCAAGAAACGTAAGGTTCACGGACTTTTGGAACCATCCAAGCAGAAATGACTTGAAAGAGCAAGTCTGCTTTTGTCGCAGCAAGGTGGGGAAGAATTTATCTTTTTCGACAAAAAGTTATTCGTCTTGACACAATCCCACAATGTCCAGAACGACAGATTGTGGGCTCTCTCTTCGAGAACTGTTCCAGAGAGTGAAAGGAATATTCCACGGTTCCAAAGTGCTGCTTCAGTGATGGTTTGGGGAGGACTTTGCAAGCGAGGCAAATTACCACTGGTTTTCATCGAAAAAGGCGTCAAGTGAATAGGCGTAAAGTGTAATATCTGTTAATCAACAAACCGAGTATTACTCATGTATACACTAAAATTGACTAATTTCGAACAAATTTTCCTAAAATCCTACATGTTAAATCTTCTAAAGATTGTACTCGGAAAAAATGCAACACTTTTTTCAGTGTATAACTATTCATTGCATGGGTTACATTTAAAGTGTAATGTTTACAAATTCAAAACTTCGTTACAATCTGTTGAGTGTTATCGAGATGGCTTCCAAGCAAGAATTGCTCCAAAAAAAAAATGTTTGGGCACAGTTAGAAATTGACAATTCAATTGTGCCCCGTGTGGTAAAATCGTTCAAGGTGACCCAAAAAACCCAGCGGTGAGCTGACAGCGAAAGAAAAGCAAAGACGGCTGACCCCGTGAACGCAAGGAAGATGATGGATTACTTCAAGCGCAATCCGAACCATTCGATTCGGGAAGTGGCCAAAAAGGTCAATCCTTCCGTCTTGTTCGTCCAGCAGACAATGAAGTGAGCCTTACTTTACGTCTTTAAGGTAAGGAAAGTGCTTAACCGATACGATAAACCGAATACGGTGACCAAATCCCGCGAAAAGAAGCTGTACCACGAGTGATTGGTGCAGCCGAAATATTTCGTAATGGACGATTAGACGTACATTAAAGCGGACGCCAAGCAGATCCCCAGCCTGGAGTTTTTCGTCGGAAAGTTTTGCCCGAAGGTTTCGGAAAAGTTTCGGTAGAGGAAGGTTGACAAATTTGCCAAGAAGTGGTGCAGCAGGCGATCTGTGGGTGCGGCAAACTCTGCAAGCCGTTCATCGCGACTGGCACAATCAACAACCAAATTTATTGAGAAGAATATTATTAGAATATTAATATGCTTGAGAAGAACACTCCCAGAAGCGCCTGTGGCCCTTCCTGCTGTCCCCCAAAAGTGATCATCTGTTCTGACATTCTGCCCTTCCACGAAACCAGTGATGGAGTGGTACGCAACCCACGATATTGTTTTTCTGCTGAAGGAGGCAAATCCGCCAACCTCACTAGAACTTGGCCCAATAGAAAAATTCTGGGAGATTATGAGGGGTAAGCTCCGGAAAACATGGAAGTTCTACCGTGCTATAACAGGTTCCAAAAAATCGATCCCCGCCGTATTTAGCAATATTTCGCAAATATTTTCTAATGAACGGTTAGTACAAATCCAAGTTACTTTGACAATAATGTGCGTTGATTAATATTAGCGTGCACTTTTTGACTCCTATGATTGTACGAAAGTTAATACTCCTACTTCGACGTGGAATCCTGCAGATTTGAATCTGAGAAATGGCTTCTGATAATTCTTCAAAAGAAATGAAGAATCGACCAGGTATTCTTCTTACTGATAAGGGACTGCTCATAAACCACGTAGACCGAAATTTGACACTTTCAAACCCCCCCCCCCCTTCCCCATCGTAGACTTTCGTAGACTTTTTCCAAATCCCCCCAAAACTTTATCAAATTCATTTTTTTTAATTTATGGAAAATGTTCTACAATATGTGGCTATGGCGGTTTGAGGAACGGTTTATAAAATAAAACTCAAACAATCAGGTTATTCAGTTATTAATTTTAATTTTGTTCCATAAAAATTTGGCATAAATAAAAAATAACAACAATCAATTATGCAAATGCTAAAGATGCCCACACCATGGCTACTTGAACCAATAATTAAAGTTCATCAGCGGAAGTTCCCTAGTAGCACACATTCTGTCATTAAGTTGAGAAAACATAAATGTGCTTTTGTTAGTCATAATCTAGTTGCTGCAACTAATTATGATCGTGGTGTGCTACTAGGGTTCTAGTGGAATTGTTTCTTGGATGTCAAGTCCAATGATTTCGACTAAACGTGATTCTAAGCATAGAACTTCCGTAGCTCCGTTCTCGTAGACCTCACAAAGAATTTCTTCCTGGCGTTACTACAAAATCTTGAGGCCTTATTTTCTACTACAAAATATCTGCCTTGTGGATGCTTTTCACTTTTGTCGCAAAATGCAGTCCACAATAAAAGTGCATGCGGCTATTTTTGATTACACTTTAGATATCAAGCTCAGTTTATCTTCTTCTAATTTTTTTCCAAAGCAAGTTGACATCTTCCCACACCTCTTATTGTATTTTCTACTTTGTCCCACATGCGCTCAAACCCTCTACTAAATGTTTGTCAAATGGGAGCAAATTAACTATCAAATATCATCTTATTCACGTATAAATAAAAATACTCAACGGCCTAGTAGCAAACTTGTTGCAAATAAGTCAAAGTAACTGCAATGTAACTCAATTAAGGCACAATCAAGTTTTTGCAACCAATTATGACAGAGGTGTGTTGCTTGGGTGGTTAACATCATAAACTTACTATTGAGTTGGTACCATGCATTCGATCTATCGATGTTGTGAAAAACGAATAGAGAAACACAACCAACACGCTCAAATTACTGTCTCTTGTTATCCCATTTTCCTCTCGAAAAGATAATTAGAGACAGTAATTTTAGCGTGTAGTATTAAACTCCGTTCACATTGCAACCTACATTACGAGCTTGATTATAAAATGCCGCGCAAATTCTTTTTGGTGAAAACTAAAGCCTGTCAAGGTTCAGTTTGGTAACTTTTATTTCTGTGTAGATTTTGAATTATTTCATACGGATCGCTAAAATGTTTCAGTCATGTGTCAGCTGAAACTCTCCACTTTATTTAGTGGTACAACATGCTTACATTCTTGTTACATTCAATAAAATGGCGTCGAATCATGTGAACACGCATGTTTTACGGAACTAAAATTCCCAAAAGTACCGTGTTATGTGTTTGCAAATCATTTGGCCAGCACTTGACTGTGGATCGGAAGCTTGCCCCGATCAATGGACAAGAAGGTGATAGCCATTATTGAGAAAAATCCCAATCTTTCTGAGCGACATGTGACGGGGAAGTCAAAATCATACGTACAAAAAGTGAAGCAGGGGCAAGGACTGAAGCCATAAAAAGTAAAAAGGTGCCACAGGTTGATAACATGCACAATTTCACTGCAAAAAGTCGTGCTAAGGTGCTTGACACCATTTTTTTGCAAACATTTTCTTGTATCAAAATGGACAACAAAACATACGTACTCGAAGACTTTAAATAGCTTCAATGTCTAACGTTTTATACCACAGTGCAAAGGAACGCTGTTGCCAAGTATTTTCGGACAAAGAATGTGTCCAAATTCTCGGAGATGTATTTGATTTGGCAGGCCATAAATAGTTGTGGTTGAAAATCTTAAAGTATCGTCTCTATCGAAACTATCAATAAGGATGTGTACGAGAAAAAATGTCTGCAAAAGCGGTTTCTATTGTTCATCAGAAACCACGACTCTCCAGTCTTTTTTTGTCACTATGCGAAATCCGTCCTGGAATAGAATAAAGAACAAGAGGACAAATACGTGCTAAAATCAGCCAATCCACCAAACTGTCCAGAACTTCATCCAATAGAGAAGTACAGGGCTCTAGTTAAGCGGAAACTCTTCGAAACTAAGACGAAAGAAAATGGAAGCAATGATTTCAAGAGAAGATGGAGAACCGTCACGGTGGGCGTTTCCGAGGTTACCTGATCGCGGGTGTACCACAGGAAGTTCGAGAATTTAACAGAAAGAAGGATTAACATCTTAATCAACTTTTTCTAATGTAGATATGAATCTATTGCTATGAAATAAACAATCGGTATTTTTGAATAATGTGTAAATTTTGTTTTGCTACTATTATTATGGTGACCGAAATTTAACGTACACAGCCTTAAGATGTATAGATGCTAATATGAAGATAGTCTATATCACGTAATTTAGGTTGTAGTGTGAACGGGATGTTATGCTCAATTATTTAATTAGCCATATTATACTGATTTGATGTATTCCTTCAATTTTTACAAAGTTCAGGGCTCGAAACTGCGTGCAGTTCATCTCTAAGCAAACTTCTTGAAACTGGAACATGTTAGCATTTAAGCTCAACCGAGGACTAAGATAACCAAGACTCATAGATTTTATTTTTTTTGAATTAGAACGCTACCAGTAAAATCCAAAATTTGTACGTTTATTCGTATCATTAATATGTTGAAAATAAACATAATATGATTTTAATTTCAAACATCGATGTTACTTCCCATGTAGCACACTAAGACCCATTTTTAGTTGTAGTGACTTGATTATGACTTAACAAGTCATATTTATAATATCTCAACCGAATGGCAACAAGTGTGCTACTAGGGTTGGTTTTAAACATAAAATATGTTAGAAAGAAAGCAATTTTATGTTTGCGGCCAAAATTAACTTATATTATGTTTGAATTTACCTGGAATATGTTTGTTATTACGTTATTTTTCTTTGCGTGGAGGGATGAATATCCGTTTTGTAGAGAAAAAGAGGTCTACGTAGACCTTTGGTATATCCCCCCCTCCCCCATCGTAGACAAACGTAGACTTTTTCGAAACCCCTCCCCCCCCCTTAATTGTCTACGTGGTTTATGAACAGCCCCTAAAGTGAAGATTTCACACGATTTGGAGAATGGAGTTTCGATCCGCGATGTGATGGAAAAGTATCTCATCAAAGCATGATCTACACTCTGTCTATTTCCTATAAAACAAAATAAATTTTGCCTTCCACCTCCCAGAAAGAAAACACATCACTTCGATTTATACCATGATATATTTGTGTGAGTGAAAGCTATGCTATACATGACTAATAATCGTGTGTGCGTGAACGCACCAAGCAGTGACAATTGTTGTGTGATTTGTCGTGTCCATTTTTTACAAAACCACTAGGCAGACTTTTGCATCAAAATGCACAAAGGGAAAATTCCCAAAGAAAAGGTGAAAGGGAGAATCGAGGCACTTCATCAAAAGAAAGTAGTGATAACAGAAATCGCACTGCAGATTGGCCGGTCCCATTAAGATTTGCACAATTATTAGGCTGATCCCGGAGGATATGTACGTAAAAATAAATAAAGCTAGCCGATCGCGAGAAAAGGAGATGGTTAGAAAAGCTTGGATGGAGGGAATAGTGTGTCCCATCTATAAAAAGGGCAACAGCTGGATTGCTGCAATTATCGTGCAATCACGCTACAGAGCGCTGTCTACAAGTTGCTCTCCCAAATACTATGCCGCCGCCTCTCACAATTGCAAAGGAGTTCGAAGCGCAATACCAGGCGGGATTCATGGGTGCCCGCGCTACTACGGACCAGATTTTTGCGATTCGGCAAGTGCTGCAGAAATGTCGCGAATACAACGTACCCAAAGCATGCACGAATATCGATTTCCGGAAAAACTGACGCGGTTGATCAAATCAACGATGGGTCGAGTGATGTGTGTCGTCCGAGTATCAGGGAAAGTCTCGAGTTCCTTCAAATCTCGGAGAGGGTTACGGCAAGGTGATGGATTGTCGTGTTTGTTGTTTAACATTGCACTGGAAGGTGTGATTCGAAGACCTTGGATAGACACGAGTGGCACGATCTTCCGGAAGTCTGGCCAACTATTTGGCTTCACCGACGACGCTAATATCGTAGCACGTAACTTTGAGACGATGGCGGAAACGTACATCAGACTTAAGGCGTTGGCTGGTAGGATTGGGCTTGTGATTAATGCGCTGAAAACAAAATACATGAAGGGAAGAGGCTCACGAGAAGGCAATGTTAGCCTCCTAGCACGAGTTCAGATGGACGATGATGAAATCGAGGTAGTAGACGAATTCGTTTATCTGAGCTCATTGGTGACCGACGATAACGACACAAACAGAGAAATACAAAGGCGCATTATGGCTGGCAATCGTGGATGCCTACTTTGGACTCCGAAGGACGCTCAGATCGAACAAAGTTCGCCGATCTACAAAGTTGACCATCTACAAGACATTAATTAGACCGGTAGTTCTCTATGGCCACGAAACATGGATATTGCTAGTGGAGGTGCTGCGTACCATCTACGGTGGAGTGTAGATGGAAGACGTAACGTGAAGGAGGTGAATGAACCACGAATTGCACCAGTTGCTGGGAGAACCTCCCATCGTACACATCGCAAAAATCGGTCGACTACGAAAGGCTGGGCATGTCGTAAGAATGTCAGACGACAGCCCTATGTAAATGGTTCTCGAAAACGAACCAACAGGTACAACAAGAAGAGGCGCGCAACGAGCAAGGTGGATCGATCAAGTAGAAGGCGACCTGCGAACCCTGCGCAGACAGCGAGGCTGGCGAGTAACAGCCATGGACCGAATAGAATGGATATAACTTCTGTGTACAGTAGAGTCCACGCCGGCCTTAGTCTGATTGGTAAGGTTAGGTAGATTTTTACGCCACATGGATTTTCCCCATTACATTCCAATAAGATATGAAGTCAGTTGAAGTTATATCAGTATATAAATAAATAAATAAATAAATATGAGATAATAATACAAAAATAATAAGGGGTGTTTCGATTAAAATTTGGTCGACTTAAACTTGATGTATTTCCTTTTAAAGATATGTGCGTGTAGCTTCATGCCTCTATTTTGATTTGCACTTCAGTTATGAAAATGTCGTCGAAGGAAGAGAAGTAACGCATCCAAATTTTGCACGTGCATGGCAAAAATCCAAACTACTCTCACGCCATGTGGGCAAAATGGTTGAATGTGGCGAAATCAACTGTTACCAATGTATTGAAAGTGTTTGGTGAACGTTTGTCGACAGCCAGAATAGCTGGATTTGGGGGAAATCAAAAGCCGGAGGCCACAGCGACGACAAAAAGAGTTGCGGAACTCAAACCTCTCCTCCCGAGATGTCGCAAAGAAGTTGGGAGTAGCGCCTTCAACCGAGGATAGAGCTAAAAACGAGCTGGACTATCGACTTACAAGAAAGTGGTGACTCCAAATCGCGACGAAAAACAAAACACGTCGGCCAAAGCACGATCGCGAAAGTTGTACACGACGATGCTGATGAAGTTTGATTGCGTGGTACAGGAAGAATTTTACGTCAAGGCAGACTTTAAACAGCTTCCTGGACAGGAATTTTGTACGGCAACCGGACGAGGAAAGTGGCAAATATTTAGAAGCACAATAAACTGTCAAAGTTCGCGGAGAAATATCTGGTGTTGAAGAGCAGCGTTTACATTGCGACCAGAACCGTCAACCAGGAAATTTATCTGAGCAAGTGCCTGAAAAAACGTCTACTGCCTTTCCGGAAGAGACACAATTGTTCCGTTATATTTTGGCCGGATTTGGCATCTTGCCATTACGGAAAAAGCCCTGGAGTGGTATGCTGCCAACAACGTTCAAGTGGTGCCCAAGGACAAGAACCCTCCCAACACGCCAGAGCTCCACCCGATCGAACAATATTGGGCCATCATTAAGAGGAACTTTAAGAAGACTCAAAAAGCGGTTGTGAGTGAGAAACAGTTCAAGGCAACCTGGCGTGGACAAGGGGACTGTACAAAATCTTATGGTAGGTGTAAAACGAAAGTCATGGCATCGCATTCGGTAAAAAGGCTGAATATTTATCCTGTATTCTGTATTAACTGAATTTGAGAAAGAAAAAGAACTTGACTTATTAATAAAAACTTTGATCGACTCACACGCATTCCTGTTTGATCAAATTTTGATCGGAACACCCTCTATGTGTGTATCATTTTTATCGAATACACCCTTTACCACTAGAAGTGAAGAGATTCCTTAACAATCTGCGCTCCTTCGAGCGCTGTAAAAAAATGCAAAAAAATCCAGATGTTAATTGAATCCAGCTTTAATCAATTGAAGTTTAATTTAATTTTTGTCTCTTTCTAAGCGTGTTAATACAGCTACTCTAAGGGAACGTCCATAAATTACGTCCCGCAAAAATTGACTTTTTACAACCCCCTCTCCCCCCCTTGTCACGTTTTTTGTATGGACCTTCAAATTTTTTTGTATGGATCGTCACGTTTTCCCAAACCCCCCCTCCCACCTTACTACGTGACATTTTTAATGGACCTTCCCTAAGGGTAAATTACAATGTATAGCGTAGGTCGTCTGCTTCCATCTACCATGTACGAAGCGCATCGCATCTGCAATCTAATCTGTCTCTCGGTTGATTATTTCCAGTCCCCGCTCCGATCATGAATACCTATTGAAATGGAATCTTCCACCGCAATCCTCAAATAGAGGTATCAGTCATTGAACCACATCTTCATATGGAAAAACCTCAACCGGAAAACCGCTGACAAAGATCAAAGCGGATTGCAGAGCTGTTAATTAGAGCTCGGTGAGATGTGTCTATCTACGTGACGATAACGATGATGGTGACGATGGCTGCATGTCCTCTTGTTGTTATCAAATGCAAGGTGCTTTCGACTCTTTTGAGGTGACTCGTCGATGGTGGATCGTTCCCATGTTCTGTCCCTGAAATTAGCTTTTGATTGAAACCCACACTTTTGAATGATGAAAGAAGTTTGATATGGCCAAATTTGGTTCTTTGATGCTTCGGTATCATTTTCAACGAACGTTCTAACCAATATGTGGACAATGGACACACTAATGGAAGTTCGTCTGTTTTGTTTATGAGCTATACATTCATTTTCCCTTAGCGACCGTCAAAAGTAGAGCCAGCTATACAAAAGCAGCTACAGGGAGTTTTCATCAAATGAAGAAAAAGTATTCCACGTACTGCTTTTTCTGACCGAAAGATGTTAATTCCAAACCATTTCGATCCCACTCGTAGCCACTTTCGATTGCCTCCCGCGCCAGAAAGCGCCACTCGAGTCCGCAATGGTCCAATTGCACCACTAACATCGACCGTTCTGTTCTGAATGGCAACCAGATGAGAAGAGAACAAGTCAAACCAAGTTCTTTGGAAACAATGCTGCAGCACAGAACTTTGCATTTAATGAGAAACTTTCTATAATGAAACAATGCAATGAGTTCGATATTGGTTTCTTTTTTTATAGCTGCCCTTGCCTCAATGTCTTTAATGTGGTTTTTCTTTTTGCAACGGAAAATTAATTCAGTCTTTTCACTTCATCGCCTCGCTACTTGAGAAACAACTAAACGGTCAGTAGAAGTTCTCCGATGCGAAATCACGTTGTTGAAGTAATGGGTTTAGAAAGTTACTACTCTTGAACAAGCAACTGGGGCCTCGCTTTAATTAAAAACTAAAAGTGATTTGCGGAGTATTTAATAAGTAATCCAACAATTGGAATGGTTGTTGATAAACAAATGACAAAAGAAAGCAAAGGATAAAAACCAATATCAAGAAGAAAAATCCCTTCCCTGACCCATCCGAACTACAAAAAAACTGCTCTCTTTTCGTCTGAAACCTATTGGATTTCGTTTCTCCTCATTTTCTAGACAGGATTGCATTTCCAGTGCGATAAGCTCGTAACGGCGCACACTTTCCTTCCTTGATAAGCATCACGTCGGAAGACTATGAAACAAAAGAAGTGCCCTATCGAGTGTTTAGTTCGTTTTTCGGTCCCGATATTGGATATCCACTATCAGGAAGGAAAGAAGTACCCAAGATCCGACGGCACTTTCAAATCGACGAACTTGAACCGCCCCTTTCCACCCGTCGCTCGTGATGTGGGGGATAAATAAAATCCATTAGTGCTGTTTTCCTTCTAGTAATAATGGAGAAAAGATGTACGATTAAAACACGATATTGGAAAACAGCTGCAACGATAGGACGTGATATCATTTGGCTTTCCTGCGCAGCTAGTTGTAGCGTGGAGCCTGGCTTATAGTACATAAAAATCCGCCTCATTCCTGCTATGTGCCGCTGCCTGTAGGCATTCAGTTTACGCTCAACGCTCTAGAAAAGCTGCCATCCGTTTCGAAGTTGGAGGTAAAGTTTTAATATAAGACAAAGATCAGATTATGACAGTGAATGCATGGAGCTAAGAAAGAGAGCTGCACTCGAATCGTGCCGTGCAGAACTGACTTTTGGTACTTTCTCCTGAACGGTGAGCTGAGCGATTTTGCCAGCAGCTGAGACTGTGATTGCCAATTGTCGATATGAAGTTTTGTGTTTTAATTGCTTTGCTGATATCAACTTCAATAGATACAGCAATCAATCTCAAGGCAGGAGAAAGTCGGAGGCAATCAGTTGTAACGTTTTTTTCTGTATATTTTTTTGTTTACTTATTTGTTCAGGCTCAATCGAATCAACTTTACAGAGATAAAATGTTTATTTCAATAAACCGTTAGGGCATCTTCAGCGGTGGTGTATTTTTGGAACAACTTTATAATTGATTTGCATAATCTTCTTCTTTCTTAGCGTTTCAAGCTTATTGCTTTCGCAATTAGCTTATTGCTTGCTCTCAACTTAGTGGTCTAAATGCACTTTTGTAGTTATTAATTGAAAGCTTTCGATACCAGGTACCATTTTTGCATTAGTGTTGCAAATACAATCATACACACTACCAAAATGTCATGTTAATTTCTGTCACCTAAGACCGACACATGTAAGCGTTCTTCAGCTCATAAGAATGAATTGAAAGAGTTGAGAAAATAAGTTCAATCAAACCCATCTCTAGCCGAATTCTGTATGTTTCAGTTGCAGGAGACATAATTTTACACGAAATCTTTCTTTACGTTTCTCGACGCGTGTACTCTATGCTCAGGTAGTCGAGAAATTTTCCTTAACGAAAAATTCCAAGACCAGACCGGAAATCGAACCCAGCCACCAACACCATGGTGTTGATTTGTAGCTGCGCCTTACCGACTGAGCTAAGGGTGGGCCATCAGAAGGTGGGAGGATTTGCATCAGATAAACTTGAATAGAACCAGCTGAAATGGACCAACATTTCTTTCCACGCACCTGTGTTTTATTACTTGTTGTTTATCTGTCATCCTGTCGATCATTCTACATCAATGATCAGAAGTTTTTTTTCAGGGATCTCAGATTTTTCGTGAACTTTTTGCCATGGATTGGTTTGATCAAATATTTCTACAGCAAGTAGTGCGTCGTTAGCAGACGACGAGGAATACTTGCCTTTTCGTTTGGCTGAAGCGGAGTGTGTGTATGCATGCATTTCATGTAAAAGATATTAGATAATGCTGAATGCTGATTTGTTATTTTGCAGCTGAAAAATAAAAGTCGAAACAAAGGGTCACGTCCCCAACGTTCATCATGATTTACATTTCGATAATCTGAAGCTTTTCCAGGACTACTTCACGTTTACGTTTCCGCATGCCCGAAGAGAGATATACTTGGTCATTATGCTAAAGTTTCACGCATTAATTGGTTTTATAAAATAGCGTGTAATATTTTGGAATATTATTTTACTTGTTCCAAAATGCTGCAAGACTAAATCAAAACATATATCAGATTTAAAATGCTGCAAAATAGATGCGGCATAAAAAAACTACCACACCGGTGCAGCGATGTTTTTGCGGTTGGTCTAAAAAACACGATTTGAACCACCGTTGAAGATGCCCTAATGATCATAAAAATAAAGTTAAAAGGGAAAGAACCGTTTACTCGCGGCCGTCTCGAGGTTAGAGGAATAATAATTTCGTAGCTGAAAAAGGTATACTTTCAACTGTTCTTAAAAAAATAACACAAACACAAACACTGGAATCAAAACCTGAAACTGAACATATAGGTTAAACAAACTACAATCAAAGGCTAATGTTAGTAAAACAAAACACATAAATGAGTCGAGTCCAGTCGAGTTATAAGTAAACAACACTGAAAAAGACACATTGTAGACGAAATACGCACATTTGTCAAGATAAGCAATAATGGTAGTTGGAATAACTAGAAAATATTAGTTTTTCTTCTCATTTATAGTTACATACATGAGTTTCATGAACTCCAGATCACGTTGAGCCTAAATATCTCGAACCGGTACATTGAAATGTCTACTTCGAGCCCGAAGGGAACCAAAAAGCTTCGATCTGTTACCATGATGCTCGGCGCAAGACGAAATAATGTGATCTGCATCCTGGTAACCTTGTCCGCAATCAAAGAGGTTGCTGTCGTTCAGCCAAACTCGGTATACATGAGCGTTCAAAGAAAAATGATCAGACATGAGGCGAAACATCACACGAATGAAGTCGCAATCCACATTTATCCCCCAAAACTTAGATTTCTTCGACACCTTTGGGATAATAAATAATCGCCCCAAATCTCCTTCACTCCATTTATGCTGCCAGCTTACAAGTGAAAGAAGCCGGCGTCGGTGGTGTAGTGGTAAGCGTGACTGCTACTGGCACCCCAGTGGGCCTGGGTTCAATCCCAGTCGACGTCGGTGCTTTTTCTGAGGTGACAAAAGCCGTCCAGGTGGTGGAGTCATCTCCCTGGCGTCGGTGATGGTCATCATGTGAGGAAATAGGCCGACGGAAAAAAATAAGTAAAAAAAAAAACGAGTGAAAGTTAAAAATAGGAAAAATCAATGAAGGAAATTTGCTGACCATTAAAATTGCATTCTGAAGCTATGTCAATTAGGAATCCAGAATAATAAAATCATGTGTATCTCAGTAACGGATTGACGTACTAATAAGTTTAATACATCAAAACAAAGGTAATTCACTTTAAAGTTCAGTGATAAGAGTTTAATCTTAAAAATATATTGATACAAATCATTTCTCTTCGTTTCTAATGAAACCCATCAAACGCTGCACAACTCCGGATCGCCCACCTGCGTCGTGTCCCAAGCCGTTTTTTTCACTTTTCTTAAGCTCCCGCTTCATTATTGCCCAAAATCTCTCGATAAGCTGGAACTGCGGGCAGTAGGATGGATTTATGTTTTTATCGATGAAATCTACGTTATTATAGCGGTACCACTGGATGACTTACCAGCTTTTGTGGCAACTCGCCAAATCTGACCAAAACTTCACGGGACTTTTATGGACATTAATGAAAGGTAGTACGCGGTTTCGAGGCATTCTTTGTTGCACAGCTTCGAGTTCATCGTCTTATTCGTCACGAACACTTTAGTCTTTGCCCCACAGCTGCATATCCCTTGACAAATCATCAGTTTTTTGGCAAATTTGTCCATAAAAGCAAACTTAAACTTTGCAGGAATATCTCCTCGTGCCGTCGCCATGTAGAATTTTGACCAAGAAGCTGTCCGAAATCCATTTTGACGTCATTGTCGACAAGCAGGCATCTTTGGTACTTCGTTAAAACCTGCTGGTACAATTTCCGAGCTCGAGTTTTCGTGACGAAACTTTGCTTCAACGTTCTGTTTGGTTGCTTGATGGCTCGATCAGAACAATATCCTGCTTGCAAACGAATTCATCGAACAGTACTGTGAGCAGCAGCGTATTTTTGTGCGATTTCATTATCTGATAGTCCAGGGTTTGCTCTGACGGTTCTCAACACCTTCTGGTTCAGCTTGCGGTCATATGTTCCACTACGACGCTCACCTTGAGCCACTCGATCCACGCTCTTTCGCTACTTGAAACGTTTGAGCACACCATATACGTCTTGTTTGGCAATTTGCAACGTTTTTGTGATTTTAATTGCGGATCACGTTGGATTATCAACGTGGGTGTGCAGAATTTTTTTCTCTCATGTCGGCTTCCATCTGGAATAACTTTTGACTCACTGCACGAAACACGGTGAAATGTATACCACAGAAAGTGGGCGCCTAGGTGAACAAACCGCTGTAATATAATTCTTTCAGCGGTCACTTTCCATATGCCGCTGCAGCACAATAAGTGATTTTGGATTATAACTGGACAGAACTTTATAGCACCCACCTTCGCAAGCGAGTCCGCTTTCTCATTGTCCAGAATCAAACAAAGTAAAGGGACCCATACAAAGGTGATGATAAAATAACGCGAAGATAAAGCACTTAGAAGCTCCTGTATTTTCATGAGAAAATACGAGGAGTGCTTTACCGGCCTCAAGGAGTGAATAGCCTCTATAGAACTGAGACTATCCGTGAAAATGAAATACTGAGGCAGAGTAAGTGAGGCAACAATTTTCTAGCGTAAAGTGTATTGCCGCTAATTCAACAACATACACGGAACAAGGAGCTTGAAGTTTACGATTGGCACTATAAATTTTAATGAAATCTACTAAAGTCTGTTGACGCCTCTCTCAATGATCCGCCAGTGAAGAACGATTTAGTGGAATCAACATGGCCAAAATTTTCAGCAAATATTATCGGAGCAATCATAGGAAGAGCTCCTGCGGATAAATCAAAATTAACCAAATTGCCGAAGTCGAAGAAAAAATCACGTTTGGGAATATTCAGCTAAGGGTTGACATCCTGTGTTATGAACAAATGGTTGAAAATCATGAAGCAAGTTTGAGGATTCCACTCAAAAAGTTGCTCAAAGTTTTCGATCATCTGGGTTCACAACTTTACACCAGGTGATGAGCTGGAGAGACAATTTTGAAATCCGATCCGATAGTGGCAACATTCCAGCCAGCACTTCTAGACTCATAATATGAGTCGAGTGCATACAACCTAACGCGATACAAAGTCACCGATCCGTTCTAGTTCTATGGTGTACGAGACAGCCGCTGACCGAGAACAAAAACTAGAAGGGACAGCCCAATGGAGTTGTACGCAAAGTTGACGTAGGACTACGAAGCAATGTGTAATCTAGATCGCTTGATTGTTTAAAGAGTGGTCGAAATTGGTTTCCATCCAAATCTAATTCCCATACACTTTTATTGATATAGCCTGTCTTGGTATCTACATTCGATGTTGTCGTCAACGTGTTGTCGGAACCTCTCCCAACTGGCGCGATGGTAGTTCCGTCTGGTGATACGATGCCGGTTGACCGAGGAGCCAACTTCGGCCACCACCGAATAGTGGTCCGAGCTGAGCTCCTGGTGTACGATCGGCTGGGCGATGGTGTTCCCCATGGTGGTAAGGAAGATGTCGATTGTCGATTTAACTCCGGATCTGCTAAACCGGGTGGGAGTATCCGGGCCCACGACGGTGTAATGGCCCTCCTCCAGGTCTTCCTGCAGAATTATTCCGTTCCGCTGGCGCCGGCTGTTAACCCAGATCTCGTGTTTCGCATTTAGGTCGCCGGCGATGATAAACTGCGCCTGTCTCCGAGCTAGCTTGCGAATGTCGTTCCGTAGGACCGTTGTTGTTCCGTTAGCGGTGCTGGCTTGCTTGGGACAATAGGCCGCGATGATGGTGAATGAGTCGACGGCTGTTTCGACCTCGACTCCGATGGCTTCGATGGACTTCTCCTCCACTAGAGCCGCTACGATCCAGTCGCACAATCCGGTATCCTGGGATGAATATGCTGATTTCCGGTTTGAGGTATGTCTCGGTGACGATGTTCAGCCATGACGCGGTAACTGAATTACAAACAGCACAAGAGAAAACTTCAACCAAACTCTTTTGTTAGTAAGCTAGTCGTCCTGAAAAGGACGGATTTAATTGACGTGGGAGAAATAGTTTGCGATTTCCCTTGGACTTTCTTTCTTCGTTCTACTCCTCATCATTGTGGCTGGCCATCTGCAGGTGACGTGGGATGATTGATTCTTGTATCGTCATGGGCGGCTTCAGCAGCCATGTTTCTCGCAACAAGGTTGACGGTTCATCGGCACCAACGCTACTCTGATTAACGACTGCTCGCCATGTTACCCTCATTGGGCTGCAGGACACCATTCTGTGAAATGGTCACATCGGAGAAATTTTTTTTTTAGCTCCTCGTCGTTGCGGATGACCAGCTGCAAGGGACGTGGGATGATTCTGGTCTTCTTGCGGCGTTTTCCATCGGCGTTCTCGCCGAACACGTCTGTCGCATACGGATGCACAGCGTGAACTGATTGGTTGGCCGTTCCCACATGTTTCGCTATTGCTGGCACGGTTAATGCGGCAGTATGAACCAATCAGTGCGTAGCGCAAATATGATGTCATTTTCGACCAATAGCTTTGTGCGTTCAGAAATTTTTGTGGGACAGGCCACAATTGAAAATCAGATACCGGCAACAAAGCAAAGTTATTTTGAAGAAGAAGAAGACATTTGTTACCCATTTCCTATGACCTTGCTAGAGAAAACACATTTTTCAACCTGTTGATATGCAAATTTGTATGGGAGCAAAAGAAGGTCATTTTCAAATGAAAAATTGAACTACTTATAGTAATTGAACTTCTTTCAAATTTCATTGCAAAAAATTGGTGAGTCTTTTTGATCAAATGGTGTATGAATGAAGTCATTCTGTTTAGTCGAACGAGAGTTATAAGCGTTCAAAAACCTTTCACTTTTGCGTAACGCTCTCATTTTTCAAAATTTTGAAACGGCACCCGGTATAGAAAAGAGAAACGTAGTCCTACGTTAAAACTATTGTATTGTATAACCGACAAAATCGTTGTCCGATACAACGTTGCAACGTTAGAAGATCTTGCGGATGCGCTCCCAATCTGGTTCCGGTAATTGTCCGAAGAAAGTTGATCCTTTGCTGGCAGATACTAAATGTGGGATCTTCAGATGCATTTTGAATCGAACAAGACTCCAAGGTATTTAAATGACATAGAATGAGTTATCGGTGTACCCCAAGTTAGAAGCTTCGGTTGTGCTGGATTATGCTTCCTAGAAAAAACTACCAACTCAGTTTTCTCCGTAGATAATTTGATACCTAGCTCGAGAGCCCAAGTAGATCTAAGGTAAGGGTCCTTGCAGATCGACCGCATTGGGTCCCGTGACCGACACTACGCCGTCATCTGCAAGTTATCTTAACTTATAGCTTTCACTTAGACAACCATCGATGTCTTTGACATAAAATTTAAACAAATGAGGGCTTAAACATGAGCCCTGGGGGAGACCCATGTAGCTAAATCGGGAAGCTGTAGAGTTTCCATGGCAAAGTTCATATGTTTCTCTGACAGCAAATTGTACAAAAAATTATTCATTAATGGTGAAAAGCCACAAGCATGGAGTTTATCTGAAAGAACTTCAACAGATACTGAATCAAAAGCACCCTTTATGTCCAAGAATACAGAAGCCATTTGCTCATTTTTAGCAAAAGCTAACTCAATATCTGTGGAAAGCAACGCGAGACAGTCGTTCGTTCCCTTACCCCTATGGAAAACATATTGAGTATCTGAAAGCAGGTTGTTCGTTTCAACCCATTTGTTCATACGGAAGAGGAATACAGGATAACATCGCGATGGGTCGATAGGAGTTGTGGTCGGACACGGGCTTACCAGGTTTTTGAATAGCAATAACTCTCACCCATCTCCAATTATCCGGTACAATGTTGAGTTCAAGAAACTCATTAAACAAGTGCAACAAGCATCTCTTAGTGACGTGTAGGCGATTCTTAAACAAGTTGATCTTGATCTTATCAGCTCCTGGAGCCGTATTGCTACACGAAAGGATTGCGAGAGAGAGTTCTACCATTGAACAAGGGTTGGCTGATCTCATCTATCGAACTCTCTGTTTCGCGAGGAATGATCCGTGTCAGCACAGAATCTGGACAAACTTTTAGCGTGAACTTGAGAATTCATTGGTTCGAGTAATCCTCTCACCTTCGTTGTTCGTAGTTCGGTTACACAATCTTCAGGCCGTCGTCAGTATCCCCGTTTCTTGGTCTTGATGAGGTTCTCAAGTTTGCGTTCAAGTGCTGTGTACTTTTCGAAGTGTTCACGTGTTCCACGTCTAGGGAAGGTCCATTAATTACGTCACGCAGTAGGGGGGGAGGTAGGGTTTGAGAAAACGTGACGATCCATACAAAAACATTTGAAGGTCCATACAAAAAACGTGACAAGGGGGGGGGGGGGGGTTATAAAAAGGCAATTTTTGCGTGACGTAATTAATGGACGTTCCCCTACGGATAACTTTGGAAAACACCATGGAGAACGAGGTTTCCTGGGAAATGATGTCCCTGGAACTGGTTGAGTTTGAGGTTAGAGATGAAGTTATAAGTCTTTCCAGCGGTGAAAGCCCTTCTACCGTCGTTACGGCTTCATCTATTGATGTCCTGAATTATGTCCAATTGATGTAACGGGTTAGATCATACTCGACGTTAATGGATTGCGACGGATTGGACCCTGTGGCAATCGGTTTTTTATGGGCAGGTGATCAATACCGCGGGGATCCTGAATCTGATATCCGATATCTGATATTCGAATCTTCTGTATTTTCGTTTACTAACCTGCATAAACCAGAAGGTGCATGTTTGATGATTATTTGTTTTCATGATATACATACCTGCAATAGAAAAAATAAAAATAAAAGTTAGTTCACATTCGTAACACTTCAAAAATTCGCTAAGAACGCACAATTGGAGAATGTTTTTTTACGCAAGCAATCATGTTGAAAGATAGGTCAAAAGACAAACAAAACGTAAATTTCAAATCAATTTAAGTCAGGTTTCTTAACACCATAACCATTTCAATATCTCTAAAAAAAATCTTAAGTCTATTGGAACCTTTTAACACCATATTGCAAATAACCTTTCCTGAACTCTAAGTATTGCTTACGCTGTCTGATTTTTGAAAGATGTTCGACGTACTAAATATAGGGTTTGTGACGTTCAAAAGCCGGGTATTTTCAGGAAAAAATTTCGAAAACAAAAAATTTCTGTCCGATCCAACAAATTTTTCGACCCGGGAATGTTTCCTTGGTCATTGTCTCCAGCTGCGCGTGATGGTGTTCTAGACTCAAGGTACGTTCGACAGTTTGTTCGGTTGCACCAGCCTCTTTGCCCAAGGCACGGAAGAGGTTTGCCAGCTTCCCTCGATTTATCGCTGCACTTTTTGCCCCGGACCATTGGACGGCTGGAACCAGGCTTCATTTCGATGCCTCTCCTTCGTCCAGTAAATAGATGACTTTGTACTTACAGGAAGTGCCCCACAACGGCAGATTCTTTCACTCCGGAGTTGAGGCGGTAGAGAGAATGTTCTATTTTATTAATTAAAATGATCTATATTTCTTTACATTAATTGTTATTTTATATATTCTCCGAGCGAGGAGTAACGATTATGATGTTGAAGGAGATGTTCGCTCATCACCATGAGGCACCAAGAGTGAACAACAATGTTTTTGGCTAGAATTGAAAGATATGAAGAGAAAGTTTTTTTTTGATAGTTCCGCTAGTGTGCGGCAGGCTCGGAAATATGACAGATGTTTTTAGGAAAATTGAGCGAAAAGGGCATGTATACAGTGGTACTCGAACCAAGGACATTTTTGCCTAACATCCCACTGCGGGGTAGGCACGGACTAAGTCCGCCACTTCAACAGGCAAAAATGTCCGGTTGGAAGACGCTCATGTACCACTGTGGCTTGTATAGTTATTCTAGCGATCTATTGTGTGCACTCTGTTTACTGATGCGCACATGGGAGAGGAACTCTCTCCTTTTTTTGGGTTTGTTTTGATTCGCACCGACTGACGATCACTAAAGTTTCTTTGTTTTTTGATGGTTAACATGTTCGTAGCTTAAGTGATACAAATATTGTCATTACAGTAGATTTACGATTCACTCTATATGCTAAGATTTTTTACAATTGAAAAACAATACAATTAATAGTAATTGACTCAAATTTGTTCGGAAAATAATGTTTTTTTCTACATTTAAGATACTTAACTACCCCTCTTTTCTATTGTCGATGTCTCAATTTACATTAGATTATATTGTGGTAACAATAACTCATATTGTCATCTTATAGTTGTGAACAATACTATTAATTGTACATACTATAGGTTATATTGTATGGTTACAATATATTCAATTGAAAATGTATGAGAATTTTTTATTCGGGATGGCTCCAACAAAACGATTGGTAACGTTTTCAAAGGTTGACTGTAAATACAAAGGTTGCTACGATTGGTGATGCAACGTGGTATTCATCACCAGGTGGCTGCAGAATCACATATTGTAGTGATGAAAACTGATTATTTTTATAAGTGCAGATATACACTTCCGTTTCATTTTACTCAATTTTTGAGTACAATTGTATACTTTCTCTTCTTTTCTCTCACGGAAATGTTACTCAATTTTCGTAAAAAGTAGATCTACTCAAAAATGGAGTTGATCCACTATTTAACGAAAATTGAGTAACATATCTGTGTGAGAAAAAGAGATGCCATACAATTGTACTCAAAAATTGAGTAAAATGAAACGGGAGTGTAAGGAAGGTGATTTCCAGATCTTCTGCTTAGTAACCAGAGTAGGTAACCAGTGAGCAATCGAGCCGCGTCTAAAAACAAACAATTTCAATTTCAGTTTGCAATGTAATTGATCTGCTGCCCATCAAGACAAATATTTATACAGCAGACAGTAGACATTGTAAGCAATAGCTTAGGATCAATCATAACTCCACCTTGTAGCACGTAAAATATTTAAACTTCTCCTCAAAATTCCATGTTCCATAGTCAACAGTATGCATAATTTTACAACTAGCAGCTGTCAGCAAGTGCCGAAGCAGTGTTTACCATAATTTTTCGGCAAAACTTTCGTCATTACATGACATCAATAAATATGTTTCCGTGACCACGTGCACCGTAATACTTCCGAACACAAAGCGGCAAAGTTCTTCCATTCCTCCTGACACTCTCTAATTCCAAATCGTCCCGCCATTGTGCCAAACGAAATTTCCACATTCCAAGTTTGGTAATTAAACGTTAATTACAATTTGGACGGAAATGCTCTAGGTTCTGTTCCACGACTTGCCTGTCAGAGGTTGAACTTCCGTTTTGCGGCTTTAATCCGGCAAAGGGCCATTCTCGAGCAAATTTTCTAGGGCAATAATATCTAATTTACTATCTTTCGCAGTGTTTTTGAAATAAGTTCGATTTAGTGCCATAATTCCGAGCTGCACTTATGCTGTTCTCGGTATCATTTGCTCAAACAGGTTAGATTATAGAGTTCTCGGAAGGGTACTGTTCTGGTAATAAAAGCTCATCGTGAGCTCGGAGCAATTTGCTTGGTTAAGCCGCTGCTGTTCATAAATTAGCAGACCGAGTAGTAATACTTAATTACCAATAAAATTTTACGATATGTTTCCCATGCAGCACGGAGTTCATATTTTGCGTTGGCAAACGAGTAAATAATTTCACTTTCACTGCCTGCCCAATGAGTGCTTTGGCAATGATGGCGGAATAAAGCTCGAATTTCTTTTTCCATCAAAAATCAAGTTGGTCTGGTTAATGATACTGGTTGAAACTGTAGCAGTTCTCTTAATTGAGCGTATCGTGTTGGTCGTTATGACCCAAAAGGGTAAACCAAATTGCACTTTACCAGTTGAGGACACCAACCATGACACAGGATTCTGCTTAATGACGGTCATCTTATTTGGCACGATAGCATGGGTCAATTCCTTAGCAGCATGCTCTTCATACCTTTGAAGCAAATAAAATCTGCGATTGATGTTCTGGGGAGGAAATCATCAAGCGAAATAATCCAGGATAAAAACATGAACCTTTCCTCATTATGTATACTCTTTCTGAAAGTACAGTTTTAAACATTATTTATTGGCAAATGAACAAAGAGTCTGCAAGCATTTTCCGCCCGGTTTGATCTATAACTTTAGTAAAGTAATTAATGTCCAAGCTACAAAAATTGTCATCGCTTGATCAAATATACCCGCTAGAAATTAAAAATAATCGTGTTAAAAGGAACACAATTTTGCAAAAAAAAGATCATCTGAGCTGCCCAAATACAAGGACGCTGCGGGCAACTGCCCAAGATGAACCCGTCCTGTATCTTCTTTTCTATTCAATTAAGCCAGCTTTAATTAGAAGCAAGCGCCACCACCCGTTCCGGATCATCTCTCGGTCGGACGACCAGCGTTGGTCCGTTTGCAGTAATTATGATTTACAGTGACTTTGTGTTAATAGCTAGCACCATTTTTCGCTCTTATCTGGCTTGCCCCTTTGGGGATGAGACTGAGACGGGTCGTTTGGCTGCATTCTTTTCAGCTACTTTTTTTTGTTTTGTTTAGCGCTGTTGTACTTTTTGCCCGAACGGAACCTAAGATCGAATCGGAAACTAAATTTGTTGTTCGCGTATTTTTTTTTCTCCAACGGGATAGGATATGTTGCTGTTTTCAATTGGTGAAAATTTTTGTTGAACACGGAGAACTAATATCAAAATGAAAGCAACATAATTCAAAACATCTAGCAAAATTGAAAACTCGCATGATGTAAAAAAAAACTATTTACCATTATGTTGGAATTATATTTGTGATGAAAGATACATTTTACTAATTTATGTTTATGTTCCGTTATAATTATTTCTTAGTTTCGCCATACATATTCTAAATTAACACATATTGCTAAGGTAATTATGCCATAATCCACTGAAAGGTTGTTGAGATTTTGGATTGTATTTCAATCTTTTGGCATGACGTACACACTAACAAAATGTCGTGTATGTCTGTCCTCTGCGACCGTTACTTGCAAGCAAATATACTATATTAACAATATAAGTCACTAAGAAAAAGGAATTATTCCTTTTTCCACATACACATGCTAGGCGACTATAGACACTCAAATAATAGACCGGACAACGTGAGTCTGGCACAGTTGATGTATCCAAAACAACTGTCAAATCGTATGGAAAATGCGAGGAAATGTTCTTTTTGGATACAATATGGTGGCACGTTGTCCGGTTTATTACTTGAGTGTCTATATAGGCGACTCGTGTAGCGCTGCCAACAGAACCATCTGGTGATAAAAGAAGTAAGCAAAATATATTTTATCCCTTCAATTTGGTCAATTCATTCTACCGTGTATCCACGGTAAAACTAAAACACTCTTTTTATGAGTATTATTTGCTCACACAAAGAAAAGTTTGATAGTCAATTTTACCATTATTGGGGACTAGGATGACTACACGCAAAGAAATCATTTTGCTTTGAATCAACCAAATATTTTGTTGGTATTCCATGCAACACAAAGACGAATTTGATAGTCAATTTTACCATTATTGGGGGTTAGGATGACTATTGCAGTATAGTGATTTTAAACCGACTATGATCATGGTCAAAACGACCATTAAAAATAGTTGATCCAACATTTGCCATAATGTCGGAATAGTCCTTGTTACCATGGTCATAGTCAAAAATGCCATGAACGTGGTAAATACCACCATTTTCATGGTTATTGTACCCATTATATGCAATAGTCATCCTGACCATGATTTAATTGTCGGTATCAGAGTCTCAGATTAGGTTTCTATTTGTATCAATTCATAAATAAGTTTTAAATCAATTCAAAATTTCATTCAAATCAAACCAATAATATTATTCAAATTAATCACTGCTGTATTATAATAATTTAAATGATAAAAGGTGTCCACGATGAAATTGCCACACACAAAATTGATTCGCAAAATTCGAGTTTTCATCCGATTGCCATCAAATTTTCAGGGATTGAGAAATAACTATTAAACTTCATTGTACCAATTTATTCGTATTTTATTTACAGTCCATACGCAAATGCCCGCACCTTGGCCTTAACCCCGGCCATAAGATTCTGCACAACCTGTGAATCAACCGTTTTTTGCATGTAAACCCATACTTTCTTCAGTTCCTCGACTGTCTTCATGGGATCTGTTTGAAGTCGGCCTTCACATATGTTTCGTCGTCCATGATGCAGCATTCAACTTTCGTCAGCATGTTGAGGTACAACTTCCTGGCACGGGTTTTGGCGGACTTGTTCTGCTTCTCGTCGCGATTAGGGGCCTTTTGTACCTTGAACGTTCGAAGCCCAGCCTTAGTTTTGCCCTTCTGGACAAAACTTCGGCTTAGGTGCAGCTTCTTAGCCACATCCCGAACGGAGGCGTTCGGATTTCGGTTGAAGGCCCCAAATACGCGGTTGTGATTTTTGGTGTTGTACGGAATACTTTTTCCTTCACTTCTGGGCTTCCGATCGGTGGTCAACCGTTCCTCGAACCGCTTAATCACTCGCGACACCGTGGAATTCGCGATTCCCAACGTTTTAGCGATGGAACGATGCGAGAGATCCTTGTTCTCGTGATGAATGCGCAAGATTTTATCACGCACGAGCTGTTCTTTCGACTCCATTTCCGGGAGTTTTGATCACAGGACTTTAAAACTTGCAGGATGTAATACTATGCACTATGAACTAAATCCACCTAAGTTTTCATTCAATTCTACCCAACGGTTAAAAAGTTAGAGCAATTTAATAGTGTGGCAATGTCATCGTGGACACCCTTTATTTGTAACAACTGCATCTATTTTTTAACTCAATTTTTTAATTTTTAATTATAATTTTAAATAAAGTTTCACCCTAATAAATCACTTTGTTTTGAATCAACAAAATGCCTTGTTGCTTCTCAATACAAGGTTTCCACTTGTTTCAATTGATCAAAAAGTTCCAAATCAATTCAAAATTTCATTCAAATTATTTAAGGTAATCACCTCGGAAATCACCACAGTGAGATAAAAACGGCAAACATACTTTTGCATATAAAAACTAATAAACGATACATTAAAAACTTAAAATCGTTCCACAAAAAACGCATTCATGACCCATAAAACTCTGGTCAATATCCACAATAAAATGTTTATGATCCATAAAATTTATCAATGTGATCCATAATTTATACAAAATTTAGCAACAAAATGTCAAAAATGTACCGTTATATATCTAGGGTATGATCAGTAAAATTGTACGGATTACCCATAAACATATAGCGAATGTTCCATAAAAGGTTCAATATCATTCCTTAAAGTTGTAAAATTGATCAACAGAATGTAACATTTGTGCACTATAATACGTGCACATGATTCATAAATTATTGAAAATGTTCCATAAATAAATTGTCTATGATCCATATAACAATGAATAATAATCTATAAACTCATATAAATGATCCGTAGCAAATTATTCTTATAGAAAATTTTCTCAACTACAATTTTTCCAAACATTGGTTTTCAGAAAAAAAAAATCAAACAGCTCCTCAGTTAGACACACTATATTGTACAATGTGACATAGTAGCCACGATTTGTTATGCTGTACTCCAAGTGCTAGAAATATCAATGTTGCCTGCTGAGCAGTTGAGGATTGAAGAACTAAGGAAGTAGAAAGCGGTCGATGTTTCCGATATCGTCTTCAAGTTAACGACTGATTCAAGCATTTGCCCGGTATAATGCAAACGGAGGATGTTTTTTTGTAGTTAGGTCCGACGAGCGATAGCGAGTTGGACGGCAAGCGTTTGCCCGGCATAATTTTATTAAAAAAATCTTAAATAACAGTTTGATCAAGCCTTAAATTTGACATGTAGAGTAACTGTCCCCATAATAATCTCATTGTTCCTTTATTCATCCTACGATGAATCAAACAATTAGGCAGTTGAAGGATTGGTTTTGTTTTCTAATAATGTTTGCTTACTTTTAATAACAACAACAAACATTACTAACTAATCCTGTCACCTGTTCATTGTTTAATTTCAAGTAGGATGAATTGCAAAGTGATGAGATTAATATTGGAAAATCTTCCCTAGTTCTTTACATGCAGGAGTTCTCTTTAACAAATTTATTGGAAAACATGTGTCGCAGTTGCGGTCGTAAAAGAACGTGAAATCGCGAAAGTAAATCAGCTCTCTGAAAAATTGAAAATCATCTAAAAATCAATCCTTCTTTAATAGCAATATTTGAGCCGCATAGCTAAAGAGACGGACATGTTAATAGATCGGAGTAGTAGCACAGTCAAGGATCGATTTCCCCGTAACCAAAATTTAAAAAAATATAAACCCAACATTGTAATAATTCTGGCATAATTTATGGATCCTACATATTATTTTTAATGCCCAAAGTTTATTTCCCATGGGCCATATTTAGAAGCTTGTGGTTAATTTTTCAAAACTATCATGGATCATTGACGATTGGATCAATAATTTATTGATCATGTGTATATATTTAAGTTCACAAACGTTACATTCTAAGGATCAATTTTACAACTTTAAGGAATGATATTGAACCTTTTATGGAACATTTGCGATATGTTTATGGGTAATCCGTACAATTCTATTGCTCATACCCTAGATATATAACGGTACATTTTTGACATTTTATTGCTAAATTTTATATAAATTACGGATCACATTGATACATTTTATGGATCATATCCATTTTATTATGGATATTGACCAGAGTTTTATGGGTCATGAATACGTTTTTTATGGAATGAATTTCAATTTTTAATGGATCATTTCTTCAGTTAAAAGGTGCAAACTTAGGGCTGCCGATAAAAACTTAAATTTCATCAGTTTTATTGATCCATATTTAGAACAAAATTATAATTTAAATAATATTTGATTCAAAACAATCACATTCTATGCCTTGTTTAGACTATGTTCATGACGTATTTCATAGTAATAGTTTTTTTTAAACCCTTGTTTTATGTTACAACACCGTAATCTGAACAAGGCATTACTCCTAGAAGAGAATAAATTTTCCCCATTTCAATGAAGCAGTGTCAGTAAACAAGCCTACACAGAAAAAATTCTTGCAGTAGAAACTGCCTATTTTCAAAACTAATATGTAATTTCAATCAAATTTACTACGTTCATGGTTCAGCTTTCAACATTTGTGGTATATTTGACAAACCTTATGTTGATTTCAACCCCCCAATGATTTAATAGCAGGCATGGTAAAATCAAACGCATTTATAGTCAGGTGAAATGTTTTGGTGTGTTTGCTTAATTTAACTCTAGAAATGGTAGTTTCTACTGTGGATTTTTTTAGCATGTAGTTTAATTCAAACTGTATTACTGTTTGAAACAAATACATATAACCTTATTTTATTGTTTTTTTTTCAACTTGGTTGAACAAGAATGTCAAACATGTTCAACTTTTGGCAAGCCAGTTGAATCTCCTCATTTGCTTCCACTCAGTTATCCCATTTAAACGCCACATTACAGTTAAGTATGGTTAACAATTTCGAAGACTGAAATATAATGGTGATCAATATAAACCCTATAGAACCATGCACATAACAGCACGACAGCGTAGTTTTACAATGTTTATCACATTACAAGGAAACGGTAAATGTCAAATCACTATCACAGCGACAACTAAATTAGTTCCGTTAACGTAAATCAAAAACATCATCTTGTCTGAGCTGCTTAACAATGGAAGTGACCAACACCAGGTTGACAAGTATGATTTAAATTCGGTTCCTTTTCCGATGTTGTTGTGTTAGGGCCAAAGAATCAATTTTTCTTCAAAAACCGTGAAGAATTAGCAACAAAAGAGCAGGTCGATATGTGTTTGTCCCAACCATTTGCCAACAATAAAATGTTGCTGTATTTGTTGCCAACTAAGATCAGAAAAATAGTGTTTTTATTTTCAGTGCGTGAATTGAGGATCATTTTCAAGCCAAAATTTTATGATTTTGAATCAATGCATCTCTACTTCGTAATATTTGAAAATCACTCTATGGTACTCTATATAAATAAAAATGAGTTGGGGTTTCCTTTGTCACGATTTAACTCGCGAGCGGAAGGACCGTTTGACAAGATTTTTGCTTTGTTGGATTCGTCTTGGACACCGGAAGGTTCTTATGATGGCTCCCATACAAGTGAAGCACAAATTTCTGCATAACTCGAGAACTGATCAAGCAAAGGAACCCAAATGTAGCATGCGGAAGTTTTTGGAGGCAAGCAATGTTTTTATGGTAGTCAGAGAACCCTCCCCTCTCTATAAAGGGAGGCTCTCGTACAAATGAAACAGAAGTTTCTGCATATCTCAAGAACTAATCAAGCAAATGTAACCAAATTTGGCATATGGGGTTTTCTGGAGGAGAAAAATGTTTTTAATCTGGTTTGAAACCCCTCCTCTTTCCTAGAAGGGGTGCTGTCATACAAATGAAACTGTAATTTCCTCATAACTCTAGATCTAATGAAGCAAATGGAACCACATTTGGCATGCGGGGATTTTAAATTCAATAAATGTTTCTACGATAGTTCGAGACCCCTCCTTTTTCTCTGTTAGGTTGGGGGGCGATGCTCCCATACAAATGAAACAAAAGCTTCTACATAACTCGAGAGCTAATCAAAGCCAAATTTGGCAGGAAGAGCTTTTTGAAGACAAGAAATGTTTCTAAGGTAAATCAAGACCCCTCTGCCCTCTGAAAGAGGGGACTCTCATACAAATGAAACACAAATTTGTGCATAACTCGAGAACTAATCAAGCATATGGAACCCAATTTGGCATGTGGAGGTTTTTGGAGGAGATAAATGTTTTTATAGAAGTATGAGGCTCCTCCGCCATCTGGAAGGGGGCGGGAGGGGGTTTCCATACAAATGAAATACAAATTTCTGAATACTCGAGAACTTGTCAGGTTGATGGAACCAAATTTGGCATGTGGAGGTTTTCGAAGGCATGAAATATTTCTAAGTTGACTCGAGCCCCTCCCTTCTCTGAAAGGAGGGCTTATAAACAAATGAAACACTAATTTCTGAATAACTCGAGAACTTATTAAGTCAATGGAACCAAATTTGGCATGTGGAGGTTTTTGAAGGCAAGAAATGTTTCTATTGTGGTTTGAAACTCCTCCGCTCACTGAAAGAGGGGTCTCTTATACAAATAAAACACGAATTTCAATTTCTCTCATTTACTTGATTCAAATCGAAGTAAACACAGTGTAGTTTTTTTTCTTATTTTATTTTTGATGTTTTTTTTAAGTTTCACTTATGGAATTCTTAAAAAAAGGAGTTTTACTTAACTCGCACTTTTACTCGCACCGGGCTGTCGCTAAGGAGTACAGTATCAGTAAGGCAGCGGTTGGCAAAATTCTTCGGAAGCCTAAAACGTTTGGATCAGTGGTGGATCGCCCTGGCAGAGGCAGGAAGCGGAAAACGGATGCGAGAACGGACACCAAGATCATGCGCGAAGTCAAGAAGAACCCGAAGGTAACTGTCCGCGAGATCCACGAAACCCTTCAGTTATCAGTTTCCGGTCGAACTGTTCGTCGCCGTCTCGTAGCAAACTTGCCGGAAGCGCCCATTTATCAGCAAGGCAAACAAAGCCAAACGGCTTAAGTTTACTAAGGAGCATGCTGATAAGCCCCTAGAGTTCTGGAAAACGGTTCTCTGCACGGACGAATCAAAGTTCGAGCAGTTTAACCGAAAGCGGCGGGTTCGTGTTTGGTGCAGATCGGGAGAGCAGCTTCAGGAGCGCCACATCCAAGGCACGATGAAGCATGGAGGAGGAAATGTGATGGTCTGGGGGTTTTTCATGGGGTGGAGTGGGAAGCATTGTGAAAATCGACGGGATAATGATGGCAGATTCTTACATCAACATCCTGCGAGAAAATCTGTAGGTTTCGCTGATCCAGACGGGCCTTGAAGAGAAGTTCGTATTCCAGCAGGACAACGACCCGAAGCATACTGCCAAGAAGACCAAGTCTTTCTTCCGGTCTTGTCGGATCAAACCGCTGGAATGGCCTCCACAAAGCCCGGACCTCAATCCTATCGAGAATTTGTGGGCGATTCTCGATGCCAGGGTTGACAAAACTGGTGTTACCAATAAAAATAACTATTTTGACGCCCTTGAGCGCGACTGGGAAGAGCTAGATCCACAGCACCTAAAGAACCTGGTCGAGAGCATGTCGAAGCGCCTGCAGGAGGTCCTGAAGGCCAAGGGAGAACACATCAATTTTTGAAATGCTTTTATTTTACTTTAATTTTTGTTTTCTGTAGCCTAAATGAAGTGGGCACTTTATTTTGTCACTGTTTTGTTTTCAAAACAAATTGATTTGTTTTCTCTAAGTAAAACTCCTTTTTTTGCAGTATTCCATAAGTGAAACTTAAAAAGAATATAAAAAATAAGATAATAAAAAAAATATAGTGTGTTTTCTTTAATTTGAACCAAGTAAATGAGAGAAATTGAAAAAAACGATGAAGTGGGCACTTTATTTTGCCTATTAGTGTATATATGAGACACAAATTTCTTCATTACTCGAGAACTAATCAAGCAAATGGAACCAAATTTGGCATGTGGGGGGTTTTGAAGGCAATCATTGTATGGTGGTTTGAGAATCCCCTCTGGAAGGGAGGGCTCCCGTTTTCCAGTTATCCAGGATACTTAAACACAAAACGTGTATTTCTCGAGTAAAAAGCATGTTTTGATAGAAGTTTGAACCCCTGCTTAGTCAAGAAAAAAAAACTCATTCCGAAAAAAAACCATAAATGTGCCAGTAACATTAAATTTTCCTTCATTTAGTTGCAAGCGTAGCAGCGCACGCACCGGGTTCAGCTAGTCAATAATAATAATAAATGCAAGCCGTAAATCTTGCTTTCTTTCCGATCTTTTTTCTATCCGGCTCAAGTTGCAGCAAACCATAATTGATTTTATCATGACATTCGCAGCTGGCAACAAGTTGAAGTTGCGGCGAGTTGTTCGGCAATCGTTTCCTTAGTTGAAGCCTTAGTTTAACGATTTGTGATTCAATTCAATTTGTATGCTGAATACTTTTGGAATATTACGCTAGGTAAAACGAAAGCTGAAGAGCTAAGTTTTAGCGTGTGCATTTAGTAGTTACCGTGCTTCTCACTTAAGGCGCCAACGTTGCAAAAGAAGGGTCACCTGCGACATCGTGTTTTCGGTTACCTCTTGATATTGGCATTCTAGTAATTTACATAAGCACCTGTAACGTATTAAAATGATTATTTCATGCGATTTGACCACTTCCAGCGATTGTTCCAGATTTGCGCGGAAATAAATATATTTTTCATACTGCTAGGTTTACTTACAACTGAATGTAAAGTAACATAAATAATTAAAGGCAGCATTTCATATGTACATTTCACTACAAAATGAAGGTTGTTGATTATTCCTTAATACATGATTCAAAAATGCACAATATTTTAGTTTACCCATTTTTAACCGTTCCACCCTTTAGCTTAAAGTTCAACGCTATTCTGCTATGGTTCATGCCACCCTGCGGAATCTTGCATAAATAAAAAACACGACCATAAATGTGAGTCCTCAGATCGAAAATCACGTCCGTGCCATCTCCAATTAATCGCTTATCGTCACCGCCCGTGTGTTCTGCTGCCTTTCATCAACGTATGGTTGACCTGAAAGATACTTCCCTCCACTGTCATAATATACATGTCATTCGGGTCATTACGGATCTCTATATTTATGAGGCACTCGTTTCACCTCCTCAATCATGCCCGGCAGCCCCCCAGCAGCGTGTCATTTTGGTTTGCAATGTGTGGACTTTCACTGTAGCATCGTTTTGCCCAAGAGTGTTACAACTTGTGCTGTGAATGAATGGATGCTCTCGGAGGAAATGAGTTTCTATTTATTCTATATGGAAAGCGAAAGCTGTGAAAAACAACTTGATAAGAGTGGACTCCTCTTGTCGGTGATTGATGAGTGTAATCTCAAACTAAATCGAATACCGGTCCTCGGTGGGTTAGTATTGAATACTTATTTATATATAGCTAGGGTCGCGTTGAAATAAAGTTCTTCGATCCACGTCATTATCAGTTGCTCCATAAATCATAACATGTTGAATTCAACTTGACACGGGGCTTATGTGGCGTGCAGGATTTCTGTTACTACCATGAGAGGATTTTCCTGAAGTTCATCTGTTCCCCAAATATAATTTATCCCATTTCACACTCCATGACAATCAAACGTCGCAATCCTTCCACAATTCACCGAACCACAGATTGCCGCTCCGCCTAGAAAAGAAGGCTTTCCACATGCCATTTGATGGTAAGTGAATCGCGAAACCATTTCCGCATCCACATCGAAACAAAACGGGTCTAGATGACTCGAGCCGGGATCAACATTTCTCAGGAAAATCCTCCCCTAACTTCCATGATTACTGACGTTAACTTTCATTTGTCGCAATATTTCACTCAAAGTATATGCTTATTTATGATATTTCACTCCACGCTTGTTTGCACTCGTATCGTTCGGCAATGTCGTGCACTCCTGGGTAATTTGTGAGATTTCAAATCGTTCTTCCCTCCTTTTGCAAAATCAGTTTCAACGCTTACGGATGTGGTCTTTTCCTCAAAGCTTGTGTAAGACGAGAAGGTTGTTCGACCACAGTGATCGCGCCCTTTTTTTGCGACGAAGAGCGCACTTTCACCCGGATTGTGGGTTCACTTTATTGCTCCTGTTAAGAGGGCAGCACCAGCAGTAGACAAACAGCGTCCTTCACAAGTGAAAATCTTCATCACCGCTGCTGTCAGAGTCACCTCCCGTCTGCCGGCTGGGTGTCAGCATAGGACGCAAAAGCATAGCAGGCAGTGAAGTGATTCCAAGCTTATGCTGTTGAGCGTATTTACAAAGCTGCAAATTTATTGGTGTTTACGAAGAAGTTACGCTAACAACCGACCAACCCGGGCTCCTGACACAGGAACAAGAAGACGCGAAGCAAATGATGACCGACGAGAGTTTTTTGCCAGCTTAGCTCTTCGAAATGCAGCACTTTGGACGCAGTGTATGCTCTGACCGGCGAGGGTATTCGGAAGAACTGGGTCAAAAAAAAGATAAGGTTCATGGTTCTGCTGACTAAATGGATCCGTCGTGACGGACAGTGTTTGTTTCGAATCGAAGCGGGAATTGAAAACTTTTTTCGTTCATCAGTTGTTGTTTTTTTTTGTATTTTATTTTCGTTGCTCTGTTTGTGTTGCTAATTGACAGATTTCATGATGAACTGTTTTTGTTTGAATTTATTTCTCATTGATATGTATTCTTCGCTGGCTCTGACTTCAGAGGGGATTTAGAGGGGAAAATATACGCTGTGATTTTCGATGCATGTACCAAAACAGACGGTTTTACTCTAATAATGATGGAAACTTGACGTTCGGTTTTCAGAGGCCAAGTTGATAAGCACATGTATAATGCTTCTTCAAGACATAGATCTGCAGCAAAAAGATCTAGACAAAATCAGGACAAATATTGATTTTGAAGAAGAGTTATCTCCAAAGCATGATTTGCATTTACTTTTCAATATGTGTCTATCATTATCATATCCGATAAAAAAAAAAAAAGATTAACCAATTCACAGTGGGAAAAATGTGACCAAAACGTGTAAGAATTCTATATCTCAGCTCGGAGAGGAACGATTTATGCTAACAATACCTTTACTTGAAGGGAAATTTTTAAGAAAACGAATGGACGTGGTCCCACAGAACTGCTTGGGGATCAAATGAGCTCATTTTACCCCTGGTTCCCTGATATTTCCTTGTTGTTCAGAAATTTCTTTGCTCGGTGTGACTCAAGATCAACAAAATGATGTTAGTCCTATGTAAAATTTCCAGGAGAATCGATTGAAATAGATTTCGATCACCGCACGGCTCTGCGAATGAAGATTTGGCTAGTTTAACCCTGATTCCCCTACTATTGTTGGGTTTTTTGGATATTTCTTTGCTCGAAGTGATTAAAGAACAACAAAACATGGCTAGCCCCATGTAAAATTTCCAGGAAAATTGACTAGAGTTAGTTTTGTTCACCGCACGGCTCTGTGAATGAAGATACGGCTGATGTTCCCCGATTTCCCTAATATTTTCATGTTTTTCACAATTTGCTTTGCTCGGTGTGACTCAAGATCAATAAAATAATTGTAGTTCTTTGTAAATTTTTCTGACGAATCGATTCAAGTTAGTTTCATTCACCGCACGGCTGAATGTAGATATGGCTGATTATACCTTGATTCCCCTAATAATTTTGTGTTTATTATAAATTTCTATGATCGGTGTGACTCAAGATCAACAAAGTAAGGCTAGTCCTATGTAAAGTTTTCTGGAAAATCGAATGAAGTTAATTTCGTTTACCGCGCAGCTCTGTGAACGAAGGTATAGCAAATTTTACCCCGATTTCCCTAATATTGTTGTATTATTCAGAAATTGCTTTGCTCTGTGTGACTCAAGATTGACAGAACTATGCTAGTCCTATGTAAAATTTTCTGGACAATCGGTTGATGTTGGTTTCGTTCGTTCACCGCACGGTTCTGAGAACGAAGCTATGGCATATTTTACCCTGATTACCCCAATATTTTCGAAATAAAGAAAACAATCATTATTAGTAAACATGGCACCGCTCATACGTCATCTAATGAATTCGTGAAAATGCTGTCTCCTGCCTACTTTATACTGTTCAGGTGCTTACAGCTGACGGCAAGAATGAATGCAATGAACTTAGGCGAATATTAGGTTAATCGGGGTAAAATCGGCCATGTTTTCGTTCACAGAGCTGTGCGGTGAACGAGATTAACTCCACTTGAGTTAATCCAGAAAATTTTACATGGAACTAGCCATATTTTGTTGTTCGTTAATAACTTTGAGCAAAGAAATATCTGAAAAACACAGCAATACTAGGAGATTCAGGGTAAAATCAGCCATATCTTCATGCATTTGCATTTGATGAAAACCAACTCCAATCGATTTTTCAGGCAATTTTACTGTTCTTGAGTCACAGCGAACTATGCAATCGCTGAATAACACAACAATATTAGGAGAATCGGGGTAAAATCGACAATATCTTCGTTCACAGAGCTTGTGCGGTGAACAAAACTAAATTCAATCGATTCTTCAGCAAATTTGACAAAGGACTAGCTTTAATTTGTTGATCTTGAGTAACTCTGACCAAATAAATTTATGATAAACACAAAATTATTAGGGGAACCAGGGTATAATCGGCCATATTTACGTTCACGGAGCCGTGCGGTGAATAAAACTAACTTCAATCGATTTCTTAGAAAATTTTACAAAGAACTAGCATTATTTTGTTGATCTTGAGTTACACCGAGCAAAGAAAATTGTGAAAAACATGAAAGTATAAGGGGAATCAGGGTGAAATCAGCAATATCATCATTCACAGAGCCGTGCGGTGAACGATACTTATTTCAATCGATTCTCCTGGAAATTTTACATAGGACTAACATATTTTGTTGATCTTGAGTCATACAGAGCAAAGAAATTTCTGAACAACAGGGAAATATTGGGGGAGCCACGCTGAAATGAGCTTATTTGATCCCCAAGCAGTTCCGTGAGACCACGTCCATTCGTTTCCTTAGAAATTTTCCTTAAAGTAAAAGTATCATTTACAGAAATCGTTCCACTTCGAGCTGAGATATAGAATTCTTTCGCGTTTCGGTCACTTTTTTCCCACTGTGCAATGTTTTGTAAATCACGTGAAAATGCTTATGCTACTTTGACGGATTGATGGATCCATTTTTTTTCTTGTGTGTGTATATGTGTGTATACAATTTACCACCTATTGGATGGCAATGGTATTGTGGAAAATATCTGTTTGTAAGAAACCTTTCAATGACTATTGAAAGCAGCTTCATTCCGGGAGCTAAAAAGTGGTAGCTCTATTGCAGATCCAGCCAAAAATTTCATAATGTCTGAAGAGTCACCCCATTATGATGTTTTATTCATCTACAATAAGCCTCGCATGTCAACATTACCGATATCATTTTTTTAAGGAACTGCAATACACTACCATATTTGAAAGTGTTATATGTTCAAACCTTCCAATTAATATCCTTTTTTGAAAATAGGTTTTTGAATCATATATATATATATACAACATATCAGTCGAGCCGCAGCCTTTCTCGAGTAAGGACGTGTTTCGTGGATCTGTCGCGCTGTGAAGTTTTTATTGTGTTTTATTACTGCGGTTGATTTGTTTGAATGTTTCACGATGTTTGTTATCATTGCGTGATGGGAGCATTATTGGCAAAGTGGGAGAATAAAAGAATGTTTTCAGTAGAAGATTCAGTGTGAAATTCCCAATTGTAACGCGTTATGGATGCCTAGGAAGGAAACAAAATGAAAACAATTCCGATTGTGTGCCGTGGCATTTTTGCTTGTGTGTTAGGTAGCATCGCAACAGTAGCGAGAAGATAGTGTGTGCTTACAAGTGAAATTTCTGACAGTTCGCTTACCACCACAAACATACTCGAGTGGCAAGTGCAACGTAGCCTTAGCTTTCTTTATGGGATTGTTTGGGCATGTGATGATACGACGCTGACGATGGTGACACATAATGAAGTGTCTGCATTCTTGACGGTGAGAACTGAATGAATGTATGCATTGGATTGCTGATAGCGAGGCGGTAAGTATAGAAAGGAGAAAAAGGTGTAGCCGACAGCACGCGCTACGAGCGCAACGAGAGGAAAACGGTACACTAGTGCAGGTTTGGACAAAATAGCCTTTTCTACTATGTGAGTACATTAGTATGCGTGAAACGAACGAAAGAAGTGCTAGAATGTGAGATTGTGTAAGCGTGTAGCGTGCATGCGGCAGCGCTATAAGGTGTTTCAAAGCAGAGCATCCAGGGGGCAAACTTCGCATTTATGGTCAGTGAGGCTCGAAGTTGTCGTGTCGAGTCATGTTTGCAGACTTTGGTGGATCGCGATTGGTAGTCAGACCACAAAAAGGATGCCCACAAGGTGGAGTTCTGTCACCCTTGCTTTGGTCGCTAGTAGTTGATGATCTTTTGAGAAAGTTATCCGATCTTGGATTTGAAGTAGTTGGATATGCCGATGATGTTTGTATCATCGTGCGCGGAAAGCAAGAAAATATAATTTGCTGCCGAATTCAATCTGCATTGAATTTTACTTCGAAGTGGTGCAAAAAAGAGGGTCTGGGTATTAATCCCTTAAAAACGGTAATTATACCGTTCACAAAGCGAAGAACGGTATCGTTGCCTAGACTGACTATAACTGGGGTTGCAATTGATTTTTCGACTGAAGTAAAATACCTCGGTGTTACTCTAGACAGAAAACTCAATTGGAACTCACACTTAGAGAGTGTTATTAACAAGGGAATAAATGCCTTTTGGGTCTGCAAAAGAACATTTGGCAAAAAATGGGGCCTACGTCCAAAAATGATTAAATGGATTTACACCAGCATAGTTAGGCCAAGAATTACCTACGCCTCTTTAGTGTGGTGGCCAAAAACAAAAGAAGTAACTGCTCAGAAAAAATTGGGTAAGCTGCAAAGACTAGCATGTCTTTCAATAACCGGGGCAATGCATAGCACATCATCGATGGCGCTAAATGCCCTCTTAAATTTACTACCACTTCATCAATTTATAGAGTTGCAAGCAGGGAAAAGTTTTCAACTAATGAAACGAGCCGACGGGATTCAAAAAGAAAAATTGGTGGGTCATTTAGAGATCCTTAAAAACTTCCATTTGAATCCAGTGACAAACTCGATAGTAGACTGGATGCCGATGAAAGCAAACTATGAAATTCCTTTTAAAGTGGTCGCAACAAGTCGCTACTTATGGGAACAAGGTGGGCCAAGTCTTCGTCCAGGCTCTATTGTGTTTTTCACAGATGGTTCAAAAATGAACAACAAAACAGGATGTGGGGTTTTTGGTCCGGGGATAAAACAATTTACTCCTATGGGAAAATATCCAACAGTATTTCAAGCGGAAATTTATGCAATTATGGAATGTGTTTATATCTGCCTTAAGAGAAAGTATAGATTTACAAATATTTGTATTTGTTCAGATAGCTTAGCAGCTTTAAATGCAGTTAAAGCGTATACATGTCAGTCAATGTTAGTTTGGGAGTGCATCCTATTATTGAAGCAATTGGCAAGTGGGAACGAAGTCAATTTGTACTGGGTTCCCGGACATTGCGGAATAGAGGGTAATGAAATAGCGGATAGTCTGGCCAGGAAGGGCTCCGACGCTGCGTTCACAGGCCCGGAGCCATTCTGTGCAGTTTCAGACTGTCCTCTAAAGATGGAGTTTAAGCAGTGGGAAATGTCTATGGTACAAGCAAACTGGAATACCACAGATACATCACGACAAGCAAAAAGATTCATAGTACCGAGTGAGAAAAACACTCTAAGCCTACTTAAGTTAAACAAAAATAATCTGAGGGTTATAACCGGTCTATTCACTGGCCACTGCCCTAGTAGATACCACTTGGAAAAAATGGGTAAACTTGAACACTCATGATGCCGATTTTGCTAACAAGAAAGCGAAACTTCAGAACATTTGCTCTGCGACTGTAGTACTTTATTTAGGACTCGGCTTCGAATTTTAGGAAAAGGGCTTTTACAACCCTATGAAGTCTGGCAGTTAAGTCCCAGTAAGGTAATAGATTTAATTAGACAAGTCGTACCTACCTGGGACAAAATGCAGACTCAGACATTGTCCATGACATCACAATTGTGATGGGTGAACTGATCTGCTAAATTAAATGGGTCATACCACAATATTCCTCTAATTGGTCGCAGTGGTTTTTCACGGCTCAACAAAAAAAAAAAAAAAAAAAAAAGGCTCGAAGTTGTCCCTTTAGCATAATTCGACATAAAGTTTTCATAAGACTCCATGTCGAATTGCATCTTGCAGCATTGTCGATATTGGCTCAAAATGATACACAAAAATAAATGTGAGTGTGAAAGAAATGTTTTTCTATTATGTTAGAATGTAAGTCCCATTATGTTTTCATTTTCTTATATTTGTTATTGAAAACATATTTGATTTACGCTTCCTTGGCTTGTAAATATTTTTCATTTCCAGTTTCGCATTTGAGTACATTTGTAAGTTGGATAATACTATACTTCACCCACGCTGTACAGATTGTATGTTGTTGCTGATTATTACTGAGTTCACGGCTTAATAACTACTACCATTTTTATAAATAGTTAATGGTTTTTACTACAGTAGTTACATGAGTTGAATCCTTTCAACGACAGAGGGTTAAGCTTAGTTACATATATACATTCTTTCATCGTTAACTGTCGTGCTCATATTATTAATGTAAATGATATTGTTTTATTAGGTATTTTCATTATTTTCCGTTATGATATGATAATATATTATTGCATTTAAGTTCATCTCATTATTTAAAATCCACTACAAATGGTTATTGCGATGCACGGAAACGGAACAACACATCGAGATTTAGGATATACTCATCTTCATTTGATTTATAATATCAGATGGAATTCCCATGCAAGCCTTGCTAAAATTGCAGCCGGACAACAACCTGCAGACTATGTTTTTATAGTTTCATCTTTGCCACCACATATTTATTTTACATTTGTTTCTCTATTATCACCATTTTTATCATAAATCAGGTTTCATGATTGTTGTCAATATTGTTTTATTATTTTTACATCATATTATATATGCTATTAATTGTTGTGTCTTGTATGCCAACAATCATTTGATTCTTTCTTCTCCCTCATACGAATATGAAGTGTCTGGTGTCTTCAGTAAAAGAAGCTGCAACTTAGCCTGAGCTACGTTGTTGCACTTAATTAGTAATTTATTTATTTATTTTTATTATGGTTACTTTTAGCGTCCCGGACTAGTTCGTCACTACACTTTTGCACTTAGTACTGAATGTGTTTTTCATTTTCTGCTTCGCAAATAGATATGTTACCTTACATGAGCTAACCTGACTCACGCAGCAAATTTCTCAATCCTTACCTTTATTCTAAATATTTTTGTTATTATTGTACTAATTTTACTTAATCGATATTCTATATTTTTAGAGTCCAACTTTAATCCCTTCTTCGTCCTTCTCTTATTTAGACGTATATAGTGGCTTGAAATATGAGGCTACGACTGATTACGGTAGACATTCGTACGTATTCTTGAACGTCTGATTTGGTTTCCTTGTTGTTTTATTATACTTCTCGACAGTTGAAGTTACTTATTTTAACAATTTTAGTAACCATTGATCAACAACTTGGTAACTATTAAACAGAGTACTTCTGATTATATTATGTTTAAAGGTTCACATGTTACATGTTATTGCTCCCTAGAATCAGCAGAAAGGAAAAGAAGCAGGCTACCCATTTTGCCGTATCAAACTATATACTTACACTTTATATATACTTTATATCTGATGTATATTGCATGAACCTTATTATATTTCATTGATTTATAACATTTAAATTCTGGGATGGGAGGGTGCATCAGGGCATCATTGAAGTTGCAATTGGACAATGGAGTGGATGGCCAACCGGAGTCTAGGAGGGGATGTGTCTATCATGTATGATAGGTACATTCCACTCCAACAGTTGTAATGAATTTGACGTGCCTTTCTCAAACAAACCATCTAGTGGAAAGCTTAACTGAATTACATATTTTGTTATTCGTTTTATCAGATCATATTGCTGGAAGGAGATTCTCTTATTCCCGCAGGTTTCGCGTAAGTGTGTCTGCTTACGGGCCTGCCCAACCCTTTTTGGCCCTTCATACAGCAGTATGTTGAATTTAGAACGGTAACAACGCATGATCTTTCTATTAAGTGGAATCGCATGCAGGGCAAGGCCCACGCTAGGATGGTGGCTTCCTACATACATACATACATATATATATACAATATATACAATATATACAATATATACTCAAATAAATCTCACCAACAGCTGCCTCCGAAACGCCATTAGCTTGTTTAGTGGTCCAAATGAAATAGTTCAATAATAATTCGTAATTAATGCTCAACAAATCAACGTTGCTTAGTTGCCCGTTAGATATGCAACCCGCGTTTTACACCGTGTCCAATATATTCTCATATACTTTTTCCTTGCATTGGTGTCGTGCAACTACTCAACATGCTTCACGTATGTGTTGGTGTAGTTTTGCACTATGTTTATACAATCGCTTTTAGGTTATGTCCGATTTTGTTCAAACGCTTTAAGGTTATGTTTTCATTCGATGTTTATCTTTTATCAGAGATGAAGGAGTTTCGTGCTGTCGTGATTCAAAAGTTTTTGAAAGGTGAGCGCCCGGGATCTATTTTCAAAAATTTGAAAAACCTCGGAGTAAAGCGGGGTTTTGTGTACCGAACTATCCAAAAGTACCGTGACACCTGCTCGTTGAATAACCGGAAGAGAGTCGGTCGTACTCGTACTCGATGAGGACTGCACGAGTTGTTAGAGTGGTCAGGAAACGGATTAGACGAAAATCACAGCGCTCTGTACGTAAATGGCCGCAGATTTGAATGTTCCGAGATCGTCAATGCACAGTATACTGCAAAATGACCTCGCATTCCACGCTTTCAAGAAACGTAAGGTTCACGGAGTTTCGAAACCTTCAAAGCAGAAACGTCTCGAAAGAGCAAGTCTGCTTTTGTCGCGGCACGGTTGCGAAGAATTTATCTTTTCCGACGAAAAGTTATTCGTCTTGCAACAATCCCACAATGTCCAGAACGATAGATTGTGGGCTCTCTCATCGAGAACTGTTCCAGAGATTATTCCACGGTTTCAAAGTGCTGCGTCAGTGATGGTTTGGGAAGGAATTTGCAAGCGAGGCAAATTACCACTGGTTTTCATCGAAAAAGGCGTTGAAGTGAATGCCGTATATTATAAAACGGAGGTTTTGGAGAAAGTTGTCAAGCCATATGTACAAGAGGTGTTTGGAGCTGATCACTATGTGTTTCAGCAGGACGGAGCGCCATCGCATACTGCAAATCTCATTCAGAGCTGGTGCCGAGAAAATTTGACCGACTTTTTGGACAAGAATGAATGGCCTCCCAGTTCATCAGATCTGAATCGCTTGGATTATTTCGTATGGTCATACATGCTGGCGAACGTAAATGACCACAGGGCGTCTGAACCAATTCAAACGAATTTGGGACGAAATGCCGATGGAAGTCGTGTGTGCCGCCTGTGATGGTTTCGAAAAACTTCTGGAGCTGGTCAACAAGCGGTGCTGGTTAAGAGGCGGTGTTATTCCAAAACATATGCTGTAGTTGATCAGTATTATATTGCAACACAATGGGTAAAGTTATCAATAAAATCTGGATTATCGATTTGAAATAAATGGAGTTTTATTTTGTATGAGAATATACTGGACACGGTGTAAATACGGAGTTCACCACGTGGTGAGTAGGCACCTGAACTTATCTGCATGCTTCGCCCGCATATAGGCACGTCTTCATTCGTTGCATCTGACCAAAATTGTTCTCTTCGTTGCATTAGAATACTTTTTTATTATTCACGATTTTTCTTTAAACACTGCCAAATATCCAAATCTCTCTCTATAATGCCGTTCTTAATTGAACTTCAAAAAAGTTTTCTTTAAATAAAGCGGCAATAATAGAGGAACTGGGGGTTAACGTTTGCATTTAAAAGAATGGACTTTTTTTTTCGGATGGCAATAAAAAAAAAGCAAAAACAGGTAATTGCTTTTGATAAATTTCCCATTAAAAAGTAACTGATTAAGCTAACTTGGATAAAAAATTGACGCCCTTAGGAGCGGCCTTCCGGTAGTTAACCGGAACCTTCGCCATGGCGGACGAAAACGTGCGTGTAGGCATGTTTTTGAGTTCCTTCTTCGTGCTGTTTATCAATTCTTCCTCAGTTTTCGCGACGAAATTGTTGGAGTAGATCTTACGCTTCTGGTTGGCCCATAAATTCTAGATGGGACGCAGCTGGGGGACGTTGGGCTTGTTCGCCGACTTGGGTACCACATCGACATTCAGCCGCTCCATCTCCTCCAACGATCGCTTCGAGTAGTGAGCCGACGCCAGATCTGACCAGAACACCGCGTCTTCGCCCTTATAGTATTTCTTGATGAACGACGCAACTTCCGCCAGGCATTTTGTACTATAAATTTCCGCGTTCACGGACAGTCCGGAGCGAAAGAAGAGCGGCTTTGACATCCCCTTCTCGCTGATTGTCAGCCACAGCAGCACTTTCTTGGGGAGCTTGGTGTGTGAAATGAACCACACCTCAGAGCTCACTTCCTTCGTGGGGGAAGTCAATTACGAAGTGCCTGCCAGTCGTTGCCATCCAGGGTGAGATAGGTGTAGTCGTCCATCACCACCGGCTTGTAGCATTTCCCCGGGAAAATCGAGTTGACAATCTTATTCAGCCGCTGCCACTCCCTAGTAGCGCATTTGTTACAACCAGTTAAAGTAACTGCTTTATGACTCAAATTAGTCACATTCAAGTTATTGTAACCATTTTTGACCGATGTGTGCTGCTTGGGCTGCGTCTTTGCATAAAGCTCCAAAACCAGTGGACGCGACTTCCGCTGCCTGACTTGTAAGTTTATGTTTTCCAGGTACTTTTTCAGGTTGAACCAACCTCCCGGCTAAGCGCACGCAGCGATGTAGTCACTTTTCCCTCGGTCTTCCTCTTCAGCATCCTTTGGAGCTTCTTGTCGCTCAGGGTCGTCGGCCGTCCGGAACCGGGCTTACTTTCGATGCTCTGATTGTTGTCTAGTAGAGCCAAAATGTTGTAGATGCCGAGCATATCCGGCGTCCCCAAAGTACCGCAAGTTGTCCGTTTTCGACGCGGCTTTGAACGCGCACACTTCTGAACGGATTTGCTTCACTGTTTTTGCCAGCATGGTTAGAGTTCGACTGATAGAGCTGTCAAATTTTGTCTGCTGACTCATGGGTTACTATGATTGAAGCTGAATGTGTAATTTTGTCAGTGCGAGTTAAGGTAAACCCATGAAAAATCGGCATTTTTGTCCTTTATTTTAAATGCAAACATTAATAGTTTAAAAATTTATATTGCTCTCTTAAGTTTAGCATAGTCCTACCACCAATTAAATGGAAAACACATGCCCCATATGTTGCCTGTCTAGGTAATTTTTTTAACAGACCCTCCAATCACCACGCCCCCCCCCCCCCCCCATCCACACCTTTAATTACCACGTGGTTTATGCATGGCGCCAAATAGTATCTCGACCACTACTTCAGGAATTGCATCATACATCTTCGCGATTGCGAACCATAATTACATACAAATTCTAGCTTTGTAGAATAACTCATTGCCGAACTACAACACAAATTACAAATTTCAACGTTTTCTTTCTCAAAGGTTTCGTGGTTTCAAACTATGAACCATCCCCAAAAATACCTTCCATCATCGTCGGCACGAGCCGTATCACTGCGCGTGGGCCGGAAAAGCAGATTAGTCAGCAATTTTCTTATCGAAATTCCTTCCACAAAGGCAACCACACTCCGGACCTGACAAAGCGGAAAGAAAAATGACTGGCATATCCCCCCCACACCCCCCCACACTCCCCCCCACCTTGCATACCGTGACGATGATATCCTACGCATCCTGATCTAACCCCCGCCACATACGTAAAGGGGTGAAATATGAGCAGAAATAAATGTCAATCATATTTCTTTACACCTCATTTCGTGCCGTCAACGGGCGGGAAAAGAATCCCAAGACTCATTGTCGGTGTCTGTTACCCTACCGCACGGCCCTAGTTAGATATGTTCATATTTCTGGCCCCGGCATGGCAGGTACTAGGAGCATTGATTGACCTGGCTGAATGCCATGGAGAGGCGAAAAGGGGAGGCCAATATTTTTTCCTGTCAATGCCAGACAATCAGACCCTTCTCAGGTCGGAATCCGTTACGCCATGCCACTGACTGGTTAACAGCGGTAAACTCCCGAAAGATTTTTTGGCTTTCACGGATAAATAATTCCAAGCATAGGTAGCGCTTGCGTGTCACTATCAATAAGCGTTGCATATTAATTTCATCAGTTTCAAAATGTTTGAAAAGTTTTTCGTTGTGCCGAAAACATGCCAACTAGGTGCAGACAGGCGTGCATGACGCTATAATTTCGAATAAATCAGACCAAGTTTCAAAGTGGAATCGGTCTTTTCCTTCGATTATTCGGAATGTTTATTTTACAGCTTGAACTTCTAGTCCGAAAGTAGAAGCGGAATCGAATTGGGCAAGAAATGTGTTTGCTCATCCGGTCTTTCGCTGTGTCCACATCGTTACTTTTATTTGATTTTGTTCTCCGACGATGCAATCTACGGCAATACAATTTGGGAAAATGGAATTGAATTAAATTTTATTTTTATTGCGTCGCAGTATAAACCCCCCCCCCCCCCCCTCCCCACTCACTCTTTCTATAAACCAAGCTTGAGAATTTCAAACTGGAAAAATGTTCACGTTGCTTCATGGGAGAAACCGCAGAGAATTAAGACACGCCATAAAATAAATGATCGGGAAAACCCGAAATGGAGTTTTCATAATCGATTGGCGAGATTCCACACCCATTCCTTATTCATTTTCGCTACTTCCCATTCTAATCGGCCGATACATATGGGGCGGCACCTTCTCACACGGGAAATTGAACAGAACGTGCCGGAAGCTGCCTTCCGCTTCACTTCGGAATCTGCTTGTCAATGTGGGAAGACACCGAAACCAATCGCGATGATTATAAAGTTCGACCGAGTTTTTTCCCACCAATTCAGCCTACGCCCCGAAACCATTACCACGTGCCGATGGAAACTTGAGCAATGTTGGGGGTAAAAAAAATGATGAGCTTCCACCGAACCAGCTGTGGCTCATAACCATGAACGATTTCATTCAATTTGAATGCCTCCCCCGCCGATCGAAGAAGCGTGAATCCTTTTATTGCGTTCATTTCCGCCGGTTGTGAACCAGATAGGCAGTGTTTGTTCAGCACCAAACTTTGGTTTTCATGACTCTGTTCAGAATATTTACGAGCCGAGAATCTGCATTTGTTCGTTTATGAGTAGGAGGGCCTGCATTTCAAGGCATTTCAATAATAGTTCGGTTGGCAAATTGATTTCGGTGCTGAAAGGAAATTGAAACTGATTTATTGTATGGCTTTGGTCAGTCTTGATGCTTTCAATGCCATCCGGCACAATCCGGCAAGCACGGCTATTCCCAGTGAGTAAACATGAACCTGTGTGTGTGGGTTGAGTAATTGAGTGTAAAATGAGCCGACTTGAGTGGGAGCTGATTGATTGGGTAATTAATTTGTCCAATTAGTGCGGATGTTGTTTCACAAGTTTGAATGATCATAGTGATAGGGATTATTCTAAAAATAGTTATGTTTTATGGTGCCAATATGCTGTTGTAAAAAATAACCAGAACTAATATACTTTACGACCTTCGTGGAATCGCTTTGTTGATTGGTATACCTTGAACCTTTTGCAGTGCGACTATACGTATCCAATGCGATGTGAAAATATCGTCCCAGAACATATTTGTACAAGAATTAATAGCCTATTATGGTAAGCTTACTTTCGACTTTAATATTTGAGTACAGTGAATTTGGGTGAAATTGATCACTTCTGCCGATTTTGTTTTCGAAATACCTTTTGGTAGAAGAATTTTTGATAGGCGATTGAATATTTAAAGAAGTACTGTAGTATATACTAGACGCCGATAATAGTTCTACCATGTATGAAAGATTATTTTCAAAACACAACAAATTTGTTTCATAATAATACAAATATTTTATTCGGAGTGAAATTTATCAATCACTTAGAAATCAATACGACATTATTGATAAACTTTGTTCTTTTGCTTGATCCTTATTTATTTTCCGTCGGTCTATTTTCTATCCGAGTCCAAACACCAACGCTAGTTAGATGACTTCATCTGGATCCTACAGATTGAATCCATCTAAATATGGCCGGGACTAACGGCTTCACACGTGATCAGAGATTGATGATCAGCGCGATTCAAAGTTAATTTGGGCGCATTCAAGTGATCATAACTCAAGAATTAAACAACATACAGGGTTAATCAAAACGTCAAACAGAAGGATATTTATACAGCTTTCAAACTATGCATAACAAGTTATTACATTTTACCGTTTCGAACAAACTGTCGCATTTTACGTATGATCGCTGCCATCATGATCTGCACAGTCACTTATTACACTATACTGGCTCACTTATATCACTTTAAACGCATTTGTTGTGCATTTGTCACTTCTTTACCGCATCTTCGAAGTTTTCGCTTGACAATTGCCCAATATTTTTCGATCGGTCTAAATTTAGGGCAATTCGAAGGATTAATCTATCTGGCTACGAAATTAACAATGCTTGTAGTAGACCATTCTAGTACCTCTTTAGAGTAGTGGCAGCTGGCTAGGTCCGGCCAAAACATAACGTTGGTCTTGTCCGCCTTGTCAGATACTCCTTAATGAAAACCTTCGACGTCATTGTGTGCGATGTGATGAAAACCTTGTTTTTAAGACCACAAATGCAGATTCCTTGCCAAATCATTAGTTTCCGAGCAACTTATCAGCAAAGACAAATTTATACCTGGAACGGAAATATCCCCACGACCAGTTGCCATGTAAGATTTTCGTCCGGGGATCTGTTTATAATTCATTTTGACAAATGTTTTGTCATCGATTAAAATACAGCCACCAAATTTTGTTCGGATAGTAATTGTGCTCGCTTTTTGGTCACTAATTTTTTTTTCAAGAAGCGATTCGGATGTTACTGGCCCAAAAAATATCCTTCACTTGAAAGGATGTTACGCACGGTGAAAAAGTTGGAATCGCATGTCTTTGCCAAATCACTCATAGTATCCTTGTAACGTTTGATTACAAGACACACCGTTGATTTTGAGAACTTTAACACTCTGGCTATTTTTGAGGCAGACCACGAAGGATTCACTAGATGTTTGTGCCTAATTTATTTTATTTTCTCAAGTTTAATGATCCGCAATTTCAGGATGCGTCGATCAACCGAGAGAAACTTTTCACCAATTTCTTCGTCAATGAAACATCAACAAATGTCTGTCAAAAGATTTTTGTTCCAACCAACAGGGACGCATTGGTGTATTAAACCGTTCGTCTAGATTTACTTTGAATTCGAGACACTCTGGCGTGCGCTTATCACTGCGAAATCGATGAAATTTTTTCATTATTCAAATTACAATTTGAAACTGTATTGATTTGAGACGTTTTATTCAAGAATTTGAAAATTATAAGATTTTGATAACTGACATGTCAAACAATTAAGACGATTCAATCGAGAATAAAAAAAAGATTTATTACAATCAATTTCAAGAGATTGAAGCAATTTTTGCTTGAATACCGCTCCGATAGATGGATTTAATTTCCTTTATTAGCATTTGAATGGCATTCTCCAGCAATCTCAGTCAGATCCTTTTCCACAGCTTCACTAGTCTAGTAACCGTTTTTCAATGTGTGTAATCTATTTTATTTGTTAACTATGGCTCCGATGGATACGCCAAATAGCGCTGATGCTTTTCGAATGGAAAGCCTACCATTTTTCACAGCTTCGACGGCTTTTTGTGCATTTTTGGACCAGTAATTGTGATACGTTCTTTTTACGACCATGGTCACATATTTACGCGACATTTTAATTAATATGAACGAAATAAATTTAACATAATTTGAGCACCAACGCACATCACATAAATGACTGCAGACAAAAATAAACAATGTTTTCTTCTGCAGCTCTACCTTCTTCATCGCTCAGAGCAGTAGTAAAGTTAGACCTCTATTATTGTGGTGGATGCATTGTGTAAATTTTGTGAACAATTTGAAGAGGGTATAATTTAGTTTTTTGGAACAAAAGTTTGTCTACGGGATTCACGTGTTTATGTAAAGTTAAAGGCATTTTATCTTTTCAATTTGACTGACTGAATACAATTTTGATGATATGAAACTCCGCAGATATAAAAGTTCCACTGTATCTTTCAAGGTTTGTAGTTTTTCTTCGTTTTTATAAGGCTTGGTGGTTGATGATAAAAAGTGTGTTGTCTTTTTTTTTTTTTTTCAATAATTGAACTAAGCTAATTTTACTGCAATTTTTGGTTCTTGTTACTTGTCAATATACAATCAGACATAAGTGGAATAATACTATTTTTGTCACATATGCTTCTAAAACTCCCATCTGCACTTTTGAAAAGAAGTTTTATTCAAACATTGTGTAAAAAAAATGAAAATTCACAAAATTAAAAAAAACAAATCATTCAACGAAAGCATGGTAGTTAAAAGGCAATAAACTATTTCTATGTCTGACATAACATAAATATAAAAATTCGCTTTTTTTTGTTTGTTATCACTGATCCATTTCACCCAAATTCACGGTACAAAGCTAAATCTAGCCAAATAAAAACTCACACTTAATCTTTTTTAAATTTAATAAATACATCAATTCTTCGCAACATTTTTTAATTCTGATTTATTATTTCGAATGCCTGAACTTTTCGTTAATTCCATCCGTATTTTACTTGAATTTATGCACAGGGTCCTCTACCACTTGATTTATATATCCCACTTCTTAGCCAAATCTTTTTAATCACTGGCATTTTCTTTCGATTTGTCAAGATTTTGCTCCACCATTGCCCAAAATCGTTTGGGGCGAGGTAGCTCATCGAATCTTCCGGCCCGCCTCTAAGCATCTTGCTATCAGGTATCAGGTAGTTGCCGATTGCCTGACAATCTTTCGTATTTGGAAGACGTTGTTGAATTATCTCATATTATAACATTTCTCACGCTATAACATTACGATTTGTTGAGCGGATAGGAGATAATGGATTCATTGGATACAGTTAAGTCTCCCCCGGTTGCTGTCTTTGTCAAGACCCAAAGCTTATGGCTGTCCACGTTAAATTTCGGACACTGTTCTTTCAGTGTAGGTTTTGAATTATTTAACGGATCGCTGCAACGTTTCACTTATATCACAGCTGAAACCCTCCACTTTATTTCGTGGTACAACATGTTCACATTCTTGTTACATTCAGTATAATGGCATCGAATCAAGTGGAAGTGCGCAAATACAGTTTGTATGAATGGCAGTAAAATCTGAATTTGACGGTACGCCAAGAAACTAAAACTACCGAAAAGTACTGTGTTTTGAGTTTGTAAATCATTTGACCAGCGCTTGACTGTGGATCAAAAACTTGGAAGTGGAACAAATCGAAAAGTAAGCTCCTTACAAATGGACCATTATTGAGAAAAATCCCAATCTTTCTATGCAAAATGTAGCTCGTAAAGTTGGGAAGTCAACATAATACGTACAAAAAGTGAAACAGAGGCAAGGACTGAAGGTGTACAAAGTGGAAAAGGTGCTCAACCGTGATGACAAACAAAGTTTTACTGCAAAAAGCCATGCTAAGGAGTTAAGGAGTTTTAGACCATTTTTTTGCAAACATTTTCATATCGAACAAACATTTTCTTATACCACGAAACATACGTACTCAACGACTTTAAATTGCTGCCGGGTCAGGTTTTTACACAGAAATGTAAAGGAACACCGTTGCCGAGCATTTCCGGACAAAGAAGGTGTCCAAATTCCTGAAGAAGTATTCGATTTGGCTGGCTATATGTAGTTATGATGTAATGTGATGTGATATGACTTGCCATGGCGTACAGTTCCTCTTAATGGTAAAATCAAACTGTACATACTTGTTATCCTCACTATACCATTGTATAAAGGACCAAAAACGGTGGTTGTGGACCCGTAAGCAGAAGCAGTTACACGTAATCCACAGAAAGTATAGAGCTTCTCCTTCCAACGAAACGCTCGTATTACAGGAAACGGACAGTAAGCAATATACTATTATACACATTTAGATTTCGATCTGGTGGTTTGTTAAAAATAGGGTTAGCAAACTCACTATAGACTATCGGAAAAAAATTAGCCCTTTGCTGATCTCGATTTGACGATTTCCATCAAGGAAGGTATAATTGTTATCCATGGCTTGGACCAGATAACCACGAATCCCTCATACAGCCCTCATACAGCCTACATTAGAATCATTAACAAAGGGTGAGTGAGGAATACAGGGTGACAGGTATTCCTCTCTCACCCTTTGTTAATGATTGTACGTAATAGAATATAATATATGTATTTACAAAATTTAACTGATAACCACTGAATTGTTACTGCATAATTAAAATTTGACTTCCTAATAGTCCTATAAAAACTGAAAAGCTGAGTAGATCCGTCCTTGAAACGAAGATAACATTTCAATGAAAAGATATTTGATTAATTTAATTTTTTTGAGAATCAACAGACTATAGGTCGAAAAAAAGCAGTTTTAGTGATCGAAGAGCTTGGTTTGACGACTTCCAAAACAAAAGGAATATCGCACAATGATAACTTCAAATACATATATTTAAATAAAATTCTATACTGCTTATAATCACATGCCAGTCTTTTATGGAATAGTAGTTGAAGTTCAGAAATAGTACCCTAATTAAAATGTTATGCTGAATGTTATACATGCATCAAATTGTTATTCTGCTCCATACTCTAAAATGCAAAAGCAAATTGAAATGCAAATATGTGCCAAAGCTTCTCAACCAACTTCTCCATGCTTAGATTCTGAAAAAAAAAATGTGTAGCTTACTACAGTAAACAATTTTATTCATGAGATCTAACTACAATGGAACTGACTACTGAGTCCTTGCGGCACGCGCAGGATTGGCAGACACTATCAATAAGGATGTGTACGAGAAAGAATGTCAGCAAAAGCGCGTTGCTACCGTTTATCAGATGCCACGACTGTTCAGCTCTGGTTTGGCCTCTTGTCACTATGCATAAAGTACAAGACGTCAAACACGTGCCAAAAATAGCCAATCCAGAACTTCGGCCAATAGAGTAGTACTAGGCTCTAGTTAAGCGGAAACTCTTCGAAACTGAGAAGAAAACCATTGGTACCGATGAATTCAAGAGAAGATGCAGAATAAACAGGGTGGGGATATCTAAGGATACCGTACGGAACCTGATGGCGGGTGTATCACAGAAAGTTCGAGAATTATAATCTCGAAACATCTTAGTTTTATCAACTGTCTCTAATGTAGAAATAACTCTACTGCTGTGAAATTAACAATCGGTTCTGTAGAGTTTTGTGTAGTTTTTTTTTGCTGCTATTATTTTGGTGTCCAAAATTTAACGTGCACAGGCTTTGAAAGTCAGCTCTATTGTGTTAATATCACATTGTTTAGTTTTATCACGGTATTTATTGACTCACTTTTTTGTATGGTTACCGTAGTGGCATATGAAACTCGAATGATTGGTTTCATTAATTAAAATCACTGGAGAACTTTTGAGATACACTACGAATTATTATTGCGATATAAGGAAACAGATCAGCACATCCAAATTTTAGATATACTATTCTTAAACGATTTATAATTTCGGATCATCCATGGAACTTCCACATATTTTATTTTTTTCTCGTGTCTATGATACATTGTTTAAACTTTCAGGATACTCAAAGCAGGTCCACAATCTGCAGACAAGTAATCACAAATAGAATTGTTATTATCATTTATTATTTTAACCCTTCTTCACTATATTTTATATTCTTTTTTTTTATTTGATTTTAAATTTTAGCCACCTAACCTACGCTATGTATAATATGATAATTTTAAAACTAACATGGTTTATAATCATTTATTTTCTTTTTCACAAACCTAAAGAACAATTAATGGGTTCAGTTCAAGAGTTCTTGGCATTATTAGTACTTAACGTTTGCATTAAAAAAATGGAAAAATTTGCCGATTTTTCATGGATTTTTCCTTCAACAGCATTGACAAAACTACCCATGCAGTATCAATCATAGTAATCCATGAGTCAGCAGACAAATTTTGACAGCTCTATCAGTCGAACTCTAACCGTGATGGCAAAAACAGTAAAGCAACTCCGTTCAGAAGTGTGCGCGTTACTAGAATGGCACCCCGCCGCGTCGAAAACGGACATCGCGCAAGAAGCTACAAAGGATGCTGAAGAGAAATACCGAGAGAAAAATGGCTACATCGCTACGTGCGCTTGGCCGGGAGGTCGGTTCAACCGGCCAAACAGTGAAAAAATACCTTGCGAACATGAACGTACATGTCAGGAAGCAGAAGTCACGTCCACTGGTTTCGGAGCTGCAGGAAATGATGCAGCGGCAGCGGCTGAATAAGCTGGTCAACTCGATTTTCCCATCCCGTATTTTACTTCCCCACGAAGGAAGCTAGGTCCGAGGTGAAGTTCATTTCATACACCAAGTTCTCCAAGAAGGTGCTGCTGTGGCTGACAATCAACGAGAAGGGGATGTAAAAGCCGCTTTTCTTTCGCCCTGGACTAGCCGTGAACGGGGAAATTTATAGTACGAAATGCCTGTTGGAAGTTGCGGCATTCATCAAGAAATACCATAAGGTCGTAGACGCGGTGTTCTGGCCCGATCTGGCGTCAGCCCACTACTCAAAGCGATCGTTGGAGGAGATGGAACGGCAGAATATCGATATGGTATCCAAGTCTGCGAACCCGCCCAACGTCCCCCGGCTGCTTCTCGAGAATTTCTGAGCCAACCTGAAGCGTAAGATCTAATCCAACAATTTTCTCGCGAGAACTGAGGAGGCATTGATAAATAAAACGAAGAAGGAACTCAATAACATGCCTACATGCATGTTTTGTCCACTATGGCGAATGTTCCGGTTCACTGACGGAAGGCCGCTCGCAAGGGCTTATTTTTTTGCAAGTAAGCTTAAATAATTACCTTCCATGGGAAATTCATCAAAAGCAATTATCGTCTTACCTTTTTTTTCATCACCATCAGAAAAACGTCCATATTTTTTAATGCAAACGAATCAGCTTCCGTGCTCTTGTTTTGGTTGTCTTGTTTCGTTTATCGTAACGATTTTGAGTCGCTTCTTTCTTAAAAGTCGACAGTATGGCTCGTTTTTCAGCTCGATGCACGGTTGTAGACGACACTCCTAACTTTTTTGCGACTCCTCGGGTGGAGAGGCCACGCTTAAAACGGTTGGCCATTATTTTTGTGGTCCACATTGCGATGTTGATTCGTTACTCCTCTAGCTTGAACGCCAATATTGATAACTGATAAAACACCTAACTAATGATGGATGCTCAAGTTTCTAAATGCACGATTAGCAGAAATGCGAACCATTAAGTTGACCTGGTTTTGATCGTAAAACATTTCATCACCCTAGAATTTGAAGTAAACAGCAATCTGAGCTTTAACCATGTGTCCATTAGCATAAAGCAATTTGTGTAAGTAACCAATTATTTCCTTTAAATTAAAGCTACCTTCCACAACAAACTTCCTACAGGTTTAACCTTCAAAAGCACTTGTGTGCTAGAAAAATAGTATCTCGATCAGCTTCAGCCTTTCTTTCTGAAAAAATATCTTTCATGCTCTTCCAATGACCCAAATATTCTCAAAACCGTAAGCAACTCTTCCCCTAATTTATCATCCGCTTATCACCGTAGCTTCCGGCACTGAGGATCTAAAAATATTTTTCTTTCCACACTGCGAAGCTGAGTCTGATGTTCGGACGTGGGTACATCAATTTGAACGTGAAGACCTGAGCTATGGGGTTGAAATTTGTTTTCAGAAAAAAAGCCTTAGGCCTCGGATGAGTTTTGAAAGAATCCACCAAAGAAAAACAGCATCCAATGGAAAACTTTTCCTTGACCGACCACACCCCGCCCCGGGATAGTACCTTCTTGCCTTGGCTAATTCAACCGACAACAAGACTAAACTGACTGAAGGCCATGTTTTTTTTCCTTGCCCATATTTGCGAGACTGAGCCAGCAATATGGTGTTTAAGGTTTTTTTTTTTGAATTTCGTTTGGCTTCCGATACGGCCCATCACAGTGCGACCATGTCCGTCCCAAGTTCGAAGCCTAATGAAGAATGATGACACTGTATTTGCTGACAAGGGGGGAAAAAGAACACCGAAGTTATCAGGTAATGAAAGGATCCATAAGGTCGAAACCATCCATCTTTTAGAATTAGTCCACTGGGCTACGTTTGATGACGGGCACCGAAAGTGTCAAGTGAGTTTGATGATTTTCTTTTTCGCATATAAAGTTTATGCCGAATCGATAATCAGATTGCCTTGAAAGAACGCTGTTGCAGCCAAACGCCAAGACAAAGCGGCATCGATAACTAACTCGCAAAATACGAAGTGAACGCCCCATACATTTGAATACCATAGCAGCTGTTTGCCAAGCATTGTGCATCAAAATGATCAACCTTCACAGGTATCAATATTGAACATGACCGAAAACACCGTTCCTGGCAAATTAGCATACAACGTGCACCTGTGTGTTAAAACACCACCTCAACAACCCAGCTTAAAGTCGTTCAAACACTTCACGTTCACACCACGTAAGCGCAATTCTCGGGGAAAGTGTCGTAAAATTCTCCCTAAATCTTCTTCTATCCACCACAACAGCTGCAATCTTTTCGAGTGCCAAAGTACCATTACCAACCACCCACGTATCCACACCAGCATCGGAAGTTTTCGTCGAACCCAAACTTATCCCGCTCGTTCCGTTGGTCCTCAAACCGTAGTCAGTGGATGTATCTTTCCCGCATTCTCCATAACGGCGTGTGTCGCGGCATGTCTCCTATATAGGTGACCGCAGCAGCTTACAATACAGCGATATGATGAGCTATTTTTCCCTATTTTATGGCACCGATCATTTGCATAAACATCACGACGCTTTCATCGACGACTTTGGGTGTGATCTGTGTGGAATGGGGCTGGCAGCGTGCTTTTTTGCCAAGCTTTTCAGCCAGGGTTATTGAGTTCCAACGCAGAACGAATAGGTGGAGGGGTTTATGCCATTGAGCGAGCCAGCAGATGCAGTCTGCTATTTTGTGTGGGTGGTTGGGATGATATTTTCGTCTGCTACGGGAGTGAAATGGCGATGCTGATGTTTATGCGGTGCTGATTGCCCGTGTTGAAATTGTAAAAGTTATAGCTCTCGTCTGCTTCGATGCGGCGGGTTTGATCTTTTGCGAACGAAAATTAACTAAAATGGTGCTCTGCCAAATTGAACTGACTGAAACGGGTTGAACCGGGAACGCGGTTTTATAGTGAAATAATTTTACTTCGAATGGTCATCAAATTGCAGTTCGGAAACAATTTATGCTCATTTACTCAATGGAAGTAGTTGAACTGGGATTTTTGAAATACGATTACTAAAAGTAAACATCTTCCTTCAATGTTGTACCAGTACTTCGCTCCATTATTCATCCTCCTCCTCCTCTTCCTCGCGTCGCAAACTTCCAAACAGCTTCGCTGGGATAATCTGTTTCACCACAGGTATCTTCTTGCTGACATCCTCCTCCTTTTCGGCGCCTTCATCACCTTACATTTCATCATCCTCTCCGGCATCCTCGTCGATGTCGATCTCATCCGGATTGACCACCTTATACTCTTTCTTCGATCCACCCTGGGCCTCCCTTCGGACGAACATAATGTTTCCACCCCTGGCTCCGACGGCGGCAATCGCCAGTGCGCTGATTTCTGCAGCCTTCGCCTCCAACGCTCGCATGGCATCCTTGGGCTCCAAACCAGAACCGGTCACTGCCAACTGATCAAGGTGGCCGACATCATGTTGATCTGGATATTGTCTGTAGCCTGGATCGATCGCTTGATTCGTAACATTTCTCACATCGTGTCTTCATTCCCGTGACCAATCTCGAACTCCCTCCATGTCTGCCAAAATTTGGCGGTGATTCGGGGATCGCACATCTGACTGCAGTGAGCGTAGATTGCTCGAACCCGATTAATTTCCCCGAGTTTGGTCTCCACTTCGGCAAACAGCATACACATCTGGCGTGATTATGCTTCCGAAAGCGCTTCGGTGGCTTTCTTGTAGATCTGGTGCGTCCGAGGTCCGTACATTTCCGCGGCCTTCTTGATATAAAGATTGGAAATGGCAAATGCTTTGTTCTCCTTGACAGCGGTAGTGGCACGCTCATACACGGCCATGGCATGTCGAGCGAAGCCGTGATCTTCTTCGTGTTTGGCATATAATTAGAACAAGTGTTTAGCAACCTGCGGAGGGCATCCATCAAGACACTGTTCGAAGAGATCTCGGGCCTGTTTCAGCTTTTGACCGCCGTAACGTTTGAGAAACTTCGATAGATAAGTTTTCCAGATCTCGTATACGTTTTTCCATTTGAACAGCGAAATGCCTTTCTCGTAGGCTTTGAATGCATCCTCGAAGTAGTTGTGTTCTTCCAGGAATAGTCCGTAGTTGATGATAATTTGCGGAGTGCAGATCTTAAGGCCTGTGATTCGATCGTGAACTTGTTTGCATGTTTGGAATGTTTCGAACGATTCCTCAAAATCGGCGTACAAGGGCCATAGTTTCAGCGATTTGTAGACTCGCATCTGTTTTCTTGTTACCTTGTCGTTGTGGTAGCCCACCTTCCTCTTTGGCATGGCGGTCGCCCGGACGTCTACTTTGAGATAGTCAACTTAGACGGCTTTCTCAAAAACAATTCGAGCATCATCCTGCTGTTTGTTCTTTTCGTAAAATTTAGCAAACTCTACCCGTAAGGGGTACAATTTTTCGACAGCCAACTTCGGCTGGACCGTATGAGCTGCCTCAGAGTAAAGACTGGACTCGGAAAAAATGAGACACACAAAAATGATCACCAAAAATTCATTTAAATAAAAATAAGAATCCTCAAATTTTCAGGGTTTAAATAACTATATATTAGCTATGTTTTAACATAATTTATTAATTGAATCTTTTCCCCTAAGCTGAATGCTCGTACATTTCTCTTAAAACTGCTCATGAGATCTTGGGCGAGGCTTTGTCCATTTTCCCTACACAATTTCTCCCAGTTTTTCTTCAAAGCTTCATCGGTTTTGAACGTTTTTCCGCTTTTCTTCAACTTCTTCTTCATTATTACCCAAACCTTTTCGATCGGACGAAGTTCTGGTGTATTTGGCGGGTTCGCCTCCTTCGGGACCACATTAACGCCCTTCGCTTCGTACCAATCCATTACAGGCTTGGTGTAATGGCACGAAGCGAGATCTGGCCAGAACAGCGTGGGACCACGGTGAGAGCGGAGGAAGGGTAGCAAGCGCTTCTGCTAGCATTCCTCTAAATATACCCGTTTATGGTGCTGATTGTAACGAACGGCTTGCTGCGTCCGCACTCGCAGACTGCCACAACAGGTACTTCTACGCGAATATGTCCATCTTGCTCGTCCGGAACTTTTCCGGAACCTTCATGCGGGACGTACCGACAAAAAACTCGAGGTCGGGGATTTGTTTGGTGTCCGCCTTGATATCCCTAGTAGCACACTTGTTGCCATTTGGTTGAGATAACATAAATATAACTTGCTAAGTCATATTCAAGTTACTACAACTAATTATGACCGTAGTGTGCTACTTGGGATATGTCTCGTCGTCCATGACGAGACAGCCTGGCTTGACCAGCCACTCACGGTACAGCTTCCGCGCCCGCAATTTGGCTACCATGTTTTGCTTGTCAGTTTGGCGCCTTCCTGACCTTAAAAAACGTAACTCAGCCCGCTTCAAGGTCTGCTGGACGAACCACTTCGATGAATTGACGTTTTTAGCTACGTCTCGGGTGGAAAGGTTCGGGTTATTCTTAAAGAACTGCCTTATCTTCCGTGCCCTCTCTGGGTATTCCGTTTTCGGGTATCGGCCGCTTCCAGCGTGCCGCTCGATGGTTTTCGTCTCCTGGAACATCTTCGCAACGTGGGACTTGGTAGAATGGTGGATTCCAAGCCTTTTACCGATCCATCTGTGCGACTGACCAGAATTATCGATCACCGCGCCCAATATTTGCTAGCGTAGCTCTTCTTGTTGCGAATGCATCTTGAAAACTACTTGACAGATTGGAATAAAATTTGCATACATAAACACAACACTCTATAGTATTACTCAAAATTTCATTAATTTTACCCACGCGATAAAAAGGTACACTCAAAACAATGTGTCTCAACAACACACTGTTCAACAGCAGTAATCTACGTTCCATAGGGTGTTCAAACCGAACCATGAGCAGCTCCACATCTGTCTCGTCCGCTTCAGTCGATTTGAGATCCTTCACCATCTCTTCCATAACCTTGCTCAAGGTCAACTTCTCAAAACAGTGTTGATGACTTGGAAGCGCTGCGTTTGTGCTCCACGTAGCGCATCCAATGCTTGACCGAATAGGCATTGCGAAGGATTTCCTTTTCGTTCGGCAGGTCTTCCTCATTGAAGAAAACCTCGGTCATATTCGCTTCCGATGAAATCGGCATTATGCTTTTCGAATTTTGAAACAATTGGATTGGAGAGGTCATGAGAATTCGATGGGAAGAATTAAAAATTGATAAAATTTAACGCAAAAAATAACAGAATAATACGTCCTATTGGTAGGGACAGAGAGCTTTAAAATTGCGCAAACATAATTAAATCAAACATTTCCAAGTTAAACGGGGTCTCCGACTTTAATTTAGGAGTAATATTTTTGTATTGTTTTGTTTTCTTTATTTGTCGTCTATCATTTCGTGGGTCCTATACATTTTTTCTTAACTTCTAAGAATTTTCAATTAACTATTGCCAAAAAACTAGGCTGCATGAAGAAACTACTAACTTTTGAGTTTACTTCAGCCAATCTGGTCTGTGCAGACTTCTCTGCAATCTATTTTGCTGCTTTTGTCCAATATTTTCGATTTTTTTCCATAGCTACTATAGCTTACATACCGTACCAATCAGATCATGGTCGGTGTGGCATCTGCTGTACACAGAAGTTGTTTTCATTGTAACCAGTCCATGGCTGTAACTCACCAGCCTCGCTGTCTGCAGAGAGTCCACAGGCCGCCTTCTAGTTGATCGATCCACCTTGCTCGTTGCGTGCCTCTTCTTATTTTACCCATCGGTTCGTTTTCGAGAACCATTTTAACAGCGCTGTCGTCTGACATTCTTGAGACATGCCCAGCCCATCGTAGTCGACCGATTTTACCGATGTGTACGATGGGAGGTTCTGCCAGCAATTGTTATAATTCGTGGTTCATTCGCCTCCTCCACGATCCGTCTTCCATCTGCACTCCACCGTAGATCGTACGCAGCACCCGCCGTTCAAAGACTCCAAGGGAGCGTTGGTCCTCCACTAGCAATGTCCATGTTTCGTGGCCGTAGAAAACTACCGGTCTAATTAATGTCTTGTAGATGGTCAACTTTGTGGTTTGGCGAACTTTGTTCGATCTTAGCTTCCTTTGGAGTTCAAAGTAGCCACGATTGCCAGCTATAATGCGCCTTTGTATCTCTCTGCTGGTATCGTTATCGGCGGTTACCATTGAATCAAATACATCTGATCTGAACTCGTGGTAGGAGGCTAACATTGTCTTCTCGTGAGCCTCTTTCCTTCATATATTTTGTTTTCGACGCATTAATTACAAGCTCAATCCTACCAGCTTCAACCTTAAGTCTGATGTACGTTTCCGCCAACGTCTCAAAGTTACGTCCTACAATGTCAACGTCGTCAGTGAAACCAAATAGTTGGACATACTTCTTGAAGATCGTGCCCCTCGTGTCTATCCCAGTTCTTTGAATCACTCCCTCCAATGCAATGTTAAACAACAAACACGACAATCCATCACCTTGCTGTAGCCCTCTCAGAGATTGGAAGAGACTCGAGAGTGTCCCTGATACTCAGACGACACACATCACTCGATCCATCGTTGCTTTGACCATCCGCGTCAGTTTTTCCGGAAATCCATATTCGTGCATAATCAGCCATAGCTGGTCTCGATCGATTGTATCATAAGTTGATTTGAAATCGATGAAAAGATAATGTGTGATCACGATATATTCGCGACATTCTTGCAGCACTTGCCGAATCGCGAAAATCTCGTCCGTAGTAGCTCGGGCACCCATGAACCCCGCTTGGTTCGTAGCCTTTGCGCGAGCTTGTTGGACCTTTCCCAACCCCCTGTCCCGCCGGAGAACCATCATGCGCAGTGCTATTTAGAGTCCCACGCTGGCACGAGGACGAAGGTCAGCCTCTCCTAACATGGAGAAGAGACGCTCAGATAGACTGCACCCGCTGAAGAGGGCAGCCCCCCTTCCCTATTTGGTCTCCCCTGGGTTGGGGACCCGGTCTTTCCAATGGTTACTCATACCCCAGTCGGCACCACGGCGTGTTAGGGATAGGGTCGTAGTAGGATCTATTTTATACATGCAGGTACGTGAAGTACCAATGGTACGCATTGTATAGTCATTTACCAACCACGTTTATGATACACCATAAAAAAAACTTTAAAACCTTCCGATCATTTCAAATACGTAACGTGAGTCAAGTGGGTTAAAAATGGCAACAATGCAAATGTGAAGCTGAAATTAGGATAAAATATACTTTGAAGGGATGATATAATATAAAATAATAATAACAATTATTTTGTAATGTCTGCATGTCTGGTGATACTGTTGCAATTGTAGACGGACTTGCATTATCATAGCCTCGAGGGAAGAAAAAAAAATTCAAATTTACTATACAATACTTGGGAATTCCATGGATGATCTGAAATGAGATGATATGACATGAGAATACTTTCATACCTTCATCGCCTTCGTGCGGCTGCCACCTAACGTATAGTTCTTCTCTATAACTAATCACAAAACATGGGAGTGGAACACAAAAGATTAAAAAGGAAAGAGCTCACCCGGATTTCCAGAACATTCCGATGATGTGGTTATAACATCGAGCGACCAGAGCAGGTCCGTGTGCCTTCCATAAGGAGTGTATCGAATATAAGCTATCTACATACATTTGCGTTGTACGCATGTATTTGTGATGCTTTTTGATGCTCTGAACACTGCATGCTGTGCGTTTGACTGTCAGTTTTCTTTTGTTTGCTTGTTTCTGCGTTTTCAAAATGTCGCGTATTGAAAAGAAAGTGATTCTGATTAAGATTCTGTACACATGGCTAAGTGAGATGGGTATTACTATGCGAAAATTGGTGAAGCGGTTTGGAATTCATCATGCGAGTGTTAAAACCATCATTAATAAGTTTGGGGAACACAATTCTTTGGATGAACTACCAGGAAGAGGCAGAAAACCCGGTTCTTCCAACCCGAAACTGGAGCAGAAAGTAGTATCTCTAATCATGAAGAACAAATCAATGTCAATACGTGATTTGGCCAAAAAAGCAGGAACGAGTGTCGGAATGATCCAGCGTATCAAGAGGCGAAACCACATGGAGACCTACAAGAAGCAGAAAATCTCGAAACAAAGTGCAGAACAGAAGAAGCGAGCAGCAACAAGGGCCCGGAAATTGTATTCGCGTCTTTTGCAGCGTCCGGATGCATGCGTTTTGATGGATGATGAGACCTATGTAAAGGAGGACTCAAAAACCCTTCCAGGTTCACAATACTTTACTGCCGTCATTGGTGAGGATGTGGCCGATGCGGACAGGTCGATTCAAGTGGAGAAATTCGATCGAAAGGTACTGGTATGGCAAGCAATATGTTCCTGTGGTTTGAAGTCAACCATTTTTTACACTACCGGAACTATGAATGCGGAAATATATCGATCTGAGTGTCTCCAGAAGAGATTGTTGCCTTTATATAAGAAGCATAGTACACCTCCACTGTTTTGGCCGGATTTAGCGTCGGCTCACTATGCCAAAACCACTCTCAATTGGCTTGCGGAAAAGGGTATAGATTTCGTTGAGAAAAATATCACTCCACCAAATTGCCCTCAGCTTCGACCCATCGAACGTTACTGGGCAATCGTGAAGAGGGTCTTCAAGAAGACTGGTAAGGCAGCTGGGAACATGCAGGATTTAAAAAAAAATTGGGCTCAAGCGTCCAAAAAATGCGATGCAACACTTGTTCGTAACTTGATGAAGAGCATTCGATCCAAAGTTCGAAAATTCGTGAAGGAATAACTTAAATTTCATCCGGTCTTCATTATGTTCGAGTTTAACCTCGTACAATAAAGGATCAAATTTTTGTATGAATAAAATATCGGTTTTCAACATAATTTGAAAGAAAGTTTGTGGATTGCTTATTTTCGATACACTCCTTATTACATTCTATTCTTGCGAAAATTATCGATCATGAACCAAACATCTCCGATTGACGCGGCTGAACACGAGCTCCTCCTGTCTCAAGGCTGTACGTTCGTAATTCCGTATCGTGTGGGACACTTTGTTTTCACACCAGACGAAAACCTTGTGGTGGACTGCAAATCACCTCTTTGATGACCGAATCATCATCAAACGAAAAGTTTAACACTACTTAATAATTTCCACTATCAAATTTTCTCGACAAAAAAAAACAAGCAGCGAAGCACATACGCGACGTACCTCGATCCAAGATCTACCATAGCAAGTTCTACAGCAAATTTTACAGAAAGAAGGATTAACGTCTTAAGGTTTTAAGCCCAATATATTTCGTATATCAGCCTTAGTGTGCAATAATGGTAAAACGTACGATTTGTGGTTACTTGGGCGCTTTTGAACTGTGCAAACACCTTTTCGGCTTTCATGAGCGACAAACATAAATCGAGATCAAAATCAGGACCGAATGGAGCGGTTAACCTGACCTTTCGTTCTTTCAGAAAGCAAATATTGGCATTCAGTTCTCTAGGCAAAAAGTAAAGCTCTTGCTTCATGGAAATTTTAAAAATTGCTTCCTTGAATAGGAAAGAAAAATGAGGCATCGATTTTCCAATATAGATTATTACAGTTTTGAGAATTCAGAAATTAAGTTTTGTGGGGGTCTCTGAAAAGTTGGGGCTGGACGCCATGGAGCCCCCGTTCTGTCTCCTTTAAATTTTGACGAATTCGATGTTCCATCAAATTGAGCCAATTACGACAAAAGGCCTGATGCCACTCAACCATTCTTCAATACGCTGCAAAGAATGTTGAGAATGCAATCATGCTCAAGCATTCAAAAGCCAATTTTCCCTAACAAATATTAGAACCAATTTTCCCCAGCAAACTTCAACAGAGTTCCAATCAACTTCTTGAAGCATCTCTGAGCTCTAACTCTTTCGCTCTCGCACGCCCCCCTCATTGCACAGTCATCGTTTGCATAGTGCAAGTCAAAGTTGCCAAGCATTCAATTTTCATTCAACACCATCCGTCTGACGAGCATTCAACAAGAAACTCTATCCAGAGTGGTAACTTCTTTTCCTTCGCCAATGTGCATCATCAGCTGGGGCAGTCCAGACATCGCATCTTCTTCCCAGGAACCGTGAGACGTGCTTCAATTTAAATGAGCTCAATTACTTTCATTACTTGCCACTTGACCTTTACGGCACGGTTCGGCATCACTCACTGGGCAGCACACCACAACCAATCCATACAATGTGTGAGAATGCAATGATGCTGTTTCTCATTGAATTTATGAGAGCTGCTTTATGCCCGAGCGATGGTCAATGAATTCAACCTTCCATTTGTTGTTCGTCTTCGGTTACAAATGGGAAGGTCGGAAAACGAGGTCAATTTTGCGCCCCGCTGGCTGCCCTCACTCTCTGTTGCTGGAAGGTGTAACGTCCTTCCACTTGCCGGCAGAGGACACGTTCCCGGGACTTTGTATGCTAGATGGCCACAGTCCATCAGCCAATTGTTATCCTACAACAAGGGCATATTGATATACGGTTTCTGTTGTTGGATGTGCGTGTGTAAAGGTATTCTCGGTAGCATTGGTCTATATTAGGCGTCCGAATACGAGAAAAGGAAATATTTTCATTTCCTAGGAGTGAAACCTATAGTTAGGAAAGTGGACCATGTTGAGAGATTTTCTTCTTTACTTTCAGCTGGGTGATCCGGTTCGGCATGGGCATGGGATTTCTTTTATTGCTGATGGTCGAGTGTCTCGTGAGAAGTTTGCCTTTCGTCCCTTTTCTTTCACGGGGTTTTGGGTTCAAGCAAGTGGTGCAGAGAAGAGGTTGGAATAGGTAAATCAAATAAACCTTGAAATATATTGATTTAATCACGAGCACGAACAAAATGGTACGGGAAATGCTGGAACAAGTTCGGAGCCATTTCCTACAAAAACCTCATTAAGAGAAAGGAAAACAAACGCTCTTGGCGGAATATTGTTTTATGTAGTACTTGAATGAAACTGGCAGCAAACATCATCACATGCAAGTCACCCCCCTTGACTGTAATGTGAACGTTTCCGGTGAGAATGTTATTCCGAGACAAGTGTTAGGGAAGAAATCAGGTGCGTTAATGCTTTCCTAAGCTCGCGATGATGGAGCCAGATAAACTTGCATAATGTATGGATTTATGGAATAATCCCTATTCGATACAGGACAATATGTAGAGTGATGGTTCAATCAAGTTGAGAGAAATTCGTGGAAGGAAAGGAAGTTGAAAGGAGTTGGCAAAAATGGAAACAGTATGTGAGAAAGCCGTATGAACAGTGGCCACGAAGTTCAGATAGGACTACACGTTGGATGATAAACAGAAATCGGGTCAAAAAAGTGGTCTAGCTAACCCCTGGGAGGGAGATTTCAGAGCCGGACGTTGTCCAAAAAAGTTGGCCATTTGAAGTCCAATGGCCATCGTGCCAAACAACGCTGGATCTTCGAACCTATAAGAAGCATAACAGCTGAAAGATGGTGCGAAACAAGCAGCATCGATCAAACCCAGTGTACGAACCTTGTTCGATTCAATTATTGCTATGAATTTGAAATGTATAATCATGGATGACGAAACCTACGTGAAATTTGACTACAAATTCTTGTCGGGGCTGTATACGGTGTGTAAAAGGAAAGCATTGAACCAGCTTGAGATATTCATTCTAGTCGAAAAGTTTGGTAAGAAAATTATGGTCTGGCAAGCTAAGGAGTGACCCATTTTGTATTGGAGCAAACATTTTTGATTCTTACAGCGACCCTTGTGGTCGGATTTGTAAACTATGATTTCATTTAATGATTAGCAGTTCGAACGTGTTTCAGAGAAATACAAAATGGAAGAAGAAAGAAGAAAAATAATTGTGCGCAATCATTTGGAAAACCCTTCGTGGTCTGGTCCCAAACTTGATAAAAACCAAAATACCGTGTTGCGTGTTTGGAAAAAAAGAACAGAGAATTTTTTCCTCAAAGCATCTGTTTGATTTCCTACCTGCCGTGCACTGACGGAACTTTCAATACTTTCTCTTCATATCTATCATTCTAGTAAAAAACATTAATGTGCACTCTTGTTGGTGCCTCATTGGTGCCTCACGGTGAACATATCCTTCCACATAACTCATCATTCTAGCAAAAAACATTAATGTGCACACTCTTGGTGCCTCATGGTGATGAGCGAACATCTCCTTCTACATCATACTCGTTACTCCACTCCACTTCCCTTCCGAAGGAAAACGTGACCAGATTTTTACGCCTCAGAAAAACCACCGACGTCGACTGGGATTGAACCCAGACCCACTGTGGAGCCAGTAGCAGTCACGCTTACCACTGCACCACCGACGCCGGCGAGCACGGAGAATATATAACATAACAATTAAAGTATGTCAATAATTATTAATTATTCATAATTTTTAAACACGGTTGAAATGAAAAAAAGTAGTGAAAAATTAAACTTTTCAGTTCAAATGATCACTTTGCAATGCGTTTAAGCTTAAATTGTCTGAAATTTTATTCAAGCCGTATAAAACTTCATTATCTTTCAGAAATGATAACTAGATTCGGTTTATGTCCACTTCAAGAGACTGCAGGCTTGAAGTTGTCGCCCCATGTTTTGCGCGCAGAGGCTAACGGAAATCGCCATTTTGTAGCCGCCATTTTGGATTTTCACAATTTTTTTTATCTCTTTGAAATTTTGAATAGTAATCAAATTTAATCGTCAAAACTGGAAGTTCGTACGCCTTTTGATTCTCCCACAAAAAAAAAAAAAAAATACAAACTTTGCCTTAGTTTTGCTCAAATCCAGGGGAGGGTCCCCTCAAGTTATATTTTGACAGTCCTCTACGTTTGAACTTTTCTTTGCTTCCTGCTGCAGTCGAATGATCTGCGCATTTTTTAAATCGGCTTTTATATGCACACTAGCAAGCCACTGGTGGATGCCAAATCTAAATCAGGTATTTAGCTGTAATATAGTCATTACGCATCTTGGTATGAAAAATTATCTGTTATTGTTTCCGCAAAGAAAAAGAGATAAATTGATATTTTCTTACAATAGAGTTTATCACCTACATATTGATGTTAGCACCCCCTGATTATAAAGCTGGGGTCAAAATGTACAATCATGGAAATTCATTTCTCTATAAAACGTTTCCTTCAAATAAGATTTTACATCTGTTGAACATTTACATCGTCATGAAATATAACATCAACTCTTTATGTGTCACAATAAGATTACAGACCAAATTTAATTTGACTGATTTAATTTTTCACGCAACAGGATATTGAATCAAAAAGGCCGCTCCAATTATGTGCATTCTCTAGGTCATAAATTTACACGATTTTTTCTAAGTGTGTAGCTATTGCAAATCTTGAGAACACTTACCTGATGTGCTACTCCAATGTTGGCGGTATAGCTAATAAAAATTGGATTTCCAACAATTGATTAACATTTGCAATTATAAAAATGGGCAAAATTTACCGATTATTTATGGGTTTACCTTCACCCGTACTTATGAAACTACCCATGCAGCATAAATCATAGTAACCCATGAGTCTACAGGCAAAATTTGACAGCTTTATCAGTCGAACTCTAACCACAGAGAACAGACATCCAAGTCAAACTCAAAAAGTGTGTAAGAAATTTAACTGCCCTTTCATAATCATTGTAACTGGCACTGCCATCGCCACCTATTCACGTCACCGACCGTCGCGCATCTTAGTAGCCCAAATGTCAAAAAAATTCATTAGTAAAACATTGTTTATCGGAAACGACATGGGCCGTAAGTGTGAATTCTATTGGTGTGCAAATAGGCAAGGTATTACCGGGGGAAAATCTTTTGACAGTTCATTTTAGATGAAGCCGCTGGGTATCTTGCTGCGAGTCGCCCGAACTGCAGAAAATGTTGTCCTTGCAGGGAGTTCAAGCTTTTGTGGTATAAAAATATGCCCCGACCACTTCTCTCGTGAAGATTTTCGAGTTCCTGGCGTTGGTCGACGTTCTTGGAGCAGCAGTCGGAAAACTGCGACACAAAAAGTGTCGTGCAAAATTAGCAGCACGGCATGACGACGATATCCTAGAATACGACGATAACTCATAATATGTTGTATGCTGTGGATTGGTGGCATTGTGGTGCTTTAAACTGAAGTTTCGGCAATTTCTGTATGAAAAGAGAAAACACGTCAAGGCCAGATTTCGCGGCATGTAGATCGTGGTTGGAGAGGTTTGTGGATCATATTTTCAACACATTCATTCAAACGTGTTTGGGAGAGGTGCGGTTCCAGCATAAAATTGCGTAGAAAAATAAATTTGGCAACAAACGGAAAAGCATTCCATATGAATTTATCTGTAAAAAAAGTGTTATATAAATAGAATAAAACAACGTATTTCAATGAGCTACCAGAGCTACCAAATTATTATGCATTATTTATTTTAAAACAGGTTAACTGATGGATAAGGTTTACCTTGATTAACTGCAATTTGTAACTGGTATTCCACTGGAAAGTTCGGACTCACTTTAAATTTCCTTCATCAACTGAAAAGTTTTGACAGTTCTATTCCTCTGTGCTACAGCGCGTGCCCAACGAATTTTACTCATGGTTGAGTACTTTTCAATAAAAATGTCAAAAAAGTGGATGAGTATATTAAATCTCATTTTTTTTTTCATTTAAACTGTTTCTATCTTGCCAGAAAAAAAGTAAGATCAATTTTCAAGACAGTTCGCTGCTTATCTCAATAAAGCGATTTGTTTTTTATATTAAACCATTAAGGAACCATTTTTATTCAATTTTCAGTTAGCAATATTCAAATTTGATTAAGGTTTATTGGTCGTGTGTAAAGCAGTAAGGTGCGACAAATAAACAAGCAAGTGGCAACATCCCGAGAGATGGCAGTAGTGTTTCAACGTATTTTAATATGAATCCTTAAAGGGTGATACGGTCAAAATTTGGTCAAGGGAAAACGCGTGTAAATCGGTGAAATCGTTTATTTAAAAAATCAAATTAAATTTCTATTTCAAGTTCAATAAGTATAAAATTCAGGAAATATATTCAGTTAGGCTTCCGCTTTTCCAAATCCGAATTGCCGGGCCTTACGCTTGACCCCTGTCATCAGATTTTGTACAGCCACCTTGTCCACCTTCTTCGCCGCAGAAAGCCAGTTTGCCTTGAACTGCTGCTCGTCCTTAGCAGTTTTTTGGTCTTCTTTAGGTTCCGCTTGACAATAACCCAGTATTTCTCAATTGGGCGGAGCTCTGGCGTGTTGGGAGGGTTCTTGTCCTTGGGAACCACCTGTACGTTGGTGGCGGCGTACCACTCCATGGCCTTTTTACCGTAATGGCAAGATGCCAAATCCAGCCAAAACAGTACGGAACAACCGTGTTTCTTCAGGAAAGGCAGCAGACGTTTATTCAAACACTCTTTCACGTAAATTTCTTGGTTGACAGTCCCGGAAGCTATGAAAATGCTGTTTTTCAAGCCACATGTACAGATGGCTTGCCAAACCAGATATTTCTTTGCGAACTTTGACAGTTTCGTGTGCTTGAAAATATCTGCTACCTTTCCCCTTCCTTTTGCCGTATAAAACTCCTGTCCCGGAAGCTGCTTGTAGTCTGCTTTGACGTAGGTTTCGTCGTCCATTACCACGCAGTCAAACTTCGTCAGCATCGTCGTGTACAGCCTCCGGGATCGCGCTTTGGCCGTCGTATTTTGTTAATCATCGCGATTTGGAGTCACTACCTTCTTGTAAGTCGATAGTCCGGCTCGCTTTTTGGCTCGATGCACGGTTGTAGACGATACACCCAGCTTATTTGCGGCATCTCGGAGAGATAGGTTAGGGTTTCGCTTGAAACTACCGGCAACTCTCTTTGTCGTCTCAGCGGCTTCCGGTTTTCGATTTTCCCCCGATCCAGACTTCCTGGCTGTCGACAGCTAATTACATTTGTAACGGTTGATTTGGCAACTTTTAGCGATTTTGCCAACTTTGCGTGCGAGTAGCTCGGATTTTCGCGATGCGCGAGCAAAATTTTGATACGCTGCTCTTCTTGCTTGGACGGCATTTTGACAATTGAAGAGTGAATTCCAAAATCAAAATAGAAGCAACATTCTACACACACACACCTTCAAAATGAGAGGTGTTCAGGTTTTTTAAATGCAAAATTGAAAGAAATACGTCAAGTTGATATTGACCAAATTTTGACCGTATCGCCCTTTACACAAGTTTTTTTGTAAAATAGATTCTAGTTAAGATGGCAACCGTGATGGCAAAAACAGTGAAGTAACTCCGTTCAGCAGTGTGCGCGTTCAAAGAACGGCACCTTGCCGCGTCGAAAACGGGCATCGTGCGGTACTTTAGGGACGCCTGATACGCCCGTTCCGGCATCTACAACATCTTGACACTCTTAGACAACTATCAAAGCATCGAAAGAAAGCCCGGTTCCGAACGGCCGACGAACCTGAGTGACAAGAAGATCTATAGGATGCTGAAGAGGAAGACCGAGGGAAAATTGGCTACATCGCTGCGTGGGCTTGGCTGGGACGACCGGCCAAACAGTGAAAAAGTACCTGGCGAACATGAACATACATGTCCCATCGACAATTTCAGGGCCAACCTGAAGCGCGAAAACACGGAGAAAAATCCGTGCCCGGATCCGTGAACTATAGTCATGAATTCGAGAACAAGAAAAAAAAAACACCGTGAACTGAATCACGTAATCAGGAACTTGTTCACGTTTTTGGATAAAAATCATAAAAACGTGAACTAGTTCATGGTCCGTTTTCATTTTCGTGAACGCTTTTGTTTCTGTGAACTGAGGAGGAATTGATAAATAAAACGAAGAAAGAACTCAAGAACATGCCTACACGCATGCTTTTGTCCGCCATGGCGAATGTCCCGGTTAATTGCCGGAAGGCTGCTCGCAAGGGCGTAGAATTTTTTTTGCAAGTAAGCTTAAATAATTACCTTCCACGAGAAATTCATCAAAAGCAACTATCTGTCTTAGCTTTTGTTTTATTCCCATCCGAAAAAAGTTCAGTTTTATATAGCAAACGTTAGTATTCTTACTGAAAACTGGGTGTGTTTATACTTTCCGGGCCAGTCTTAACATTTGTATGTTGGTGTGTTCCACGATGCTGCATTCGTGCTTTGTAATATCTTTTTTGCTCTGTAGGCTAGTTTGGTTGTTCGAAACCCATTTGGCCTTAGATAACAGGGTTTTCAAATTTCACCAACTATGATGGTACCATACATAAGATTAATTAACTGGCTCATCATCAAATCACCACTACACGTTTTCCCCAGGAAGAAAGCAGCTACCTGTGATAATTGATCGGCTGTCTCAGCTTTTCGCTTTATGTCAAGCCATTTATCTTCATCTTCTTCCGTCACGAGTCACCAAATATGAGCCAGTCAAAACCCGAAGGACAATCAACCACCAGTCAAACAGTTTTCTAACCTATTGTTTGCCTGATGACTTCTTCCTTCCCCGATAGAAGTAATTACCATCAAAGTCAAATAATACCATCCCCATTCCTATTCCAAAACGTTCTTCTCTCCGTTCCCCTGATCCACTCTCTCACTAAAGAGTCCATCCAATAATAACTAAACATAAGAATAAAATTAAGATTAATGTACCGACGAGGGAAAACGTTCTCGTGAAATTTTATTGAACCATAAAATGAGGTCCTTTCCACGAGAACGCACCGCTGTCTCGAGTCAGCCAACATCGTATCACACTGAGAACGATGGATGAGCTAAGTCTTGCGGAATGGTGTATGTGTATGTGTGTTTTTTTTTGTTTCTTCGTATCGTTTTTGTTCTACAGTTGGTTGACATGGCCACATACTCGAAAGAGCCCTCGCGAAATAAAAAAAAATTCAAGCAGAATATTGAGCAATAAATAAATAGCAGATAAGATATAGGACTAATTGGAATTATGGAAAGCTCATTAGATGAGAAAATGATTTATAGCTTCCGTTGAGAGAATGATGAAAATAGAATAAGGCGGATCTCTGCAAGGATTTATCGGCAACAAAACTGGAAGCGGTAGGAAATTCTTTCTCACAGTTTAAAATTTAATAGCCTTAGCCACCCGACACGGTAGCTGATGAGTTTCAGTTAGTTTATCGACCGGTTTGTCGAGAATTTATAGTCCATCTCGGCCGGATGATCGGATGAGGAAACGAGCATTGGTGGCTACCGCCTTCTACCAGCTGAGTCAAATGAATTGAGTGAAAAGACTTTCTTTTATGCTCAATCTCGGTTCTTGTTATTTTCCAGCCAATCGTTCTTTTTCTTCAGCACTTTCATTATTGTATTTCTGCAAAGTTGAGCGCAATGTATACCATTCACTTTGGAATCGGAGTTGTGCAGAGTTGGATAAAAACGGGGCTGCTACTTTTTGCACTAATCACAATTAAGCTAGGTAAAACCTCGGACGCGTATTTTTCCCACTCGGCTACTGAAAGGTGCAACGGACAGCGGCGGTCAGTGCTTCCTGCTTGATTAGACTCTTTTTCTCCCAACTCCGACAAGAAGCAATAAGACTGGACGGTGGCAAACGAAAGTGGCAGTTATTTATTGCCAATACGGTTGATGATAGTGGCTCCGCGGCTGGATCGCTAATTGGATCTTTATTAGGAGCGATGATTCAACCCCTCGACGGTGGTGCTTGAGGTGCTTGTGAGTCGTTCGGAGAACTGCCGCATTGGCGATTGGTTGCTTTGGTTTTTATGTTTTCCATTTTTATCGTCAGTGACTGATAGCTGTTGCCGATAGCCTGAATTGATTTTATTGCGTTCATGTGAAATTCCTCGTTAATCACTGTCAGAATAGTTGGCGATGTGTGGTTCCAGCTGTAGAGTATAGTTTCCGTAAAGCTACACGCCGCTTCTAATATATTGTTATCGAGCGTAATAAACCGATGGCCGTGTTCGAAGGATATAAATGATGCAAGCTTCATGTTCAGGTGTAGGTGAAATGACAGAAGGTAATGTTTTAACGGTTTTAATGCATTCGTCTACTCACTGTATGTATTGGCCTAAGCTGTGATTATCAGTTCATTAATACCTGAAAAGAGAGAAAATTCCACATAAATTAAGATGCATGACAGATTAACGATACACTTGTTATTCGATTGCAATTTATTTCACAGTGGCATACTTTCATTAAAACGATTTAAGTATATCGAATAAATCAAATATCGAAAATTAAAATATGTTCAACAGTAATTGAACTACTAGTTATTGAAACGGTAGCTAGGCTCGAATGGGATGGAATAGATATATCGTTAAAGATAATATTACTCATGTTTTTTTTAAATAAAAATCCCAATAAAAATATCCAATTGTACACTTCCGTTTCGAGTGCTGAGCCAGTCAAGACGTTCCATGTCGCGTCACAATAGTCGCGTTTTTAGTCAGATGCCCATTGTACAAAAGACAGTGTTCTATGTTTCAAACCGTGGTTCGTGATCCTAAAATCACGAAATCCGGTTTAAGGCTTGTTTGCGACAAAATCTGAACACCCTTAAATACGTAAATTTTTGTTGATACTACAAGCTTTTCGATCGAAGATGGCGTCGAAAGAAAAGCAAGTGCGAAAAGCAATTGTGTGCGGTCGCAGTGAAAATCCAGATCTGTCAGTAAAAAAACTTACAAAAAGCTTGGTTTTCCTGCAAGCACTATCTTTTAATACACGTTTGACAACAGCCAGGAAGGCTGGTAGCGGAACAAAACGGATCTCAGGAATCACGAGAAGGACGCGAAGGTGAAAATAAAAATGTCACTAACTTTTGTGCATACTTCCAAACACCGGCAAGGTATGAAGTCGTTCATGGTGAAAACTGTACCGAACCGTAATGATAAACAGAATGTGGCGGTTCGCAAGTTGTATCGCGAATATTTGACGAAGTCTTCCTGCGTGATAATCGACGATAAAACTTATGTACTGGAAGACTTTAAGCAGCTTCCCGAAATGCTTTAATATACTGCCATGCAACGGAACGGCGTAAAGGAGCATTTCGGGACGAAGAAAAAGGCCAAGTTTCCCAAAAAATATTTGATTTGGCAGGCAATATGCAGCTGTGGTCGACCAAGCCAAAGTTTCATCACTACCGGAACGGTAAACAAGGAATATACCGTGAATAATGCCTAAAGAAGCGGTTGTTATCATTCCTAGGCAGCCATGACGCTCCCTCGCTATTCTGGCCCGATTTGGCATCTTGTCACAACGCCAAAGATGTTTAGGAATTGTATAAAGCAAATGGAGTATATGTTGTTCCAAAATACGTGAATCCACCTAACTGCCCGGAATTGCGACCTATCGAGCGGTATTGGGTTCTCGTGAAGAGAACTCCCGTTCAATATAAACAACAAGCTACAACTATAGAAAAATTTCGAAAATCTTGGACAAACGCAGCCAAATTGGTCGCAAAGAAGGTTGCACAGACCCTAATGGCTGGAGTAAACTCAAAAGTTTGTTCGCAGCCTAGTTAAGTAACTGTAATTAGTTTTTAGACTACTAATAATGCACAATTAAATGAATATAAAACGCCTCTTGGATTAAGATAACAGAAAATTAGTTTTTTCCCAAATTTAATCCGTCAAGATTTTGTCGCGAACAAGTATTATGTTCACCATTGTTATCATTACTGAAAGCATAACATCGCATCAACAACTATGTAAAGATTGGACTCGAAAATAATGCGACACTTTGTTTTGGGTGTAACTTTTTATAGCGTGGGTAAAAATTAATGAAATTTTGAGTAATACTAGTGTGGAGTGATATGTTTATGTGTGCAAAATTTTATCTGTTTTATCAGTTCGCCACTATATCTGTCAAGTAGTTTTCAAGATGTATTTGAAACAAGAAGAGCTACGCCAGCAAATCTTGAGCGCGGAATCCACCATTCCACCGTGTCCCGCGTTGTGAAGATGTTACAGGGAACGAAGACCATCAAGCGGCGCGCTGAAAGCAGCCGAAAACCGAAAACAGAATACCCAGAGAAGGCGTGGAAGATAAGGCAGTACTTTAAGAATAACCCGAACCTTTCCACCCGAGGTGGCCAAGAAGGTCAATTCGTCGAAGTTGTTCGTCCAGCAGACCATGAAGCGGGCTGGGCTACGTGTTTTTAAGGTCAGGAAGACGCCAAACCGGACTGAAAAAAAAAAACACGGTGGCCAAATTGCATACGCGGAAGCTATACTGTGAGTGGCTGGTCAAGCCAGGCTATCTCGTCATGGACGACAAGACATATATCAAGGCGGACACCTCCCCGGCCTCGAGTTTTTTGTCGGTACGTCCCGCATGGAGGTTCCGGAAAAGTTCCGGAAGAGAAAGATGGACAAATTCGCGAAGACGTACCTGTTGTGGCAGGTGATCTGCGAGTGCGGACGGTACAGCAAGCCGTTCGATACAACCGGTAACATAAACGGGCAGATTTATCGAGAGGAATGCTTGCAGAAGCGCTTGCTGCCCTTTTTCCGCTCTCACCGTGGTCCCACGCTGTTCTGGCCGGATCTCGCTTCGTGCCATTACACCAAGCCTGTGATGGATTGGTACGTAGCGAAGGGCGTTATTGTGGTCCCGAAGGAGGCGAACCCGCCAAAACCATTCGAAAACAATTATTATAGAAATTTCAAATTTATTAGGCATTTAACAGTTTATACGGTTTATAACTTGTAATATATGAGATATACACATTTTGTGGCCTCTGCAATATTTCTTGTGAAAGTATCTGCTCTGAATATTTTGGAAATCAAGTGTCTATCTCATTCATATTGAAAATAAGTTCCACTCTAAGTAGAATTAATTATCAACTTAAATTTATTGACAGCAACGTTTTTGAATATCTAGAACCTTTTTTTAGAACATATAACATCGCTAGAATCAACGGTTAAGACGCTTTTAATTGAAAGCACGGAAATGAAAAAATAAATAAACAATAGGTCCAATATAGTGGCAATATGGACGATGAGTAGGTACCCAGTGCAAGAGGTTGTGGCTACCGTATATGCCGTTTGCTTTTTCTACGGGGAGGACAGCTGCAACCAGACTTCTAAAAAAACTCAGGATTTGGGGTCGAAGGTGTCAACCCCTCGACGCACCAAAAAACCTCCCGTGCTTCTAGCCTTGATCCCCCCTGGATTCCCCTTCGGTATTACTTCGGGGAAGTTTAGCACCCGCTTATGTCTTACAACCTAGGACCTTAGTAATAAGTCACTGGTCGTTTCGTCATCTGACCAACGTATTTAAAGCGTTCCAGATATCCCGGTCTTGACACATTCACTGGACGAGGTTTTCCAGAGTCGTAGCAAACCGCTCACGGCCATCCCTATGTTCGCGTCATTGAACCGAGGACACACGAAGAACACATCAAGTGGAAGGTAAAATCCTTGTGTCGACAAGCCGGTGAGTCCGCCGACCTTTAGTGGAGTTATTCCACTCCCTCTACCACTTGACCATTGATACGGTGCTAGTGCCTTGTTGTTCAAAGCACTCATTCCAGCCGGTTCGTACCTATGTATGGACAGAGCAACGCAGGCTAGGAGCTTCCATCTGTTCCTTCGTACCACTGAGCTTTTTAACATCAAGCGGGACAATACTGATATAGCCATAGAAGCTTTCCTGCAGGCGTGGTCGACATGGATGATAAAGGGCCACCCTGAACATTTCGGGTGCCAGCAGAATAGCCGTCTTGATGCCCTGATTCAGTATACCATCTAGTCGTGGTTCTTTGTTCACCTTTAGCAGCTCCCATCTCTTGGTTTGATCTTCCTGGAAAAGGTTACATTGCACAAGCGTGTAAGTAGCGCTACAAATTGATCGCTGCACGAATCCTGGTTTTCGCTCATGTTTCGTTCTCGCTCATCTTCATCGAAGCTTGTCCTCCACCTGCATATGAATGGAGTGGATGCAGGTTGCTATGAATGTAGCCATCCTCTACCTTCCAGTTGTTCGTAGACGATGGCAATGGCAGGGTGTCCGATACTGAGCAATTGTTCCCTTGTGTGTGTGTGTTGTGTGTGTGTTTACAATCTAATTCCCACTGTCTGGCAGCGGTATTATGGATAGAATCTTCCTGCAACTGTTTCATATTTGCTGTTTACAGTTGCAAAAAGCTTAAATCCGGGAATTAGAAGGTGACAGCTCTACCGCGACTCCAATAGCCCATTTCAAGAACGCAAGCATTCCGAAGCTATCTTTGTACACGATAAGCCCCGCTCCAGTAGTGACATACTGAAACTTTCAATCAAGCGTATGTGCAATGCTTGATTGACGCGTATTTAGTGATTCACAATATATATACATATTTTTTTTAAACCAGGCGCGTATTTGGTATTATTTAAAAATAAGGCTGACGTTATACAGTTCTAGTCAGATACATCCCACCAACTGCCGCCTCCTTCGTTACACTATCTTGTTCATTCGTAAACCACGTTACAAACATACTGTTCATATAGCCAAAATAACATTTATTTTACAAGAAAATCATAGACCCAATGTTTCATTTCATTTTCATTTTGCAGCACAGGGTGGGGCAGTAAGAGCGCAAGTCAATCCAAGGCTGATAGAGAAGGAGGGGTAATGGCTGACTCGCCACATGCAGGCTACATGATCGCCATGGGTGGGGATAAGGATCAGGTTGGGGGAGGGGTTTGTAGTGTCTTTGGATTGAGATGATTGCGCTGCTACAAAATGGCCTGAAATGTTGAATTTGAATATTAATTGGTACTAGTAGTGAGTGTTTTACCATAAATCTTTTTGAAGCAATTTGTGAATAATATAATTTTGATTTAGTATATACTTACTTGGTCCTGGCTATACTTCTCTTCCTGTGCTCTTGTGTCCTAGGTTGATTTCGAAGTGTTTCCATAGTTGTATTGTTCTTAGTTTTCCGATTATCCTATAGGCTGCTAGGCTGTACAATTAAACATACATACCATCTTCCTTCCCATCATTGATCTGTCGAGTTTGACCAGGGCAGCATTCAACTCTTGAAGTCCGGAATGAACACTCGTTGCCTCACGGTGTTACGTTAGCCGCGTGTGTGGAGCCCGAGTATCATCAGGTACCTGAATTTCACATCCGCTTGCGGCCAAGGTGGTTGCAAAACCGGGTGCATAGAGTGAGTAACACAAAAATGAGAAGAAAAACATATTAGTGAGACCACTGGTGATACTCTCATTACGATTCTTCGTTTCCCCGACCAAAAAGTTTGAGTTATTCCAAACAAATTATAAAATTAAAAAATTAAAAAAAAAAAAAAAAGAAAATCTTTTCTTAACCTTACAGTCTTACAGTTTACTCTACATCTTGGGACCTAGTTTCTACCCCAAATTTGAAATATTTCGAATAAGAACCAATTTAAAACATCTAAGAGAACTGGTCTACCTACTATCTAGCGGGTTTTTTTCCTTAGTTTCCTCCCTTTTATCCATTTATAGTGTGGTATGAGGGATACAATCTCATCGCCTCGCATTACACGCACCCATAAACTTTAAGTTAGAGCGGCCGGAACTATGCAAACAAGGAGGTAACTAGAAAACGATAACCCTAGGATACTGTGGATGACTCATCAAGCACTGGTACTGACACAAACCAAATGCTGTGTCCTAAGCGGTCCCTCCGCGTCCTATCTCTAATAAAGCAGCTTGTCCTCGTCCGTCATAAGTAACACTTTTCTATGACTATGTGCTTCACTTCGAACAGTTAGATAATTACCCCGATCAAAACATTCACCCTTTTCGAAGATGTTGCAATTACATTGACTTATTATACCATTATCAAACAAGGTATTTTGGTTATTCATTCCATAAAACATATGGATAAACAACAACATAAGTTGCCACGTAAAATGAAAAGTGTACTTTTAGTCGTTTCCCTAAGATTGGAAGTAAGAAGTTTAAGAGTGAATTGCGGCCAGTATCACACCTGATGTTAGTGCCTTTATATAAACGTTCTACGACGTGGCAGTGAAAAAATGACTAGAATATGTGATACTTTCACTACTGGTCAAGTTTTTGGTCTCACATGCATGTTTATAGCATGAGATAAGCCCTCTCACCGTCGACAAGGTGGAAAATTTGACCTACGAGAGGGATACTGAGCAATTGTTCCCTTGACGTGAAAAACGTGTTCAATTGCGCCAGGCTATTGTTACCTCGCTACAATGCCTCCGGGTTCCTGGGTACCAGTACAGGATTATGAAAAAATCCTGTACAGATACCTAGGATAATATTGACTAAGGATGTGTGGAGACCGTCAGCACAGCGGCCTCCCATATTGTACTAGAGCTCCAAGAAGAGATTAGATAACTAAAAAGCCCCTCCCCGTAGTAATGTTGATTGGTATTTACGGGGAAGACCAAAGCTAGAGGCATGGGCGGGTTTATAGTGGGCCGAAGGCGGCATGACATCTTCAACCCCACACCCTGAGTTTTTCCGGAGTATGGTTGCAGATTCACGAAAAAATATGGCCATAGTAAGGCAAAAAAGAATAGCAGTGTATTTTTGATATTCAAGAATTTGACATATCATCTTATAGTCTTTAGTTTTTGCTGTGTACTCCTACTATAGTTAGTTTTCGACAGTATTATCAACTGTTTTACAGAGGCATTGCGTAGGTAATCCATTTCTGTTACATAGTTCGTTTCGATCGAATACCGCAGATCTAGCATCATCAAGGTCATCGTCTTACTGAATGAAGGAAAAGCATCGAAAGGAAGACTGGTTCAAAGGTTCCTGCACGACAGAAAAGTACAACAGAAACTGAAGCGCAAAACCAAGGGGAAGGTGTTGAAATACTCTTGTGAATTGCGATGAGAGATGGGTGTAACCGAAAAAAAAATGTCAAAAAGTACCTCCAGTTCATGGACATCGTCATGCGGAAGCTCAGGCCCAAAGCCTGCTATCTTCCACCCCAAATTTCCGAAGATGGCTCTGCTGTGGCTGTATAGAAGTGAAACAGGGTTGTCAAAGCCACAGTTCTTTTCTTGGGAATTGGCTGTGAATGGGTTGATTAACAATACCGAATGCCTGCCTGTGGTTATACGTCAAAAAGTCTTATAACCTTTTCATTTGATGAAAAAACCAATCCACGAAGGAATTTTTTCAGGTGTGAGAAGAGCCGGAAGTTAGAGGGAGCTATATCTGGCAAATAGAGTGAATACTGCAACAATCCGTACCCCAATTCACAATTGATAGATGATTTTTCAAAACCATATCCTGTATTTTCGCTATGATTTCTGGTGTTGATGCACTTTTTGGACGTCCTGAGCGTGGCTCGTCTTCAACGCTTGTATGGCCACGCTTAAACTTCAAAACCCTTCGATAAACGGATGGGAATGAAGAAAGAACTCTTCTAATACATCCACCATCTTTGCATGGATCTCAGTAGCCGATCAACCTTTCAAAACAAAGAATTTAATCACAGCACGATATTCGGATTTTTCCATTGTTAAAAAATACACTGACACATCAACTTCAAATGGTTTGCAAACAAAGAATTAATTGAAAGATAGGAATGCAATTTTTAGCACGTTCTCATGAAAAATAAAACATTAAAATGGCGAATAAATTATGGTTTTTCCACTGTTCCATAGACTTCGCTTTCAAAACTTTTTGACTAACTTAGTATAAGAAGCAAAAAATAACAAAATTAAGTGTTGATCAGAAACTCAGTGCGAGAACCACAGCCAGAAACTTATACAGATCGATTACGAAACATATGTGAAAAGGACTCCTCAGCGCTTCCAGGACTATAATTTTACACCAAGGTCATAACGTTTGCACCAAAGAAATGGACAATAATTGCCGAGTTTTCATGGGTTTACCTACATCCGCACTGACGAAACTACCCATGCAGCATCAATCATAGTAGCCCATGACAAGCAGCCGACAAAATTTGACAGCTCTATCAGTCGAACTCTAACCGTTATGGCAAAAACAGTGAAGCAACTCCGTTCAGAAGTGAGCGCGTTCCAAGAACGGCACCCCACCGCGTCGAAAACGGACATCGTACGACACTTTGTGGACGCCGGATGTGCCGGATACGCCCGGTTCCGGACAGCCGACGACCCTGAGCGACAAGAAGCTCCACAGGATGCTGAAGAGGAAGACCGAGGGAAAACTGGCTACATCGCTGCGTGCGCTTGGCCGGAAGATCGGTTCAACCGGCCAAATAGTGAAAAAGCACCTAGCGAACACGAACATATGTACATAGCAGGAACCGGAAGTGACGTCCATTTGTTTCGGAGTTGCAAGCAATGACGCAGCGGCAGCGTCTGAATAAGATGGTCAACTCGATTTACCCGGTGAATCACGACGTGGCGGTCGTGATGGACGGCGAGACCTATCTTACCCTGGATGGCAACGACTGGCAGGGCACTTCGTATTTTGAGATCTGAGATGAAGTTCATTTCACACACCAAGTTCCCCAAGAAGGTGCTGCTGTGGCTGAGAATCAGCGAAAAGGGGATGTAAAAGCCGTACTTCTTTCGCTCTGGACTGGTCGTGAACGGGTAAATTTATAGTCCTGCAGGAAGTTGCGTCGTTCATAAAAAAAACCATAAGGGCGAAGACGCGGTGTTCTGGCTGGATCTGGCGTCGGCCGTTGGCGAAGCGATCGTTGGAGGAGATGGAGCGGCTGAATATGTGGTACCCAAGTTGGTAAACCCGCCGCTCAGCTGCGTCCCATCGAGAATTTCAATTGTCGCAAAACAGAACAATTTTGTCGCAAAACCTAAGGAGGAATTGATAAATAAAACGAAGAATGAACTCAAAAACATGTTTACACGCATGTTTTCGTCCGCCATGGCGAATGTTCCGAAAGGCCGCTCGCTAATGCTTAGATTTTTTTTCAAATAAGGTTGAATAATTACCTTTCATTGGAAATTTAGCAAGAGCAATTATCTGTCTTAGCTTTTTTTTATCACCATCCGAAAAAAGTTCATTTTTTAATGCAAACGTCAGGTGAAGATGTGAGGATCTCCGAAAAGTCGTTCGAGGTGAATAAAATGGGCAAGAATGTTTTCGTACGGCATGCAATTTGTCCTTTCGGCTCTAAGTCGTCGATTTTCTGCTCTAAAGGTAAGATCAATGCCGAAGCATACCGTACTGAGTCTTTGTAGAAAAGGATGCGTCCGTCATACAAGCAGCACAAGGTGCTTCCTTTGTTTGGACCAGATTTGGCGTCAGCCCATTACGCTTAAACCCCAGTTCAATAGATGCAAGAAAACAAAGTAGATTCCGTTGAGGACGATATGAATCCTCCCAATTGTCCACAGTTTCGTCCAATTGAACACTACTGGGCTATCGTCAAGCGTAACTCCAAGAAGAGTGATAAGAAGTGCAAAACCATCGAAGAGCTCAGAAAAAATGAGTCTGCCTTCCAGAAAACGCGATAAAAGTATTGTCCAAAACATCATGAGTGAAATCAAATCCAAAATCAGAGAATTCTGGAAATAATGTTGCTGCATGAATCGTTTTTCTTGAAACTAACAGAGCAAGACTTAAATTAAATGGTACAGTTGTTCTATTTAATTATTTTTTTATTTCATGGTATGAGAAAAAATATGTTGTCAGTTTGTTTTCGATACAATCCCTATTCCCGAAAGAGATATTCTTCAGATCCAAACATTTTTTTTTTTTCAAAGGGTTTGGCCAAGGTTTTGCTTATCAATCAGGCTAAGAAAGCATTTCAGTTATAAAATAAAAAAATATACGATGCAAGGAAATTTTTTACATAGATTTTATTTTTCGTAAGTGTTTTTTTTTTCATCGGGTTTGAAACTTTCGAAACACCAATCTTTCTATTAAATATTTACACCAACCTAATGCAATGGGGGAAGTTTGAAATTCTTGCCACTCGTCAAGTTTTAATTATTCAATTACCGTTGATTGAAAACCAACCAGGCTAAAAGTATTACCGAAGTAACACCAAGCCGAACTGGGAGCTTCACCTTGAGACTTCTCTATTCAATAGAATATCCCAAAACCATTGGACCAACAATTTGCTCAACCGAATCCCTTAAACGAAACAGACGCCGTCGATGATGCTGAGTACATTCCTACTATCAAATCCATCGGCCGGATTCCACCGAGCTAAAGTTTGTTACGTGCTTAGAAAGTGCAAATAAAGAAGTGCAAAAAAGAAAACCCACTGTGAACTTGAGCTGGATTGTTTTTGAGTGAACCGCAAACAACCGCAAATTCCGCAGCAATCACTACGCGCAGCATGGAATAGGAGAATATCTCAACAAGTACCTACGTGGCAGAACCCCGTCGTCATCTTCGACGATTTCGGTGTACTGTGGTCGTAAACGAGAACGGAATGCAAAAGAAATGGCTTTCCACTTTGCTGCTGCTGCTGCTGCTAGTTGGGAAGCAATTCAGTGTATTGAAGGATTCCCATCGAGTTGATAACGTACCGAAACGAAGAAGATTTGGGGGGACCAATTGTTTGTGCAGTATATTACCTCTCCTCTTGGCGATTGCAGTATACGAAAAAATCTTCTTCTTGTTTTCAAATGGGATCCTTGGGTTGGGTTGTCAATTTGTGATGCTTTGCGGGAGGTTTATTTGCGTGAAGGAATTTATATCTCTAGAATGAATATTTTCGTACCATCATCATGACCCTCAACCGCTCAATCGTCGGAGAACACCGGAAGGCGACTTGTGACCGTAATGGCAAAGTCGCTCGTTTATAGGGCTCAGGTCAGGGTATGGCAATGGAATGTTTGGTTTTTTTTTTGCTCGCTAAACGCTCATGATGAAGTTGGTAATTGGAATTTTTGTGGCACAACGATCATAAATGAATACCTTCGAGGCAAATGAAGTTGTTCTATAATATTTGTTGGCTTTATTTTTAAAAAGGACTGGGAATACTTTGTCAAAGTTCCAGATATTATATGACATCTAACTCAAATGAAACATCTATTTCGTTAATTGACTCCTCTTTTCCATTAAGTGAAAGTCAATGCCGTTTTCCCACTCATTAAGTTACCAGTTCACGCACCAATGCCGAGTGTTCCAAATCAACAAAACTTTATCCTTAACGCCATCCGAATTCCAAATTTCCCAAACCCTAGCGAGTCATCGCACTTCTTCAATTCAACTCTGCTTGTTTCGGTGAGTTTACACTTCCTCATCCTCTTGCATGTACCTATCTCATGTCCATTACTTACATTCGATGAGTCGCCATAATGGAGTCGTCATTTTTGACTTGTCCCTCTTGGAATTCACCATCCTTTACCTTCGAAAGGTTTTATTAGACACGTACTGGTAGTTTGAACTCGCATCTACCATGAATTAGGCCACTCCGAAAGAGGACCCCCAAGGGAAGCGTTGTATGTTCGATATTTTCGTTCGGCATTTCAAAAATAAAGTCCAGCTCCAACATAAGAAAGCTGTTCTTTTTGCTCTTTCGAATCCCAAGGTGGCTCTGTCTCTTGATTATAGGAAAGACCTTCTGATGAAGAGTAGAAAAAAAAACTCATCTTCGCGCACCAATTTATCAATAAAGACGGAAATGGTAAGGTGGGGGTGTTTCCGTGTTTTCTTTCAATTGCTTCCGTAAGGACACTCTTGATTCCATTTAGAAAGCCGGCGTCATGCTCATCGTTGTCATCGTCCGAGTCTGCTGTCCCTTGGGAGTGGAAAGGTGCAGCCATGATCAGAATTGTAATCAGTTCGGAAGGGGGCTGTGGGCGAACTGGTTGCTTCGAAGAAAACGCTCAATGGGTAACCAGCGATGGTGATGGCTATGACGCCGTTGGTTGGAAGCAGTCATAATGATTCTTGTCGTTTACTTCTTAGAATTGAGAGAAATAATAGTGGAATGACGGCGAGCTTGATGGTGATGAATGAAGCTTCTGGTTTATTTTTTCGTTTTTTTTAAACTCAGCTGTCCTTAATTTTTCCTACAGTTTACAAGTCTCCCTTCCGGGAAGGAACTGCTGTGACAGGCTATTGAGCTTGATTGATTTTTGTTTTGTTTTGTTTTGCTAAAACTACCCAAGCTAATTGGGTTATAGATGGGCGAACCTTTTTTACGTGTTTGCAGGTGAAGCCCAATATTATTGGATGTGGTAGAAAAACAAATCACGAAGTTGTAAAACCCTAAATAAACATGAACATGTGAAGTCACCAAAACTGTTAGAAGGCAAATTCAAGGCCATCATATGTCGTGACAATCTCAATCAAAACAACATATTTAATCACTACCACGCCAACGAAGACCGGATTTGCAGCACTCCTTCAATTTATTGGACACAAAAGTTGTCCACGTTAAAATTGCAACACACAAAGCGATTTTCCAAAATCAGACAAAAATGCTCTATGGCTCAAACGGCCCATGAGATTCTTCGATGGAGATCTTATTGAACACTTGAGTATACTAAACAAGTTTACAATAAGTCCTTTAATATTGAGAAGTGAAGTTTGTATGTTTAAAAACCTGAAGCGTGTCCCACATCAAATTGCATCACGGAAAACATGCTGTATAAAATTACCCATTGAGTATTTTCTCTTGAAAATTTGGGTAAAAGTAGTTAAGAGTGTTTTTTGTTGAATTTTTATCGCTGTCAGTATTTCAAAATTTGGAAAAAAAATGCATCACCTGAGAAACAACACCGCGAATTGATTTTGCCCAAGCACCAGGAATATCCTCAACTCTCTCATTGGGACACCGGAATCGTGTAGTCAACGGAGAGTCGTTCAAAACTCTGAGCATCGAACGGAATAGAAAATGCGGTCAGAATAGATGTTCTATTAGTGATCAGGATCACAAGCGTGTCGTGAAGGCGGTTTAAGTGGAATCTTAATGTTTTGGCCAGGGATGTGGCCAAAACGTTGAATCTGTCCAAGTTTTTCGTTCAGAGAGCCAAGGATCGGGTAGGACTGCATACTTACAAACTATAGAAGGCTCCAAATCGACAATCGACAAATGGCAAAATACGGTGGGTGAGTCATAGGGCCGGAAACTGTATACCCAGATGCTGACGAAGCCTCATTGCACAGTGGGCAAGAACTGATGAAAACTAAGGAACAAATCGGTAACTTTTGTCACTTTCAAGCACGGCTTGTAAAAAGGCCAATTTCTGCCTGGAAATTGTCTGAAAAATCAAATGAAACTAGTTTCAATCACCGCACGGAAATGATTATGGAGTTATAGAGCCTATTCTACCCCACTTACCCAAATATTTTTGAATAATTTCTAGACATCTTTGCACGGAAAGGCTCAAGATCAACAAAATAGTGCTAATCCCACGTAAAATTTCTTGAAAAATCGAATATATTTTTAACTACCGCACGGCTCTGTGAACGAAGATATGGCTAATTTTACCCCACTTCCTCTTATATTATTGAATAATTTATAGATATCTTTGCTCGGAGTCGCTCAAGATCAACAAAATAGGACTAGTCCTATAGATATTTCCTGGAAAATCGAATAGAGGTTGTTTCAACCACCGCACAGCTGTGTGAACAAAGATATAGCTGATTTCACCCCAGTTTAACCCATATAGTTGAATCGTAGAGGGTTTGACCTTTTTTAGTGGCAAAGGTAGTTGGAATTAAATGGAAAATACTAATTTTTCTTCTAATTTTCCCCTAAGAAAAATAATTCAACTATTTTTCTTATTTCAGTTATCTTTAATCGAAGTAGTTAACAAATTTGTAGTTTCGTGTGAAACAAAAAAGCCCTTTTGTAAGTTGCATGAACTCAAAGATTCTTGAGTCGACAATTGTTCGGCTTATTTTCAGCGTAAGTGCCACAATTGTGCTTGTGAGCTATGCTAAATTTTTAAAAAGGTCGTGCTTAACATGGTACTGCTCATTATTTACTAGTACGTGGTCTTTTGTCATATCTGTGAGCCGACACGAAAAAAAAATCCACGCAAATGATTCGCTCGCAGGAGTCTAAATGGGTGGAATCACCACAACAACAGTATCCACATGAAATTCTCCGCAAATTGAAGAAGCTGCGCTTTTGTTACGGTGTCTGCTTTTTACGATTCAATCACAGTTACATATGGAAAACGTAGTACTCCACACGTTTCAAAACTTACTCTGAACATGACTTGCTGTACTTATTTAGCACCTTGTCCAAACCTTAGATGAGATCTGACAACTGCAACCGCCTTGCTCTGTCACTGAAGAAAACAAATGACTTCTTCTTCTCCTTCTAGGCGTTGCATTTCGCAATAAGCTGATTGCAAGTTCTCAACTTTTAAAGGCGCTTACCGCCTAAGCTATCTGATTTGCTATCTATATTTATCCCTCTGCCAAGGGATCCCAACCCTAGCAAAGGAAAACAACAAGCTGATATCATATAAGTAACAAGTTCTATTACCCCAGTTATCGTTTTGATTTCCGCTGTTATCTCATAACAAATTTAGTTATCACTATTGGCAAATTTTGTTATCATATGTTATCATTTTGGGCACACCATTTTTTATGAACGTTATAAGTTGAATTGAAAAACTATAAATATTTCCAGCATTTTTGTACAAGAAATTTAGCTTTTAATCAGAATATTTTTTTCAGTTATAAGCATGAAAATTTGATTTCAAATTGATAACATAATTTGAAACTATTTCAATAAATTTGCTTACAATACTGGATTTGTTATCAAGTTGTTCGCAGTGATAACAAAATAAGTTATTATTATGGTATTTACCGGGTATTTTTTTGTTATTAATTCTGTTATTTTGGCTGTTTATTCAGCCTCAATGATAACATATTCAGTGATCAAAAAATGATAACCTGGTATTAGAACTTGTTATCAATTTGGTATAATCCTTTGCTCGAGAATGTGGTCTCTTTTTGAATGACTACTTGCCGGATCCTATCCTAGGCCCAAACACCAGAAAAGTATACCTGCTTTTCAAAAGTTAAACGTCATTACAGGTGTAAAGCTGAATCGATTCAGAATGGTTATCGTGATTTGCATGTTTTCTACAACTCAAATAATAGTTATTCACACATACTGCTTCGTGATTGTTGAAGGTGACATTTTAAGGGATTGTTGCAAATAAGCTCAAAACGTAGATATCTGTTAAATTCGAAATAAAAGTAGAGAAAATTTTAGAACATTTTTTTCAATCAATCGTTTAAATAATCTAACGTATGTTGTAAAAAATATCTCTTATCTCAAATTTGTTATGGTTAGACTAACATTGACCCTAATTCTTAAGCTCATTGAGAGTAGAAATGCTATGTTCAATTAAATTTTCATTTTTGCTAGTCAAAAACTAAGAACTCAAACAAATGCAATTGCTTCAGCTACCAAATTTTATCTATAAATTTCCATTATTCAACTCACATCACACTTTTTTGTATCATAACGGCCTACTTTTTCGCACTAAACAATGGATTACATATAATGCTTTATTATGCAACCCATTTGAGTAGCATAATGTGATTCATTATGCAACTCTTTTCAGTTGTATAAAATATACCATAAATTTTCTGCTGTAAGCTTTAACTGTCGATATTTTGAACTCTGAATGAACTATGCTACAGTCTGTATGCCTTTTTTAATTCTTGGGTGAGAATCCTTGACTTCATAGGGCGAAAGCCGTTCGATCTTCGCTTCGAAGCTACTAGATTTTTGAAGATGCTGATATCTATGCCCATTTGAATGTAGATTGAAAAAAAACCAGTATTTTGTTATTTTTTTTTTTACAAATCAAATGGCTTAGCTCTACTACTACTGACTCATCCACTCTATATACTTTCTTTTGTTTGTATTTTCACTTCAACTGAATGAACTTTAATAAAGATGTAGACAATTCACCACATTCGAATCATTATCAGTTGAACACAAACAATCATGAAGTCAACAAGCAAAAACTAAAATTCATATTTGATAAATTTTGTTCCTTCTTTTGCATCTTCAAAATCAAAACAGGAAAGGCTGCTTTATCTTGTCGTCGGCAGTCCTTGAAACAACAAACTGATTCGCAGTCAGGTTCAGCGTATACTTCGTTGAAAGACCGTGGTAGCGGTCACGTAGGGTTGAATAAACTCAAAGAACAAACAAAGCAAAAATATGCTCGAGCCTAGGCTCGCAATCATTCGCTGTAGGAATTGATAATAGCAGCCGAAGCGGCTGCTTACCAAGATGGCAATCATGCTACCAAATAGATTTTGAAATTGTTGAGAAATGGAAGCGAAAAATGGGCTTAAGATGCAATACCAAAGTTATCATCCCAGAAAACTCCATCGTGACCTTCGCTGGAGACCCGACTAGGGCTATCAAAACACAAATACAGAGGAGTTACAAAATTCTTGCGGCAAGAAATGGGGCAGAAGTTGGTTCCCTGGGAAAGTATGATGTAGTATCGAAATCATATAATTCCATGTTTTCCTAAACCGAATGAAACTAAAGGTTATTTATTCCGAAGCCATCACAAGAAAATTTTACAAATATACTACATTCACACAGGTGCAGATTCAGCCACTAGCCAAGTTTCTTGAGCGAGATGACTCGTTACTCAGCGAGCATTTTATGAGCTTAAGACTGGAGATGGATGGAATCCACCTATACGTCAATCCGAATCCGCAGTCCGAAATGTTTGGTCAAGTCAGAAGCATATGTTGGAGGAAAGAAACTAATAATAAAACACGGCAAATGTTCGACGACTTTTTTAAGGAGATTGAAGACATCAACCAAGATTCAATTATCATTGGAGAACAGGCCATAAAATTAAGAGTGAAAGTGAAAGGAATTTACTCCATGGTCGACGGAAAAGCGGCCAATGCAAACGTAGGCAACCGTAATACGCATGCTAGTCCAATGTGCTTAAAAGGTGCCGTTCCGAGAGTTGGACCGTCATATTTTCATTTCATGCTGTATATGACAGGGTGAATCATGCGAATGGCGGCAAAGAAAGCAGTGTCCAACAATCAAGGTCAAGGTAATCAACTTGAAAAACATTTCAACCGCAACATTAATAGACCGAAAACTGGAGGAAGTGGAAGTTCGAATAATGGGAATATGGCACGGAGACTCCTTGATCAACTTGAGGTATTTGCCAAGGTTCTCAACATCAATGTAGAGCTTCTAAAGAATTTACTTTGGATATCTCGCTTGGCACTTTCATAAAGGGAATTGGATCCTGAGAAGTTAAGACAGCTGTACGAAAGTATTGAAGTACAAATCAAGGATGAATTTCCAATTGTGAAACGGCCCCCACCAAGCATCGACAAGTATAAACACCTGCCGGAGGTCGTTGAAATTCTGGTAAGCCTTCTCACTCAACAAAATTTCAATAATGCTAAATGAATCAGTTCCGTTTAATTTTTCAGCCATTCTCGTTAAATTCTATAGACGAGCAGGCCGGTGAAAAGTGCCATAAAAGGCATACACTTTCTCGAACGAATCTTTCAAGAAAGACTTTCGCAGTGGATAATTTGTCGGATATAATGAGGGTAGCTTTAGCATGATCAGTCCCTAAAATGTCGTATTTAGCTTACACAAGGGGTTTTGGAGTTGGGCAAACTCCGACTACCTGTGCGGTTATTCGTACATCGGCTCATGATCTACGATAAACGACTACCCATTGCCGCAATAAGGCACGCTACTCAACTAACGATGAGATGCATGGGGATGACACCTGTGTAGACGGCATACTGATATGTGCTTTTTTCAAAGATGGTCCAAGGGAGCGATAGTTGCTGTTCTCGGAAAGCTGCTGAGCAGAAGCCCCAAATCAGCTTGCCCTAATCAAAGACTGGTCTAAAGGAAGGCCATTTCCCGGACAGGTTGAAAATACAGAAATTTGTTGTGTTGTTGCCGAAGTCAGGATAGCTTCCAGGGGATCCAGCATCGGACAGACCAATATGCCTGTTGGACACGCTCGGGAAACTCCCGGAAAGGATCATCCTCAACAGACTGACGAAATTGATCGAGACCGAGCGCCCATTATCAACGATGCAATCGGTTTCCGGAGAAGGGAAGTCTACGGTGGATGCCATTCGGGCAGTGCTCGAAACAGCCGCAAAAGCGTCCAAATAGAAGCAGAGGTACGATCAATAGTGTGCTATTGTAACGATTGACGTTAAGAACGCCTTCAATAATGCCTAAACCTACTGCGATACCCTCTACAAGTCGCGTACTTCAGACTGAAGAAGTCGGTAAGACGCAAACGAGACAGGACAAAAAATAACCTTTCTCTAGTGAAGTTTGAGGAAATTTGCTCGCGTTTACTATTTTATTATTTTTTCTTTGTGAACAAGTGAACAAACCATAAGCCATTTATTACGGTGTTTGATCGCACTTTCTGATGACCTTGAACAATTAAAATTGAAGAAAGCCTACTCAGCTTTTATTCGTAGACTCATATGAGGTTCTGACCCTAATAAGCCATTTGTTACGGCAGTTGAGATCAACATACGGACGTATATTAGCATAAGCTTTTCGATGACCATTAACATTTGATAACGAAGATAGACTACCCAACGTGTGCCCACGAACTAAGATAAGACTTTGACCCGTGTGAATAAGTCGAGAAAGCCTTTTGGTATGTTGTTTGATCCTAATGTTCATATACCTATACTTCAAAGAACTCTTAACCTAGAAGCTTTGCAAATGAATAAATTCAGTCTTAGATGCTTGAGTATTCGACGGCATAGCCATTTCAAACGATATGGTTGATTTCATAGGCTATCTGTCTATACTTCAAGCTGATTTCTGATTATTCAGAGTACATAAAAATGAACTTATACTATTCACCATGCGTACATTAACCAACATGAAGTTTTCCTGCTTGTGAAAACGATGAATAACCACTTGTTACTGCGGTTAATCTCAACGCTTATAAACCTAAATTTCATTGAGTTCTTGGATTAAATTTAATGCTTTAACATGAAAACATGAGAGTCCTTGATGTATCAGAAAAATTATTTATCACGTTGATTGATATTCATATCTATAGAATATCTATAGACTTTAAAACGTTCTTGTATGATCTTGTATGTTTACCGACAAAAATGTTGCTTGGATTGAATACGTCGGAACAATAATTTGTTACAACGATTGATCCCAATGTCTACACTTCAAGGAGATCTTAGATAACACATTGTGCTTGAACATTGATTAGTCGTTACAAACTATCCAACATGTTTCCATAGACCAAAATAAAGCTATCTATGCTTAAAACGTTGACAATATTTCCTGATGCGCTGAAAGATCCTTTGGTCTATAAAGGATGGAACGGTCAAAAAATGGTCGACTTAAATATGACGTTGTGTTTTTAATACCCTTAATATTGTAGGTGTGTGCTTGAAGAATGTTGACTTTATTTTGTTTCTGCCGTATTCTATTCAGTTGTCAAAATTGCGTCGAAGCAAGAAGGCAACTTGGCAAAATCACTTAATCTTGCCAAATCAACCGTGGAGAATGTTACAACAGTGTTCGGAGCACGTTCTGCCAGAAAGCCAGAATCAGGAGAAAACCGAAACCAGGAAGCCGCATTGACCGGAAGAATAATGACCAGCATTTTCAAACGCAATCCCAACAATTCCACCAGAGATATCGAAAACAAATTGGGAAAGTCCCACACAACAGTACAAAGAGCAAAGAAACCAGCCAGACTGTCAACTGGTTACCGTGACACTAAATTGAGATGATAAGCAAAATACAACAGCCAAAGGAAGTTGTACACGAGTTTGTTGACCAAGTTTGATTGCGTCGTAATGGACGATGATACGTCGAGGCTGGTTTCAAGCAGTTTTATACGGCTACCGGAAAAAGGTTCATGATAAGTTCAAGCAGAAAAAATGTTAAAGTTCCCGAAAAAATACTTGGTTTGGCATGCGGTTTGGACCTGAGGGCTAAAGCGAAAGTTTCGTGGCACTGGCACTGTCAACCAAAATATTTATGTAAATGAATGCCTGCAAAAACGCTTGTTGCCTTTCTTGAAGTAACATAGTTATTCCGTGCTGTTTTGGCTAGACCTCGCTACTTGCCACTATGAGAAAATGGCTCAGAAATGGTATACCGCCAATAGTGCGCAAATCGAACCCAAGGAGAAAAACCTTTTAAACCTACCGGAACTGCGTCCAATTGAAAAATATTGGGCAATCGTACAGAAACACTTCAAGAGAACTCAAAAAACAGTTCAACGCAAATTGGCGATCAGCATCGAATAATATAACAGTTGAATATAACAGTGGTACAAAACTTGATGGAAGGTGTGAAACCTGAACCCGACAGTTTGCATTTGGAAAAGCGGAATTTTTGACCCTACCACCCTTTAGACCCGTGGAATTCATCCAACATATGAATCTGTTTATTCCGTTGATGATTTTTGCACCATTAAAAGTTTTTAAATGAACAATTAATCAATCTCTCATTACAGATTTTACAAAAAGATTGTGAATTTAATTTTTGTTCAATTATAAACGCCATCCGACCACTTAGCTCTGAAGTGTTATGTCCACCAAATCAGAGGTATAGTTCTAGAGAATAACTTAACTCAAAATAGCATTTCAATATATATTGAGTTAAGCGCAAGATATTTGTAATAAACCCTTAATTGGACACTGGAACTTTAGAGCATCTGTCCGATTTTTCGGACGCTGATATAATACAAGTTATGAGATTGATATTGAGATTGTTGTAATAAATCAGCAACACTGTACGACGAATTATACGATATTGCTTGTACTGCACCTTCCTTGCTGATTAAAATTCACTGTCGAAATCCCCGTGCTTCCGCAAGTGGCAATGCGTACCAATCATAATCATAATTTGTAATTTCAATCAAATTCAAATTCTGCCATGCTCCCATTTCACTCCCATCGCACAAGGGACTATCGCCGCGACTCGTGCCACTTATTTGCCGCCACTTATACCCTTGATACTCGAATGAATAAGACAGCAACGGGGATGTCGATTTGTCGGAATTGCTTCAGCTGGAGTTACCTACTACTACCTTAAAAGAATCGTATCATATGAAGCAATCGAAACGGGTCATAGATAGAGTGCGAGAACGAGTCTCAATTCTTCACGGAACTCTGCTGGGAGGGTGGCTGTGGCTAGAACGGATAATGGGGGTGAGATGGACAGTTTGATAGATTTACCGTTGACTGGTTGATTACTGTCGCATTCTCTTCTTATTCACGATAATGAATTGATTTACAGTTCTTATTTCGTATAAGTTGATACATCTTAATTATATTAGACACCAAATATGTGCTCCTTGTTTTTAAAATGATTTAAAAAAAAATTAAACTTAAAGTCCCATCTTACCCGCAGTTCCTCCTTTATCTGGCAGCAGCTTATAGTGAGCACTTGTACATTATTTAAAATTCATGGAGCTGTGGTTGTGCACAGACCTGTTTCGTGAATAAAATAGGAGAAAACCGAAGAGATTGAGATTTTTCACCCAGCTTCCTCTGATTTGGACTTTTTTTTCGCCTGCTTTGTCAATCAGTTCAGTAGCCGTACATGTGAAGTACATTTTTTTATTGAGCAGAACATGTTGACACGGAGATTTAATACACACCCTGTGCTGAATTCTGAAAAAATAAAATCTATAAAGTTCTTTGCGATGCTGCTACTGGGTATGTAGAAAAATGTCATTTCAACGGTAAATATAAAAATAACAACCGATTACCAATCAAGTGATTAGTGAGACTTAATATCTAAAAAAAAACTAAACACTATAGTGATGTTAATAGCTTTTTTTGCCGTAATGAACTTCAGACAATAATCGCACGAATCAGAAAACTTTCTATTACATCGCATTCGAGCCATTCACGAAGATTACCGGAATAATTAATGTTATTTCTTGATTTTCGCTAGACTGCTTGAGTGACTGCTTCGATAGAACACAAGGATATAGGGCTTCTTCTGATTCTAGTCGTTATAGGCACAACTAACTCATTGGTTATCTCTTCGTAAAGACTTTAAAATAGAAATGATAATTTCTATGATACATAAATTACCTCTAAATTCATTTAAAGTTGTGTTCAAAACAAAAGCAGCGGTTAGTGAAAAAAAATCACACTAAAAGTTAATTTTCGTTCATACTACCAAGTCAAAGGTAGAACTAATAAATAAGGGAAAGTGCTCTTATGTGGGTCTATGAATTTAGAATTTGGCCTATCGTTAAAAATGGCCTGTCTTTAATTTGTTTCATTGTGATATGTCAGTAAAACAATACTTCTGTATATTTCTGATTTGCAGGGTAAAAATAGTGAATTAATATTTAATTCGAATTTTAAGCAAAGGACTAATTGTAGATCCATACACTCACATCAGAGCACCTTCCTCTATATTCGTTGTTTTCTGAAATGACACTTCGTATTAAATGCCACACGCGCAACTTTCATAAGCACAAAGCATTTCTTGGAATACAGGGTACAGACAAAATGATCGGGATGGGCAAATTTTTTATCAACTCCAACTTCATGAAATATTAATTTCGCCAATACTCCCTATACCCAATCGAATTATTGCCTGAATTTCCGAACCAAAGCTAAATGAATTGATCCTCATGATACCAGGAAGCTGAATCAACCCAGACAGTGAGTCTTAAAGTCCATATTTTGTTCTAAAATCGTAATTGATCTTCACTACAGATTCCTCCAAGAATGTTCCGGGGGCCAATGGCTTTCTCAAGTCTATCAAAATCATAATTATGAAAAATCATGAAGATAGAGCAGCCGAACGTCATGTTTTGGGATACATGCCTAACTGATACCTACTACAGGTTCCTACGGGGGCATTTCGGTGGTTCTGGGAGTGACCAATATGGTCAAGCATTCATTTTAAGTTTATAACTGTGGTCCGGTACGGAGGCACTATTTGGAAACAACTATTGAATTTCCGGAAATGGATGTCAAAATCTATGGAATAATTCCAAGAAACCATTTCTATTCCATTGTGGGCCATATGCAGACTTGTTCTTGCAACGGCCATTCTGTAACAGGTTACCGTGGGGCCTCAAGTGGCCATGAACATATTTAAAAAGAAACCCTGGCAATATGGGTATCAAAATTCATGATATTTCGCCAGTAGGATATTTTTCAACATTTTTTAACTATCTGATGATTTGTCGTTGGACCGGTCAATCCGGAACAGGTTCCCGTGGGGCCTCGAGTGGCCATGAACATTTTCAGTAGAAACCCCTGGCAATAAGGGGATCAAAATTCATGAAATTTCACCAGTAGGATATTTCTCAACATTTTGTAGCTATCTGATGATTTGTCCTTGGACTTGTCAATCCGGAACAGGTTCCCGTGGGGCCTCGAGTGGCCATGAACATTTTCAGTAGAAACCCCTGGCAATACGGGTATCAAAATTCATGAAATTTCACCAGTAGGATATTTCTCAACATTTTGTGGCAATCTGATGATTTGTTCTTCGACCGGTCAATCCGGAACAGGTTCCCAGGGGGCCTTGAGTGGTCCTGAACATTTTCAGTAGAAACCCTTGGCAAAATGGGTAGCAAAACTCATGAAATTTCTCTAGTAGGATATTTCTCAACGTTTAGTGGCAATTTGATGACTTGTCCTCGGACTTGTCAATCCCGAACAGGTTCTTATGGGGCCTCGATTGGCCATAAACATCGAGACCTGACGGGAACCTGTTCCGGATAGACAGGTCTTAGGATAAATCATCAGATAGCCACTAAAAACGTTGAGAAATATCCTACTGTGGAAATTTCATGAATTTCAATACTCATATTGATAGGATTTTTACTGAAAATGTTCTTGGCCACTCGAGGCCCCACGGGAACCTGTTCTGGATTGACCGGACCGAGAACAAATCATCATGTGGTCACTAAACGTTGCGAGTTATGCTACTGGCGAAATTTCATGAATTTTGATACCCATATTGACAGGGTTTTCACTGAAAATGTTCATGGCCACTCGAGGCCCTACGGGAACCTGTTCCGGAAAAACCGGTCCGAGAACAAATCATCAGATGGTTGAGAAATATCCTACTGGCGAAATTTTTGAATTTTGTTACCCATATTGACAGGGTTTCTACTAAAAATGTTCATGGCCACTCGAGGCCCTACGGGAACCTGTTCCGGATTGACCGGTCCAAGTACAAATCATCAGATAGCTACAAAATGTTGAGAAATAGCCTACTGGGGAAATTTCATGAATTTTGATACCCATATTGCCAGGGGTTTCTACTGAAAATGTTCATGACCACTCGAGGCCCCACGGGAACCTGTTCCGGATTGACCGGTCCAAGGACAAATCATCAGATAGCTACAAAATGTTGAGAAATATCCTACTGGTGAAATTTCATGAATTTTGATACCCATATTGCCAAGGGTTCCTACTGAAAATGTTCATGGCCACTCGAGGCCCACGGGAACCTGTTCCGGATTGACCGGTCCAAGGACAAATCATCAGATAGCTACAAAATGTTGAGAAATATCCTACTGGTGAAATATCATGAATTTTGATACCCATATTGCCAGGGGTTTCTACTGAAAATGTTTATGGCCAATCGAGGCCCCATGTGAACCTGTTACAGAATGGCCGTTCCAGGAACAAGTTGTTATATGGCCCACAATAAGATATAAATAGTTTCTAGAAGTTATTCCTAACATTCTCACATCCATTCTTGCGAATTCAATAGATGTTCCGATATTGTTACTCCGTACAGGAACACAGCCCCGGTAACCCGGATTTACGGGAACCAGATGAATTGAAATGGTCATTTCCTAGAATCTACATAAAGCCAATGAGTTTTGAAATCTAACGGTGCCAAAAGAATTATAATCGGTCAATAAAAGCCAGAGTTATGATCATATGAATTTGGTGGGTACCCGGGTACCCTGTCGATCACTTAAGGGGTAAAAAAAATCGAGGTCCCCCCCTTCGGCACCCCTTGCTACTATACGAAATGTTTTTATGTAAAAAGTTGCCATCCAACTATAATAAGGATGTCACTGAATTTCAGCTTCCTAGTTTAAAATAAACTATGAAATTTAGTAATGTAAAACATGAAAAGGTACCCGGGTACCCTGTCGATCACATAAGGGTTAAGACCTATTCCTGGAATCAACATTCCATTCGCTTGGTAAATATTTTGTTTTCAACTGCGTTTACTAAAAATAAATTTGACACCGGCATATTGTAAAAAATCCCATTAAAAATTCACCATGTACGATAGCCTCTCCGAAAACCTGGAACAACTCATGTGTCCGATATTAATTTTTCAGTCGAATTCTTCTTAGCGAAATTAAATCGGATGATATTTCAAAAAGTTAGAGCACTACAAAGTTGATCAAAAATTTGCCTGATCTGATCATTTTGTCTATCCCCTGTATGTAGTCATGTATAAGTCATGTATAAGTCATGTTTTGTAAGTTCCCGTAACTTTTGCATACGAAAAGCGTAAGACTTAATGAACAGTTTGGATTGCTGGGCTTTGGAGGTATTATTCCTAATAAATCGACTGTAATACACGACACGACACGACACTGAAGAAATCTGCACATTGTAGACGAAATACGCGTATCTGTTAAAACAGGTAGTTGGAATTCAATGGAAAATACGAATGATTCTTCTCATATCCAATAAAGGGTGTTCCGATCAAAATTTGGTCGACTTAAACTTGACGCATTTTCTTCATCGTGTATTGAAAAATTATGCACAGCCCTCATTTTGAAGATGTGTATGTGTAGCATCATGCCTCTATTTTGATTTTGAGATTAGCACTTCAGTTATCAAAATGTCGTCGAAGGAAGAGAAGCAACGCATCAAAATTTTGCATGCGCATGGCGAAAATCCAAACTACTCTCACGCCAAGTTGGCAAAATTGTTGAATGCGGCTAAAGGGCGATACGGTCAAAATTGGGTCAATATCAACTTGACGTATTTCTTTCAATTTTGCATTTAAAAAACCTGAACACCCCTCATTTTGAAGGTGTGTGTGTGTAGAGTGTTGCTCCTATTTTGATTTTGGAATTAACTCTTCAGTTGTCAAAATGTCGTCCAAGCAAGAAGAGCAGCGTGACAAAATTTTGCTCGCGCATCGCGAAAATCCGAGCTACTCGCACGCAAAGTTGGCAAAATCGCTAAAAGTTGCCAAATCAACCGTTACAAATGTAATTAAAGTGTTTGGGGAACGTTTGTCGACAGCCAGGAAGTCTGGATCGGGGGGAAATCGAAAACCGGAAGCCGCTGAGACGACAAAGAGAGTTGCCGGTAGTTTCAAGCGAAACCCTAACCTATCTCTCCGAGATGCCGCAAATAAGCTGGGGGTATCGTCTACAACCGTGCATCGAGCCAAAAAACGAGCCGGACTATCGACTTACAAGAAGGTAGTGACTCCAAATCGCGATGATAAACAAAATACGACGGCCAAAGCGCGATCCCGGAGGCTGTACACGACGATGCTGACGAAGTTTGACTGCGTGGTAATGGACGACGAAACCTACGTCAAAGCCGACTACAAGCAGCTTCCGGGACAGGAGTTTTATACGGCAAAAGGAAGGGAAAGGTAGCAGATATTTTCAAGCACACGAAACTGTCAAAGTTCGCAAAAAATATCTGGTTTGGCAAGCCATCTGTACCTGTGGCTTGAAAAGCAGCATTTTCATAGCTTCCGGGACTGTCAACCAAGAAATTTACGTGAAAGAGTGTTTGAATAAACGTCTGCTGCCTTTCCTGAAGAAACACGGTTGTTCCGTACTGTTTTGGCCGGATTTGGCATCTTGCCATTACGGTAAAAAGGCCATGGAGTGGTACGCCGCCAACAACGTGCAGGTGGTTCCCAAGCACAAGAACCCTCCCAACACGCCAGAGCTCCGCCCAATTGAGAAATACTGGGCTATTGTCAAGCGGAACCTAAAGAAGACCAAAAAAACTGCTAAGGACGAGCAGCAGTTCAAGGCAAACTGGCTTTCTGCGGCGAAGAAGGTGGACAAGGTGGCTGTACAAAATCTGATGGTAGGGGTCAAGCGTAAGGCCCGGCAATTCGGATTTGGAAAAGCGGAAGCCTAACTGAATATTTTTCCTGAATTTTATACTAATTGAACTTGAAAAAGAAATTTAATTTGATTTTTTAAATAAACGATTTCACCGATTTACACGCGTTTTCCCTTGAACAAATTTTGACCGTATCACCCTTTAAATCAATTGTAACCAACGTATCAAAAGTGTTCGGTGAACGTTTGTCGACTGCTTGGAAAGTTTGATCGGGAGGAAATCGAAAGCCGAAGGCCACAGCGACGACAAAAGAAGTTGCCCGCTGTTTCGAGCGGAGCCTCAACCTCTCCGACCAAGATGTCGCAGAGATACTGGGATTGGCACCTTCAACCATGGATAGAGCTAAAAAACTAGCGGGATTGTTGACTCACAAGAAAGTGGTGACTCCAAATCGCAACGATAAACAAAACACGTTTGTTTACACGAAGTTTGATTGCGTGGTACAGGACGATGAAATTTACTTCAGGGCAGACTTTAACCAGCTTTCTGGAGAGGAATTTTATACGGCAACCGGTAAGGTGGCAGATATTTTAAGCACAATAAACTGTTGAAGTTCGCGAAGAAATATCTGGTGTGGCAGGTCATCTGTACCTGTGGCTGGAAGAGCAACATTTACATTGCAACCGGTACCGTCAACCAGGAAATTTATCTGAGCGAGTGCCTACACTAACTTCAACTGCCTTTCCAGAAGCGACACAATTGCTTCGTTATATTTTGGCCGGATTTGGCATCTTGCCATTACGAAAAAAGGCCATGGAGTGGTATGTTGCCATCAACGTTCAAGTGGTGCTCAAGGACAAGAAGCCTCCCAACACGCCAAAGCTCCGCCCAATCGAGCAATATTAGGTCATCGTCAAGCGGAACCTTAAGAAGACTCAAAAACCTGTTGTGAGCGAGAAATAGTTTAAGGCAACCTGGCGTTCTGTGCCGAATCAAGTCAACAAAATCTTATGGCATGTGTTAAACAAAAGACATGGCAATTCGCATTCGGTAAAAATGAAGCTAACCTGAATATTTCTCCTGTGTTCTGTATTAACTGAACTTGAAAAAGAAAAAAAATTTGACTTATTAGTAAAAACTTCCACCTGCACCCATTACTGTGTACAAATTTTGATCGGAACACCCTTTAATATTATTATGTCAAAAGGCGACAAATAACGCACTGAAAAACTTTGTTGAAGACGGCAACTCTATACAACTAGTCCGGAATGTTTTGTATGCAATTTTGTTCACACATCGAATTAAAAACCAGCTTCCCTTTGTAGCAGATTCCCGGTCACCAAGTTGGAACCAAGTTTTCTACCACAAATGCATTCTTGAGACCATAGCCTTTCAAATAGGGTACAAACATTGTACCTAGATTGAGATCTCATAACTCTAGAAAGTGTTGAAATCCGGGACAATATTGACCCTAATGTCTTATGTGTCAGTTTTTTTCAATACCCGAGGAAGGTTAATGCTTCTGACATGAGATTCGATCCTGTATTTTTGGGAAGATCTGTTATTGAATCCGTGGTTGATCTCACTAAGCCATGGTGACTCTTGAGAAATTACTTGAATAACGAGTATGAACTTATAACTTTCGACAGCGCTTTAAGTTTTATTTTGGTATTAATCAATGATTTCCGCCCACCCCAGCAGTAACACCAACATGTATGAGTACGATTGAAGAGTAGCAGCGATTGGCTAATCTTCACGGAATTCATTTTGTGCATTGTACAAAAAGGTGTTATAATAGCATTTCACCAGATGACAATCAATATGAATGTTTCACACAATTTAACAGACTATTGTTCTGTGTACAAAATCCATGTTAACGAAGTGAGTGAAAGCTTATTTACGAAAAAAAAAATCAGTGAAGGTTAACAATAAATTGTAATATCCGCTGCCATTTCTTTAAGAAGCTGGGCGAAAACTTGTAGAAGAAGATCCTTCAGAACTTAATTTATTGTCGGCTAATTCAAATATTCAACAAAGGGTTATCATATAAAATACATGGCATCATACATTTGAACAATATTACAAACGTTTGTGGTGAACCGACTTAAATTAAATTTACTCCAAGAAAACACACATGCCTTCAACGGCACGCACGTCTAATAAACATCCATACTTTCATTAGAAGACATAAACTAGACCTTCTACATAAACTTCACCCGTCATATGTACATACACACTCCAATTCTCATAACCGATACAGCAGCATCAGCCGACGACGCCGACGACGTTGGCCGTCAGTAGCAATACTACAAATGCTAGGAACAGGCAGGCGCACAAAATTCCATTCCCATTAATTTATTGCTCCAAAAGTGCTTCTTCTTTTAACAGCCACCGCCGCCAGTCAACGCCACCAGAAAGCTACGCAGCCAAACCGATGGATCACTCCGGTTCTGGAGTGGCGTTGGGTCAATTGGGATAACGAAGGTTTGGAGCAGCAGACGGCAAAAGGATGGTGGTCTCCGCTGCGGGAGGTTGAAGTGGATCGTTGAAAGCGAAAGAAGAGGTTGGTTAAATTTTTCATTTCTTTCCGCCATCAGACCGAACGCCGTGGCAGCTGGACGACTGACGACGCCAACGGGGACGAAGCGAAAGCAATATCGCTTGTTCAAGGGCCCACCGGTTTCTGTGTAGAGCCAAACTTACGTCGACTTCGTGGAAAGTTAATATACGGTGTCGCTGCCAGGCAAGTCGAACGACTGTTAAAGGATCAGCGCTAAAGCCCGGGAGCTGGGTGGATATGAATGGATAACAGGAAAGCCTCTTCAGAAAATTCGTAACAAAATATCTAATTTATTGTCACTTGAGAAAATTTCCGCTGCCGCTTCGGTCTCAGGTCTTGCTCGACTGATAACTTTTTACAAAGGATATTTTGGGAGGGTGGCGAAGGTTCGGGAGGTGGTTTTCCGTTTAGAGGCTCAAGGTACAATATGTGTAAGTTATGTCCTGTTTACGATGGTGACTTTCCATGAGCTTACCTCCCTTGACATAGGAGCTGAAATTAAACATGGAAGTATATTGCGCCGAGATGAAAAAAAAATAGTTGTTTAGGTTGATAGTTCCACAGCTCATTAATGGCGTGCCTATGAATTACAATCAACGATTAACGCTGTTTTGCAAGAATCATCGAGTCCTAGCAAACACGTGTCAAAGGAGTGCTATTCACCTCTAATAGATTTTTTTTTCGTTAAACAAACATACGCGTAACATTAAAAATCGAGGCAACTTTTTAAATTTTCACCAGAAATTTGGATTTGTAGTGTTGTGCTTCGATGTGGCACACTACGGAAAAATTCAAGAGAAGTTGAATTGGATTTTTTCGTTCTGTGTTTTATGCTAATGAACTTCGCGAAAAAAACATCTTTCTGGTTCTACCAAATTTTTGTTTCATCATATTTTGATCTCAATGTCAAATATTCATCAACATAACGATGCCCTCCAACCACAGCAAATCGCAGTGGCTTCGAATAACGTCCCTTTGTCTGGCCGGTATTTCTACGCAATCCCTATCGACGATGTAGATATCGTTGCTGCAGCAAACAAATTGAAGACGTCAAGCACCGCTGAACCGGACGATTTTCTCACCGTAATTCTAAAAAATTGCAATGTAAATTGGCGTTGAATGTACTGAGTCAATTCAACGACTTTTCATCCGATAAGCTCTTCGAAGACTGCCTTGTAGGGATCCTTCCAACCTTCCGAGTTACGAAAGTCGCAGCCTTATGATTCATCTGGACACTCTTCAATTTCGTCGTGCAGCCGCGAATGATGTAGGGAGTTATTCATGGGCCTTATAGGAATCAAGACCCAAGCAACACACAAGTTTTATAACAGTTAAAAATCCTGACTTGATTTGGTTATAAAAAGGCTTACTCAACATAAAAGCACGAAGATGTACATATTACTCGGGGAGTTGTCGGTGGATTAAAATTTCCTTTTTTCTTTTATTATTTTTTTTGTTTCTGTTTTTGGGCAGTAATCATAATCATATCAAGCTGAACAATGCATTAGGTCCTAAGTAACATTTAGGGATTCTCTTCGTCGACTTTCTCTTTCATTAATAGTTTGTCTATTAAACGATTTGCTGATGTATTTGATGACGTAGCTGGATAGCTCAGTGGTTATCCGTTCTGCTTACTTAGTAGATGGTCGGGAGTTCAATCCCAGGCCCGTCCCCTTCCTTGTCATTTGTCACTTGCCTCTTTCTATCACCACTAGATTTAAAATAAAAAGCAGTCTACTGCGCTTTCATTGATCGCATCGCTTATCACTGTGAATCCATGATCTAAAAATAACCTGCCTCACTAACACAAAAACTATTCTTCCCTTGACAATTTTTGGAGACACAGAGGTAAACACGGTCTCTAACCAACGATTGTCAAACTAATCATCCTTCCCCCCCTCCCCAAAGACCGTGAGGACGTGGCCGGCGCCGGTACTGATCTATAAATAGAATTAGTGAACTTGTACATTGAATATGCAAAGCTCCTCCCAAGCTCCATCTACATATGTGGTTCTCTGTGCTATTACACTTGTTCTGATCTGTAACGGAGTAGCAACTACGCTACGCAAGGTCTTTAAAAAAAAACGATTTGCTGATCCTTAATTACACCCCTAGTAGCACACTTGTTGCCATTCAGTAGAAATAACATAAATATGACTTGCTAAGTCATAATCAAGTTACTACAACTCACTATGATCGTTGTGTGCTACTTGGGACTTAATATTACCGTACTGTGTGTTGAAAATACTTGAACATGTTTTTACAAAGTCGTGAGAAAGCAAAGAGAAAGGCGATGATGAGAGTCTCCCCATGTTACTTAGGACCTTATGCATTGTTCAGCTTGATATGAAGTTTATTTCGGCTTATTGTTTGCTTAAATTTTCTTTGCTATTCTGCTAAGCTGCCCGATTATCAACTTTCTGTCATTACATCACTTCACATCAGTGAGCGAGATAAGGCGCTATAACATTGGCATAAAAACAGCATAAACTGATCTTCCTAGCCTCTATGCTCCCAACGATATAGTACAAATTATCACACTGTTTAACTCTACATGGAAGCGTTTGGTACGGTAGGTGCAGGCTTTCTTCCTTCCCTTGATTCAAAGTAGTAGAGCGATTTTAGATCTTTCTGGAATCGCTCTATATCTTGGAATCCTTTCTGCGGCACATGCTACGCAGTTGGCCTGGCCGATGACAAGAAAAATGATATATTCAAGATATCATCATTTTCCAAGATGCTTTCAAGAATTGGCTGCGTTAGTATGAGATTGGATGGATTAAGATAGTTTTGTTTAATAATTTGAACACCAAATTAGTGAAGATAATTGATCCAAATAAATAAGTAAAACAAAATCTGCTTTATCTACGGTGAGCAATGCACTATGGTCCAGATCACGAATTTACGAGGAAACATGCTCCCAGCGCCTAAACTTGAAACTTTACAGCAAAGTAATGTTCTACAACATGGTTTGATGTTGATTAAAATTAGGGTGGTTCCCATTTTCACGGAAATACAAAAACTAACTTTTTTATTTGCAGAAATAGACGTTTTTATCCTTAAACAAAGTTGTAGCGCAAAAAATTTCATGGAATTTTTATTAAGAAATTTTTTTTGTAGCTTAAAAATTGACCGATTTAGAGCAATTTTCTCTCATCAACTTAGGGTGTACCATAAAAAATTGATTTTTTTGCCCTTACTTTTTTTATTCCAATTCCCACCGTTTAGTTGTGTTGACACGAGTTTTAGTACTTTTAAAGACGCCTACTTTGATATACAAACTTTGCCGCTAGCTTCAATAAATCAATAGTTATTGAAGTTTTTCTTAAAAAAATACGCCCTTTTTAAATGTTGATTTTTATGATTGGGGCAAACACAAAAATATTTAAAGACGTCATTTGAAAACACAATTTATATTGTTCAACATATGCGAAAACTTTAGATTTAGAGCTACTTTTCCCTCGTCAACTTAGGGTGTGCCATAAAAAAAGTTTTTCTGTCCTAACTTTTTTATTTAAATTTTCATCGTTAAGTTGTGTTCTGAAGAGTTGTAAAACTGTTAAAGGCGCGTATTTTGATGTATTTAATTTGCCGTTAGCTTCAACCAATCAATAGTTATTGAAGTTTTTCTTCTAAAACCATCTCAGATTCAAATGTAATTTTTTCAAGATACAGAAATAATATATCTCTAGTTTTCACATATGTTGAATAATATAAATTGTGATTTCAAATGACGTCTTTAAATATTTTTGTGTTTGCCCCTATCATAAAAATCATTATTTAAAAAGGGCGTATTTTTTTTAAGAAAAACTTCAATTACTATTGATTAATTGAAGCTAGCGGCAAAGTTTATATATCAAAGTACGCGTCTTTAAAAGTTCTAAAACTCGTCTCAACACAACTTAAAGGTGGTAATTGTAATAAAAAAGTAAGGGCAAAAAAATCAATTTTTTATGGTACACCCTAAGTTGATGAGAGAAAATTGCTCTAAATCGGTCAATTTTTAAGCTACAAATATATTTCTTAATAAAAATTCCATGAAATTTTTCGCGCTACAACTTTGTTTAAGGATAAAAACGTCTATTTCTGTAAATAAAAAAGTTAGTTTGTGTATTTCCGTGAAAATGGGAACCACCCTAATTTTGATCAACATCAATAAATTGGCCTTGATGATACAAACCATGATGTGGAACATTACTTTGCTGTAAAGTTTCAAGTTTAGGCGCTGGGAGCATGTTTCCTCGTAAATTCGTGATCTGGACCATAGTGCAATGGTTGTATCGTCTGTGAAGGTAAGTTAACATTAGCGCCAAATGCCATCTCTGGAAACATTATTAAGTTGTATTGTAAAGAATATAATCAATATGCAGCAAAACTCATGAAAATTCAAGAATTTTTTGAAAATCATTTTTATTGAACTCTTTGATCACAAGAGATATAGTCTTATTAGCACGAACCAGAAAAAAATACGTGATTGGTCGATGCAACGATGGGTCGTGTCGTGTGTCGTGCGTCGTTCGAGTTTCTGGCACACTCTCGAGTCTTTTTGAATCGCGGAGGTGCTAACGGCATGGTGTTTCGTAACACGAAACTGTGAGACAATGACGGAAATGTACATCAGACGTAACTCTCCAGCTAGTAGGATTGGACATGTTAATATAGCGACGATATCGTTTGAAGAAGAAAGAAGAGAAACAGAGAGCAAGAGAGAGAGATAGAGAGAAGGAAGAGAGAGAGAGAGAAAAGTTTCGCGTAAAGACAACGTTAGCATCCGATCCAAAGTTTAGATCGACGTTGATGAAGGCGAGATGGGAAACGAATTCGTGTATATAGGCTCATTGGTGACCGCTGACAACGGTACCAGCAGAGTGATACAACGACGCATTTTGGACTATGTTGAGCTCCAAAAGATAGGAACAGAATACAAAAGTTGTCCACCTACGAGACATTGATTCGGTCGGTAGTGCTCTACGGCTACGAAAAATGGACTATACTCACGAAGAATCATCTTGCCGGTGGTGGCTTTGAGCGAAAGGTACTGCGTACGATCTGCGGTGTGGAGTGCAGATGGTTGAAGGAAAGTGAAGAGTGAATTAATCACACATTGCGAGAGTTTCTTAGAGAACCTGACCTACGGACCCTCCGTATAATACGAAAGTGGTGAAGTGCAGCGTTGATTTGAAGACGTCTTCTGCATTCATCGCAGAACAAGACCTGACTGCTAACCTAGATTTGGTTATAAAGAAGTTTTCTCAACATAAAATCATGAAGCTGTGTTACTAGAGAGGGTAAGGTATGCCTAGTTTTTAAGTTCGTAATTTTATGTGTTTTACTGCACAATCCAAAGAACAGCAGCGGCGCAAAACGAAAATTGCGCACGTCCCTCAAAAAATCCGGATTTCTCTCATCGTGCCATCAGCTGGGAATGTACAACGAAGGATTGACCATCGATCGGAAAAGAAAGTGTGGCCAAAATATATCTCCGTATAGTAGAAAGAATCACAAACGGGTATAGAAAGCTGTCAAGAAGAATCCAAACAGTTCAGTTCGAGATGTGCCGTAAAAACTGCATTTAAACTAAACTTTCGTGCAAGATGTGAAAAAACGTGAAAGACTACACGCGTTAAAAATCCAAACGGCGCTGAATCACGATGAACTGTTGAATACGGTGGGGTAAGTGCACGGAAGCTCTACACTTAGTTGCTAATCATAACACATTTTCTCGTTATGGATGATGAGACTTATGTAAAATCAGACTTCCGGCAACTTTCCGGGGCTCCTGTTCTCTACGGATCATCATAAATTCGATGTTCCTTAGGACGCTAGGAAGCAGAAGACGTCAAAGTTTGCCAAAATAATACATGATTTAGCAAGCAATATGCTCGTATTGAATGCTTAGCACCCCAATGGGCGATCCAAAAGCGTTTACTGCAACTTCTGAGGTCACAAGATGGTCCAACGCTTTGCTGGTCAGATTTAGCCTCATGTCATTACTCGGAAGATGTTCTGAAGTAGAACAAGTCTAAGGAGGTTGATTTCCTGCCGAAGCATCTCAATTCCCCGAACCCACTGGAACTGCGTCCAAAGTACTGGGTCATCGTGAAGCAGGCACTTCGGAAACATCCAAAATTGAAGAAAGCTGTGACGAAAAATTGAATTTCGATACAAAACACAATTGGTCCGACCGTTGTACAAGATCTTATGAGTAGTGTTAAACGAAAGGTTCCTGCTCCGAGTATGGTAAAAAAATTGAATAAAGCGGCCATGGGGAAAGTTAAATATTATGTTCCGTTTTATTCTCTGAAAGTTTGAACACGGTTGGTTGAATGTGCGAGTTTTGCCGAATCTTCTCTTGCGATCCAAGTTTATTCCGAACATCCTATTTATTCAGAAATATAAAATAGAAAAATGGCAAGAGCAGTGAAGCAACTATTTTCAATCGTTTGTAATTACCGTCGGCTTCAGTTCAGAGCGAAGAGTCGATCATCGTGCCGCATTTTGCGTCAGCCGAATACAGCCAAGCGATAATATTCAAGACTTTGGCGCTCTTGGAGAACGGAGAGAGCATCGAGCGCAAACCGGGTGACGGCCGTTCGACGGTTTTGCTTAACAGGAAGCGGAAGACGCAGGCCGGTAGGACGGTCAAGCAGTATTTGGCCAACATAGACATCGTTAGGAAGCGGAAGTCGAGGCAGGCAGTGTTGGAAGCGCAAAGGACAACGAAAATGCAGCGGCTTTGCAGAGGACTGGCAGGGAACGGGCTAAATTACATGTTAAGGAGGTGAGCAGTAGCGTGAAATAAATCTCCTATACGAAGTTCCCGAAGAAGGTCCTCTTGTGGCTGACAATCAGTGAGAATGGGATGTCAAAGCCGCTCGGAGTGGTGTACAGCTCGAAGTGCTTACAAGAAGTTGTAGCATCTGAATGAAGGCTTCTCAATGGTCGCCATTCAGAAACACCAAAGGAAAATCGCATGTCCTGGCCAGATCTGGCCACGGCACATTACACGAAGTGGTCGATGAAGCGTTTGATGATCTCGTTTGTCCCCAAGATCACCTCCCTCCCAACGTGCCCCATCTTCACCGACCTGAGCATTTCAGGCTGATCTTGAAGTGTAGGATCTATTCTAACAATATCGTGATGAAAACCGAAATGGAACTGTTGCCTTATTGAATCAGAATAAAAGAATGTGTCAAAAGCTTTCTTTTTGTCGGCTATGGCCATAGCCCCGGTCAACTGGCGTTAGATCGCTGGCCAGGAAGAGGAGCCATTTTTGTAAAATCTAGAATTATATAGGAATCAATGAAAATTTGTTTTGCTTTGATAACTTTTATCCTTTTTTCCATCAATCTAAATTGTTTTTTTTTGTTATCGACATACGAATCTAGGCGTCAATAGTAATTTTACTAGAGCGAAGATAAGAAGAGAAACTGTTGATAATTTTATTAGTGTAGGGCAGACTGCTAAATTTAATAGAAGTAATTGAAATTGAGGCTGTGTTCCAATTCGCGAATTAATTTTAATTTTACTTAAACTTGACAGATGCAAAATAATCGATTAATCGATCTAAATCCCTATGTTATTGATCAACACACTATCGATAAGGTGTCTGTCAAAATTGAGTTGCCGTCTGTCAGAAATAAGTCAGCTCGAGAAGCAGACTTAATCGATTATTTTTCATCTGTCAAGTTTAAGTAAAAATTAAAATTAATTCGCGAATTGGAACACAGCCTGAGTTGAGGGCTATTTTAGAGGCAGTATCCGATCAAAATTTCCTTTAAAATCATAGTAACCGTTGATTTAGCGCATGGAGTAATAACACCATGATTTCTGGATTTGAAGCAGTGAACTACTACGGGAGATTCTTCTTTCTTTCAACCATAAGCAGTTCTGTCTAACATGAGCATGAGCATGATTGACCGCCCGAAGTTGCTGTTTCGTTTTTGCCAAATCAGCTGTTATTATACAGAGAACCAGAATACGATGGTTGGGACTTACTATATTGACGTGGTACTCGCTTTATGGGAAATCGAAAACACCTCTTTACTTCCACCAGAAATTAAGGGATGCTGGATAACAGGTTTGAGTGGCAACAAGGGTCGTTTTGGTTATTGATAAACATTTTAGTGAAATATTCAAATGTGTATACCGATTTGAACCGATTTATACCAATGCTATTGAGGCCACTCATCCAGTATGATGGTTGTTTCAAGACATGGTGGCTCGGTGAGCGAATAGTATGGTAAAGGGTGTCCACGATGAAATTGCCACACACAAAATTGATTCGCAAAATTCGAGTTTTCATCCGATTGCCATCAAATTTTCAGGGATTGAGAAATAACTATTAAACTTCATTTTACATTTTACTCGTATTTTATTTACAGTCCATACGCAAATGCCCGCACCTTGGCCTTAACCCTGGCCATAAGATTCTGCACAACCTGTGAATCAACCGTTTTTTGCATGTAAACCCATACTTTCTTCAGTTCCTCGACTGTCTTCACTACCTTAGGTCGTTTAAGAAGGTGCTGCTTCATAATCGCCCAGTACTTCTCGATGGGGCGGAGCTCCGGAGTGTTGGGAGGGTTGAACATTTTCGGCACGAAATTGACCTTATTGTCCGCATACCACTTCAGCACGTCCTTGGAGTAGTGGCATGAGACCAAATCCGGCCAGAAGATTGTTAAGACGTTGTGGGACTTCAGGAGAGGAAGCAGCCGCTTCTGGAGGCACTCTTTTATGTACACCCTGCAGATGGCTTGCCAAACCAGGAATTTCTTCGCAAATTTGGACATCTTCTGAGTGCGGACATGCTCCGGAACGCTGAACTTATCCTTGGCCGTGAAAAACAGGTTGCCGGGGATCTGTTTGAAGTCGGCCTTCACATATGTTTCGTCGTCCATGATGCAGCATTCAACTTTCGTCAGCATGTTGAGGTACAACTTCCTGGTACGGGTTTTGGCGGACTTGTTCTGCTTCTCGTCGCGATTAGGGGCCTTTTGTACCTTGAACGTTCGAAGCCCAGCCTTAGTTTTGGCCTTCTGGACAAAACTTCGGCTTATGTGCAGCTTCTTAGCCACATCCCGAACGGAGGCGTTCAGATTTCGGTTGAAGGACCCAACTACACGGTTGTGATTTTTGGTGTTGTACGGAATACTTTTTCCTTCACTCTCGGGCTTCCGATCGGTGGTCAACCGTTCCTCGAACCGCTTAATCACTCGCGACACCGTGGAATTCGCGATTCCCAACGTGATGAATGCGCAAGATTTTATCACGCACGAGCTGTTCTTTCGACTCCATTTCCGCGAGTTTTGATCACAGGACTTTAAAACTTGCAGGATGTAAATAATGCACTATGAACTAAATCCACCCAAATTTTCATAAATTCTACCCAACGGTTAAAAAGTTAGAGCAATTTCATAGTGTGGCAATTTCATCGTGGACACCCTTTACAAATAATTATGATTCCCACCACCAGCCATCACACCCGGCAGAGCACCACATCTCACCGGGAAGTAACTTTCTTGCTTTCTTCTTTGTGCCCACTCGATCACTCGCGCCACCGAACAACAGCTAACCAAACGCCCTACGCCTGACAACAATATAGCGCGTTCACAGCCGATGCACGACGCAGACCCTTTGGTTCTCGTAAACTTACATTCTACATACTCTTTTACAACTGGAATTATTTTTCACGACAAGCAAGCAAAGACAGAATTAGTTGAAATAAGCGTCCCTAGAAGTATTTCGTAAACTTCTATTTATTGCCAAGCTAATCTTTATCGCACCAACCGGGGGAAACTAGGTCTTATACCCAATTATTTCATTATCTCTAATCCGCTCAAGCAATCGCAATGTTTCGTGATATAGTGGGCCGAATATTATTATTTGAGATAAGTCAAAGTAGACGTCTTTTGACAGATCGAAAGGCAATCGGTGAAAAACCACCTTTTACCTCATTGCAAGACATTTAGAGGCAGACCGGAAGATGAGACGAGGTACCTCCCCTCAATCATAAGAAGTTCTGTCTAATTTAAAATCTCGCAATATGAGAAGTTAACTTGAGATTTTTAGGACTTGAAACAATTGGACTGTTACATGAGCTGTTTATTTGAATTTTAAAATATACAAAATATTAGCGTGTCTTCTTGATGATTGAACTGAAGGTTTGAAGGTTTTCTTGTAATCAAAATCATGTTGTTTTTCCTTCCCTCAATTATCAGCAGATATTTTTAAAATATAAACTTTAAATCCGCTAGTAGTTGAACTAATTTATTACTCTAAAATAAGAAAATGTGGTTCCAAGCAAATAGAAACAATTCAATCATTTATCCATCACTCACTCTGCTAATGACCTTTTCGGCTCTACTTGTTCCAAGGTAACAGCAATATGATTAAAATGTTATGATTTGTCAAGAAAAAGACAAATCAGAAGAAACTGAAAAACTGTTACTCTCCGAAAAACGGAGTATAACTTTAAAAATGAGAATGTTTTCAACTCTTCCATGCCAAACCACATACGTGCACAGAGAAAAGAGAGATTATGTGAATAGTGTTCTCTGTCTCCCCAACATTATCGCATGTTTTATTTTGTTCCAACTTATTCAGTTGTGTTCAAAATGCCGTCGAAGCAAGAAGAATTACGCCAGCGGATTGTACAGTTCTATCAAACGAACACAAATCACGGGAAAAAGTTCACTGTGAACCCTTTTAAAACCGAGAATGTTCGAGTTTCAACCATATATCGTATCCTGGCATCCTCAGGAACAGCTCGTAGGAATGGTTATGGGAAACCGTCTAAAATAATGGTCAAAAATGGACTTAGATTGCTCCATAGTACTCCAAATATAAACAAAAAGGATTCGATTAGTCAATCGGATGCAGCAAAACAGTTTAAGACTACGCAACCTTACATCTGCAAGACGTTGAAGAAGATAGGAATAATCTGCCATCATAAATCAAAAGCATCAGAATACAAAGACCAACAGGTATCAACCGTAAAATCCCACTGCCTACTGAAAGCTACTTCCTCTCTCAAAACCCACATCCCAGGAAACGACCGATATTATTCTGATAACATTTCCAATGCATCTCCGGACGTGAAATATAAGTTTAGCGTAGGTTTGAGCAAAAGGTGGATGATGCTTTATATTGCCTAATCTGAGAGAAAAATGTCCAAACCATGGTTCAAACTCAGTGGTTCGGCTATTAATCAAGAAGTGTATCAAAATCAATGTTTGAAGAAACTATTGATTTTATTTCTTCAAACATATCATGCAGATCGAATTACGTGTTTTGGCCGGATAAAGCGTCGTCACATTATGCGAGAAAAACACAAGCCTTCTTGGAAAGTCAAAACATCCCGTATGTACCAATAAATCACGATCCAACCAATTTTGCTCCAGTGTCGCCCGATTGAAGATTTATTTGGATATTTGAGTTCGCTGGTGTTCAAAAACAACTGGAGAGCCAAAGACTGTTAGCAAAAGTTTAAGAGAATCAAAAGATGCATTCGCCAAATCGATGAAGAAGCGTACAACACTCCTATTCAAACATCAGGACAAAGTTTCGTCGAACAGCTGATTCATTTTTTTTAAGTAAAGAGACGCGACTTCAAAATAATTCAATCAGTTTTCCTTTATTTAAACAAGTATTTTTGTTACGGCCCTTAAAGAAAATTTTCATTTTTTAGTTATACCTCGTTATTGCACCTATCCAGTTCAAATTACCCCAAAATTCAACACATGACTTACGCTTTAAAAAGGGTGTCAAGCTGGATTGCTGCAACTATCGTGCAATCACGTTATTGAACGCCACCTACAAGTTGCTCTCCCATATGTTATGCCGCCACCTGTCACCAATTGCTAAGAAGTTTGTGGGGCAATACCAAGCGGGATTCACGGGTGCCCGCGCAAATGCGGACCAGATTATTGGTATTCGGCAAGTGATGAAAAATATCGCTAATAAATCGTACCCACACATTATTTTTTCGACAAATTCAAGTCAACTTACGACACAACCGATCGAGACCAGCTGTGGTTGATTATGTCTGATATGGGTATCTAGAAAACTGACAATTGAGTCCACTAGAATTTCAGAAAGGTAACGGATTGTCGTGTTTGATATTAAACATTGCATTGGATAGTGTGATTCGAAGAGTTGACACGATCTTCAGATCTTCTGTCCAACGGTTTAACTTCGCCGACGACGTTGATTTCGTAGCTCGTCACTTTGAGACGATGGCGGGAACTTACATCAGATTTAAAGCTGAAGCTGGTAGGATTTGGCTTGTGATCAATGCGTTGAAAACGAAATACATGAAGAGAAGACGCCTACGAGTAGACACTGATAGCCTCCCACCACGAGTTCAGATCGACGGTGATGAAATCACGGTAGTAGGTGACTTCGTGTATCTGAGCACGTTGGTGACCGCCGATAACAACACCAGCAGAGAAATACAAAGACGTATGATGGTTGGCAATCGTGCCTACTTTGGACTCCGAAGGCCGCTTAGATCGAAGAAAGTTCGCCGAACTACAAAGTTGACCATCTACGAGACATTAATTAAAGGGTGTATTTGATAAAAATGGCACACAGAAAATCTTCTGTAACTTTTGAATCGTATGAGTAAAAAACCTAGAAATTTGAGTAGATTTTATCCATAGTGTATTATTTGCACCTGCCAAGTTTCATAGTAACATAGATACATTCAGTAGTTCCAGTCATGTCGTCGAAACAAGAAATTGTCCGTGAGAAAATTTTGTGCACTCACAATCAAAATCCAGGGGCGTCCCACGGGTGGATTGCTAAAAGGCTTGAAATTGCAAATAAAACTGTGTCTCGTGTAATAAGAACCTTCAAGGAGCGTCTGAGTATCCAAAGGAAGGAAGGGAGTGGTCGTAAAAGTGGTCCAATTGACAGTAAAATGGCCAGGAAAGTCGTACAACAATTCAAGAACCGTCCAAACATGTTAATTCGAGATGTCGCTTAAAAGTCTAAGGTGTCAGTCGGTTTTGTGCAGAAAACCATGAAGCGTTCTAGGTTACATGTTTACAAAGTGCAAAAAGCCCCAAACCGGAATGAAAAACAAAACATCACTGCGAAAACCCGCGCCCGGAAACTTTACACGAAGCTGCTCACCAAATCCGGTTGCATCGTGATGGATGACGAAACATACGTCAAGGCCGACTTCCGTCAACTTCCTGGGCAAGAATATTTCGTTGCCAAGTCGAAGTTCGATGTTCCAGAGGATGTTCGAAAGAAGAAACTATCGAAATTTGCAAAGAAGTTTCTAATCTGGCAGGCGATTTGCGGATGTGGTGAAATAAGTGCTCCCTTCACCACTTCCGGAACAATAAACGGTGCGATTTACACGGAAGAGTGCCTTAAGAAGCGTCTCTTGCCATTCATTAAGAAGCACAAAGGATCAACTCTGTTTTGGCCTGATCTAGCATCCTGCCACTACGCTCGAAACGTATTGGAGTGGTACCGAGCCAACGGAGTCAATTTTGTGCCAAAGGATATGAACCCACCAAATTCACCGGAACTTCGTCCAATTTGAAAATTCTGGGCAATTATGAAAACGGAACTTCGCAAACATCTCAAAACTATAAAAACAGAGCTAGAATTGGTCATTCGGGATGGGAGACGAAATTCAATAAAACAAATGTTGTAAATCAAAACTCATTAGTAGTTCTTCATACCCTGAAAATTTCAATAACATCCGATAATCATTTTGATGAGTATGTGTATGCCATTTTTATCGAATACACCCTTCAGACCCTTGGTGGAAGACGGCAGATGGAAGACGAAAGATGGAGGATGCGAATGAACCACGAATTGCATCAGGTGCTGGGAGAACCTCTAATCGTACACACCGCTAAGATCAATCGACTACGATGGGCTCGTATGAATGTCGGAAGACAGCCCAATTAAAATGATTCTTGGAAGCGAACCCACCGGCACAGAAGTAGATGCGCGCAACAAAAAGAAGGCGAACTGCGGGCCATTGGCACTCAGTGAGTCTGACGAGGTGCAGCCATGGCCCGAAAAGAATGGAAACAATTGTCTGACCTTGGTCTGATTGGCAAGGTAAGTAAGACTATTATCAGCCTCTTTCTGCGAAAAATCTGCGAGTAATTCTATAGTCCAAGCATATTAGGAATACATCCTTTCTTATCGTAGCCATGAAGCAGTCAGAACAAAGTACAAGGTCTGTTTACGGATTTGGTAAAACATACCTAAACGGAGTTAAAAATGACTCAAATTTGTCAAAAGAAAAGTCAATCAACATTGAAAAACTTACTTCAAACAAACAGATGCTCAACATTGACTTTAATCCAATTGAAGTTGTCAAACACTTATCTCAGCAACCCCAACACGGTTTTCTCATTTTTGAGTGACTCCACAAATAACAGATTTAGCTCAATTTGGAATTAGATTAACTAACCGTGTAGCAATTTATAATTTACCCCCGAAGGCGGAGCTGTTTCTTGCCACTCAGCAGCCTAAACTCCGTTCCCATCTGACTCCCCACAAAATCAACTCATTAACATTTCAGCAAACTACTTCCAACTACGACTAACAAGAGCTTAGAAGTTTGTTGGCAGAGTAACTAGAACGCAGAATAACCCGCTCTGTTTCATTGTTGCACAAAGTGTTTATTTACCCATAAATTCAAATCGCTCTATATTGCTTCTTCTAATGGGATGGTTTTATTGCAAAATTCCACAAGAACATAACTTGCTTCAACTTTCTTGGGTTCAATTAGCTGCATCTATAAACAGAGCAGTTCTTTCAAGGGGCTGTAATTTGACGATAAACACTAGGCACAACAACATGCTCGAATAACTACGGCACTTCGGAGTAACCGGGCGGGGGTGCCATAAATCCGACAGAACGAGAATGAGAAACTTCTGCAAACAACCCGTCATCACTGCACCGCAGACTAATTTTTACACAACAGCAACAATAACCAGAGAAGAGCATGTGCCGGAGAAACTCTGCCTCTGCTTAGTTAACTTCAGGTCATCACACTTCTGATGCTGCCACGCCAGATCGCCGCCAATGTACCCCCATTCCAGCGCTAACTCTTGTTGCAATTTTAAAATGCATTAAATATTCTCTTTTGTAAATAATTCGATCAAGTTTGTAAACTATCCCGCATACTGTTGGCATTTGGGTGGATGGAAGTGTTCCATTACGACACGGCATGCGGGAGTCTGGACGAAGCTACACAAGCTGCCTGTACGTGAGGCGAGCATCGTGGACGACGGCGACGACGACGACGACGGAAATGGTTTGGCATGTTGACCAGCGTAATGTGTTTTGTATGCGGAAAGTTCATTCGCCGGACAGGCGCGAGATACTGGCGGGATAGTTGAGCGGTGGGTTCGATCCCAGAAACCTTTGATGATGCATGTCATTTGCGGGTTCGTCAAATCTTTATCAATGGAATTTATGTTACGCCTTTTCTTAATTATAGAAATTAAGATTGTGAAAAAAATCACCAGATGGACATTTCAGGGCAGATCAAACCCACTCAGCCACTGCAGTCAACTGAGGGCAGAAAACTAATTTAGCCGAAGCAAATTATACTCATCTGAAACAACACACACTAAACCGTCAGCCAGTGTAGAGTGCAGTTTGTTCAGAGAAGTTGGAACTGCCTCTACTCCTTTTGATGCTACTGTTGTTCTGTTTAATAAGGTTATGTGAAGTGTAATTAAACGGGATGGAAAATCGCAGCTGATGATGCACTTTTGTTATTATTAAAGTTTGTTTCTCCGGCCTTAATCTGTGCGCTTAAGCTTTTCGAACAGCAGGCCTGAGGTGCGGGAGTGGTTAGATTATCAAAACAACTCGCATGTTCAGCTACAGCGCCATTCTCGAAACGAGCGGATCGAGATGTATGGTAATCCACAGTTCTTTGTTGTTTTATGTTGAATGCTATAAATGTTTGCATCGCTGGCGTTGTCGATGACTTTTAGCCTTATTTATTTTACGTAGCGCTTTGTTTGATCCTACCCCACGGGAGAAAGAAAGTATCTCGACTCGTTCCACGTGGATCCATCAAGTCCCCTAACAAGCTTCACGTATCTCCAAGTGAAATTGATTGTCCATTAGATTTAAATACCTCTAAGAGCGCATTTCATCCCACATTCCATTATCCGACTGAAAATAGAACCTAGGAGTGAAAACCGCTGCTGCTTTCCACTGTTACCTTTCACCTTTCGTGTCGTCGTGGCAGCTAATGGTTTCTGTTGAACCGCTCTTATAACTTTGTTTCCAAAAATGCTGCCACACGCATAAGTCAATCTAACGGCAGTCAAAGGACGCAGAGTCGTCGTAGAAAACTTGAGCTGAGCAAAGCGTGTAATTGAATTTACTCTAAGTAGATTTAGCTTGACTGACACTGAAGATTGGAACGCAGCTCAAAATAAAGTTCCCCTTGTTTGATTTCCTATTCTGCCACATGCAATCATCTTATGGAGTTGTTTATGTGTGTATGCGTGTAGACTCGTTATATCCTTTTGGTTTGGTTTTGTTTCGACCTTACTTGGATACGATGCCAGTTCTCGACTTAGTAAGATTCAATGGCTTCTGAAAAATATCCATTGCTAGTGAATATTCAATTTGAGAAATTACAAGACTCGACCGGGAGTCGATCCAAACTGAATCGAACCTTATGCCAGCTGAGCCATAATCTTTTCACTTGTACGAGAATCACATTTACATTGCAAAATTAGATTGTCACTCCATTTAGCTCTCTGTTACAGGAATGCGTTGAAGCAAATAATAAATCTTGTGAGAAAACAGTCGGGCACCACGTCTTGTTATTCCTAACCAGCATAAGACCTGTACTCGAAAAACATGCAGCATTTTTATCAGTATCAGTATGTAACTTTTTTGTCCGTGGGTAAAAATTGATGATAATCTGGGTATAAAATCTGAGTGAATTGTATACATGTGCAAAATTTCATACCAATCGGTTCAGTGGTTATTGAGATGTCATCGCAACAAGAAGAAAATCGCCAGAGAATTTTGCGCGCCGTCATGGAAAATCCGACTGTGACCATGAGATCGATCGGAAGACAACTGGGAATCACCCATACAACTGTGTCTTGGGTGGTCAAATCGGTTACGGAGTCCCAGAAGACCGAGCGGTGGGCTGGAAGTGGAAGAAAATCGAATACAGCTGACCCGGTGAAGGCCCGGAAGGTGTTGGATTATTTCAACTGTAATCGCGCGCCGCGGCTCTGAAGGCAAAGTGTTCCGCCTGGTTCGTTCAGCAAACCATTAAACGAGCTGGGCTTCGTGTGTTCAAGGTCCTCGCTATCGTCTTCCTTTTTATTCCTTTTGAGGTTTAAAAACCTGTCCTTGGAATTCTTAAAATTTGCTTCTGTCTTCGTTTTTCATAGTTTTCGATAAATATTGCTATCATGCAGATACTTCAGTAACCGTTACACATTGTTGTATAAAGGCTCGAGCTATCGATCCCTTAATTTGTCCAGGCCGCTTAAAATTTTCTGCAGTGCAGTATTATGCACCGAACATCCACGACTGTCCCACAACACTCGCATATCGGTGGAGAGAATTTCTTCAACAGGAAATCATGTGCCAACCGTGTATGGCCAATGCGCCGTCCAGTGAGTGTACAATCACTCAGCGGAATTATTCTGATCGATCCACTTCTTTGTTTCACGTTTAATCTCTACAGTATCCAGTAGGCATTCCGCGAAATGTTTCGCTCTTCAGTGGAACATACGTGATCTACGTTGCAATATCGGTGAACTCAAGCTACTCATTAGCAAACACGAACCGACCACCAAAGCGCTGCAAGAGGCGGAAGTAAACAACCCCGGGATCGCTCCAGACTTTGCAGCCAAGAACTATACATTGCTTCTTCAGAACGGTAATTGTCGGTTTTGGCAACAAGGAGTGTGCCTTGCCATCCGTGGATGGATTCCATTTGAAAGCATTGATATCGACTGTGAACTTCAAGCCATTGCAGTTTGTTTCCATCTTCCTACCACAATGACAGTAAAGAATGGACTCGGTCACTTTGTTTTGGGTGTAACTACTAGCTTAGAGTGTTATGCTTATGTGTGCAAAATTTTATCGCGATCTGTCAAGTAGTTTTCAAGATGCATTCGAAACAAGAAAAGCTACGCCAGCAAATCCTGGGCGCGGTGATCGATAATCCTGGTCAGTCGCACAGATGGATCGGCAAAAGGCTTGGAATCCACCATTCCACCGTGTCCCGCGTTGTGAAGATGTTCCAGGACGAAGACCATCGAGCGGCGCGCTGGAAGCAGCCGAAACCCGAAAACGGAATACCCAGAGAAGGCGCAGAAGATAAGGCAGTACTTGAACAATAACCCGAACCTTTCCACCCGAGACGTGGCCGAAAAGGTCAATTTGTCAAAGTGGTTCGTCCAGCAGACCATGAAGCGGGCTGGGCTTCGTGTTTTTAAGGTCAGGAAGGCGCCAAACCGGACTGACAAGCAAAATACGGTGGCCAAATTGCGTGCGCGGAAGCTGTACCGTGAGTGGCTGGTCAAGCCAGGCTGTCCCGTCATGGATGACGAGACATATATCAAGGCTTTTCCGGAGGGTCCGGAAAAGTTCCGGAAGAGAAAGATGGACAAATTCGCGAAGAAGTACCTGTTGTGACAGGCGATCTGCGAGTGCGGACGGTACAGCAAGCCGTTCGTTACATCCGGCACTATAAACGGGCAGATTTATCGAGAGGAATGCTTGCAGAAGCGCTTGCTGCCCTTCCACCGCTCTCACCGGGGTCCCACGCTGTTCTGGCCGGATCTCGATTCGTGCCATTACGCCAAGCCTGTAATGGATCGGTACGAAGCGAAGGGCGTTAATGTGGTCCCGAAGGAGGCGAACCCGCCAAATACACCAGAACTTCGTCCGATCGAAAAGTTTGGGCAATAATGAAGAAGAAGTTGCAGAAAAGCGGTTAAACATTCAAAACCGATGAAGCTCTGAAGAAAAACTGGGAGAAATTGTGTAAGGAAGATGGACAAAGCCTCGCTCAAGATCTCATGAGCAGTGTTAAGAATAATGTACGAGCATTCAGATTAGGAGAGAAAATTCAATAAATTTTTTTGTCAAAACATAGCTTATATATAGTTATTTAATCCCTGAAAATTTGAGAAGTATCCGATTTAAAATGCATTTTTGGTGATCATTTTTGTGTGTCTCATCTTTTCCGAGTTCAGTCTTTAGTGTCTATGTACATCCCCACGAATACGCAGCAACATTGCCAAACCAAACTGGATGATTTATTCTAGTAATTGCCAGCGCCTTTGTTGTTACTTGGCGACTTCAATGCACCCCGTCTGCGGATCACCAATGCCGAATATATTGGGCCGATACATCGCCGAGAAGACGCTTACGGGACAGTTGATAATCCAGACCGACGGATCGCAGACACGGATGGATCAAGCAACCGGTCTATCTATAGTAATAGATTTCTCGATCTGCTCAGAGATGCTAGCACCCAGGTTTATCTGGTGGACACTTCCGGATACACACAACAGTGATCACTTTCCGATTATAGTTTCCTCACCTGAATGCTCACCAATTAGAACAAAGCGAAGAAGAAGTGAACTGAACATCGTTTGAACAGTTAACTGCCAACAGCATCAATCCGGAAGAGGAGATAAGTGTTGATGTGTTCATCGATCGGATACTATTAGCAGCTATGGCTAGCATCCCACGAACATCAGGACGAGTTGGTCATAAATCGGTCCCGTGTTGAAATCCCAAGGTAGAAACGGCGAATAAGATACGAAGAAAACGGCTTAGAGCACTGGACCGTAGCAGAGCAGCAGAGTCGAACACAGCGGATGAACAGTTCCAGGAGGCGAAGGCAACAGCTGAAGAAAGCTGAAGAATGATCACGGGAGACTTCGTTGGAAAAATATCTCCAAGTAGCACAACGGCAGAAATGTGGTGAATTATGGACATTCTGCGAGGAAAGCATCAGCACAGTAAGGTGGTTATCAGACGAGCCAACGGGTGCACGAATAAGGCGGAAGAAGTGGCAGAAGAATTGGCTCAACACTACTGAGAGAGATTGACGAGCTCCAGCTATTCTTTATTGTTTCTAACAGCGAAGGAAACAGTGGAACGGAATCGCATGAACTTTCTTTCAGATACTAACGATATTTTTAATTCGGACTTCACCCTGGATGAGCTACTGTGGGCACTCAACAGAGGGCGAAGTATCTCAACAGGTCCCGACTCAGTAGGGCATCCGATGCTTTCCTCTCAGCTGGTGAACCGGATTATTAGTGCCAATTCCGAAACCAAATTGCTCCGACTCAGGACCGGCAGCTTTCCGACCTATCACACTGACCAACTGTATCTCGAAGGTGTTCGAGCGTATCGTAAACCGCAGGTAAACCACCGAGCTGAAGTTGAACGAACAGCTGGATAAGAGACAATATGCCTTTAGAGCTGGGAATGGTGTCGACACATACTTGGCGGAGTTAGATGGAACACTGTACAATCGGGACGAACACTGCTTAATAGCATCACTCAATTTGTCGGAAGTGTACGACACAACTTGGAGGTACGGCATCCTCCACACGCTGAGGAAATGGCCGATTGGAGGGCGTATGTTCAACATATTGAACAGTTTTCTTGCCGACCGATCGTTCCGGGTAAACGTAGAAGAACACTTATCGCGTGATATGCTGTAGAAGAATGCAGTTCCTCAAGGGTCAGTACTATCGGTCACATTGTTCCTCGTTGCGATGCAGCCGATCTTCAGAGTGGTACCGGAAACAATCACCGTTCTCCTATACGCGAATGATATACTGCTAGTGGTTCGAAGAAATAAAGAGTGGCCTTTGTACCGCGATTTAAAAGCTGCAACGCCCATCGGCAACCCAGCAGCAACATCTTCATTGACCGAGTAGCTATATCGAAGACGAATAGGATACAAGTTATCGGTGTC